>OX103975.1:8340690-8437805 GCA_944470395.2 Schistosoma turkestanicum
TTCAAAGTCTCTAACCATCGGTTACGATGACCACGCAAACCCTGAACAGGTTGTCTGCATCTATCTATCTATTAGCTGAATTAAACAGTCGATGAGTTTATTGACTGATAACACGTATTGGTTTGATAGTCTGAAAAAGGTTATCAAACGTTGATCAGACGCAATACATATCCTAGATATTTCTATTGAGGACGTTAGATCCCTAGAACTCATGCAGTGAACGAGAACACAGGCGGAGCAACCGAATTGTATTTAACGAAAATTACAGAGTTACTCAGTAAAATCGGAAAACCATATCGTAATCGTTCATTTGCAAATTATCAGTCCATCCTATCGAACTGGACTGTTCCTGTTGCAAACAACATCAATCCATTGTCACTATTCATGCGTTTCATACAAATCCCATTGTGTTCTAACTCTTCTTCCTTTCTTGATCTTCCCCCATCTTCTGCTGCCAGACATTACGTTGACACTCACGTCATTTACTACTTATAAGTAGCTCACACCACAATCACTTGGAAAAGTCCTAATTTTGTTATTTTATTCTGAAATTTCGAATTTCCATATTTTCGCTCTAGTTGACCATCAGCTTACATTTCCCACTCGTGAATCCTTGATGTATTAATATTTTGTGGTTCTCTCAAGGACGTTGCTATCATTGTATAAATAAACTTGATTTGTATGCTTGACAACCTCGTATTTTCTCGGTGCTTGTTGAATACATTCTCTAGGTCTTATCAAGACTTTGTGATCTAGTTAACAGGGCCAGGGACAAATGGATTAGAATAGCCTATCGTTTCACTGAGTCATCTCTCTTCATTCCATTTACCGAGTAAGGGGAATTCGTACTTACCGTTCAAGCATTTCAATCGACGTGCATTTCAATTCACTACTTTATATACTCACTGATTTATTCAGTAGTCCCCATTATTCTCTTATCAATCCCATATAATTAGATTATTTTCAAATTAAACAGAATAATATAAATAATCATTTCCTAATATGAATACTTAGGTCAGTGTGTATTTATCAGAAATTTAAATTTTTCTTTTTAAATTAATGCAAAAACAACAAAATAATCTTTAATTAATCTAGGAAATAATTTTATGACCTAATTAAATAAATCAATAGTTGACTTATTTTTTTTTTTAATATTGGAGAATGTTTTGGAACAATTCAAGTGAAAATGTAAATTCATTTAACACTGTGTAATGTTACCATACCATACGATATCAGCTCTATCTTGGTACACCTGATTAATATAGCGGTCGTAGTTAAGGATAAAATTGAATCATTTCGAGTTATCTCTCGCGTATACCTTTATCATTTCTCAACAGAGTTCGATTTATAGCAGAAGACTTGCGAATCCGACCAATCACCCCTACAAATTGTGTTCGGGAAGAAAGTCGTGATACCGTTGTCCCGCCCTTCCTCGGTCGGATATAACTCAATGAATGATTAAAAAAAGTTACGTTTTATCATTCTCTTTGTTGTTTTCACATTCTGTATTTGGGTGCACATTTTTCTCGTCCCTTTTGTTTACACTTCTTCGCTATCTAATTATTTACACACCTGTTATAACGTAATGGTCATAAGGATTTGTGATTGTTAGTTTAAGTATAATTCTCATTTAGAATTATGGAGATGATTGTTTCTACACATTTCAGATCACCAATCAAACATTGTTAGATCACCATTAGAAACCTGCAAGCACTGGACGGCCGTTTCGAATGATCTATCGCGTATACCTTTATCATATCGATTTCGTCTGCTACATATATGGCAGAAGCCATGCAAATCCGACCATTCACAATTCGGGAAGAAATTCGTGATACCGTTGTCACGCCCTTCCTCGGCCGGATATAACTTAATGAATGATTCAAAAAAGTTACGTTTTATCATTCTCTTTGTTATTTTCACATTATGTATTTGGTTGCACATTTTTCTCGTCTCTTTCTGTTTACAATTCTTCGCTATCTAATTATTTACACACCTGTTATGACGTAATGGTCATAAGTTTTTGTGATTGTTAATTTAAGTATTATTTATCCAAATTCAACCTACTACTACTGCTTCCAATGAGGAACGGTTGACAAAAACTTTTGATTCGAACCCGGAACCTTCGGTATTGTGCGCGAACACCGAACCATCGGACCACTGGGTCGGCATCCAACGGTGTTAATGTCTAACTCTGATTGATCTAGGGATTTTGCGTCGCCTCACCCGCTTGTCTTTAGTAGTTACTGCCTACACCCAACAGCGTTGAACTCCATCGGTCAAGTCTTCGCACTAGAAATCCGAGAATTTCTTCACGAAGCTAGTCACTAGTGAGCACTGTTACGATATTATCATTTGGAGCTTTGGAGATTTGAGTTTTTGCACATTTCAAATCATCAATCAATCATTGTTAGACCACGATTAGAAACACACAAGCACTGGACGGCCGTTTCGTCCTGATATGGGACTCAGCAGTGAGGTCGCGCGAAATCCATACATCGATCAGAGTTAGACATCAACACCATTGGATGCCGGCCATGTTGTCCACGAGTTAGGCGTTCGTGCACAATAACGAAGGTCCCGGGTTCGTGGATACGCACTGCTGATGAGTCCTACACCAGGACGAAACATCCATCCAGTTCTTGTGTGTTTCTAATGGTGGTCAAACAATGGTTGATTGGTTGATGATTTCAATCTGTTAAAACCTGGTAAATGTCAAATCAAGTGTCACGATTGTGATTGGATATTTAGCTGTAACGCTGCAATACTTAGAGTGAATCTTCCCGAAGCCAATGATCATAAATGACTCTGTAAATACGCTAATATTTCTGAACATAAACTAATTTTTAGAAGTAAAACGTCCATCCTTGTAATTCGCGCTTTTTCTTTTTGTGTTCAAGTTACAGTATTATTTTTGACGCAACCGGAAATTCAAATTTTACTGTCCTATCAGAAAAAAATAACACTCTGAATATATCGAGAGTTGCATTTATCGTAAATACATAGAAACGATATTTTAAACAAAAAACTTTCCTTTTGTAATAATAGATTGGTGGATAAATATCTGTATTCATAGGAAAAAGGGAAAGTCATTGTCAATACTCTTCTAATTTTCAATCTATAAACACACTGAAGAGGAGAAATAAAAGTTGGTTGGTTATTTTTAGAAGAAAAAAGAACCAGAAAAGTAATCTGCTATGTAAATAATAAAGAAGGAATAACATAATAAGACGTGACCAGTGGAGTTCTACCCTGTCAGGTGTAGGCAGTAACTACTGGAGATAAATGGGAGAAGTCATGCGAAATCCCTAGATTGATTAGCATCACTGAATACCGGCTCAATGGTCCGGAGGTTAAGCGTTCGCGCGTAAGACCAAAGGCCCTAGGTTCGAATAAGGCGAGTAGCAAGAGTCGGTGATGTGCACTGCTGATGAGTCGTATGTCAGGACAAAACGACTGTCCAGTGCTTGTGGCTTTCTAATGGTAGTCTAACAATGATTGATTCATGATTTCTATGTGTAAAAATAACATGACACCTACAGGAAGCATATCAGTTAATTCATTTTGCTCTTCTAGTCAATAGCGTTCCGTCAAGTAACTCTACGAGATACACCTCTATCTTATTTAAAACTAATGGTGTAGTGCCTCCACATATATTCGAGTTCGCTTACATCTAACTTGGTTAAGCCCTTTCGATTATTTTTATTTAACCAAGCCATTTGCGTGGCTTATTGTCTGGTTTGTATCAGCTCACATGACGTGTCATTTGACCTTGTCAATCATTCGTCGCTTTTATTCATGTGTGCCTATTTCGCTTGTTGCATGTCTGTCTTATATTTGTCTGACTATATATTCTTAGTCATGCTCTATTTCTTTGAGTTGGCTCTTAGCCTTCTGAAATGCGCTTCACCTGTTTTTTCGCTCATTCTTTCGCTGCTTTTCAACTTCGCTATGTGGTGTGTCCAAAATATAAACGTATTCATTACTTCGAATTCGCTTTCTGATTTATAAACCGTCAGACGCTACTTAGTGACGATTGTTCGGACGAGCTAATTCCCGAGCTATCCGAACACGCAGATAAATGCTCACCCCACAATGGCATAGGTTTCTTTTCAACAAATAATTCAAAGTGATACACATTATTTTATTTCAAATTGACCTAAAATATCCAATTCAAAGATTTCTAACTATTCATTCAACGTTCATGTTGGCTTTTATTTTTGCTTGCCAGTTTTATTTTTCATTGTAAATAAAATGAGAGATAGAGATATGCTTTGTAGAACTAAATCTTGTACAATTGTCAATATATATATATATATGTATACATATAAATCGTCTAGACTTTTTGTAGATAAATTACTAAGCACATCGTTAAGAATAATAACAAGTCTATGCATTTAGCCCTAGGTGCCTCTTACGTGACTTAACATAGACGAATTGAATTTTGAACAATTGGTTGGAAATTACATAATCTGATAATAGAGTAACATAGATTTTCATAATAGTTATCATAATAAACTGTCTCTTAACAAAAAAAAAAAACAGTTTGATAAACATGTCTTGATTATATGGGAATTTACATAGCATTGATGTGAATAGAGCATAAACAATTTTGAGATACTATCGGTGAAAAACATGAATCAATCATTCGTTGTTAGAAGGATTGATCAAAGTTAGATATTAACAACAACGGATTGCAAGCTCAGTAGTCAAGATGTCAGGCAATGGTACTTGAGAACTGTTAGGTTCATCGATAGGTATGCTTGAAGCTAATATGAGTTCACCTTAGTCGATAAACGAGAATGAGACAATGACCCGGCGTCCAGGTAGGCTACCTTGATCCCTAAACTGCAAAACAGAAGTCTTGATAAGCGTAGAAAGTATATTCTACAACTCCAAGCAATCACTATACAATCAAGAACACAACTCTCGTTTATTTATACATCATAGAAACGTCCTTGGAACAGTCAGTCACAAAAATAGCACACTAAAATACACAGCAGCCAATCACAGCCAATGATTTTCCTGGTGTGAAACGAAATCTCAAGTTCAATTGATCAGCCCATGCTAGCGAACGTGAAATCCAAAATAAGGCATTTATCAAGCGAGTTCTTGGGATTGAACATCCCCAACAAGAATAAAGATCCTAGGTTCGATTTCCACCAACGGTGGTCGTGAATGCTCAATGGTGATGCGTCCCATACTGGTTGTCCAGTGATTCCCGGCTCGTAATGATCGATTCATTATTCCAGTAAATATGAAACGGTTTTTAGCATATCAACGTTAACAAAGAAAAGTGCCTTTATGATATGAATGTCAGTGTTAACAAAAGGTAAAATATACTTGATATAGTAATGTATTAGGTAGATTAACGTTTCAACGATCATCCTAGTGAAACTAATTGAAATCATGGTTATGCCAATGTACTCTACAACTAAAACATCCAGATCAGAGAATGAAACTCAACCATGATTATCCATCTGAGCTACAAGTCCTCTGTATCATCTCAAGTTTACATTCGTTGTGAAAAAAATGATGAATCATCAATATGGGATGTATATTCGAACAATTTTCTCACACACATAATGCGATCTTATACTGCAATCTCATTTTTTTCAATTAACGTTATGGAGATCAGCGTTCTACACATTGAAATCTTCAATCAATTATTGTGTGAACACTACTGGAAAGCCACAAGCATTGGACAGTCGTTTCGTCCTGGTTGGGGTCTCATCACAAGTGCGCATCCACAAATCCGGCTACTCGCCAGGAGCGAACCCAGAAACTTCATTCTTGCGTGCGAACGCCTAACCCATGGACAAATGGGCCGGTACGCAACGGTGTTAATGTCTAACTCTGATCAGTTTAGGAATTCTAATGGTAGTCTAACAACGACTGACTGGTAGTTTCAATGTTTAAAAACACTGATCTCCATAACTCTAATTGAAAAAAATGGTACAATGTGTTCATTACTGACTAGCTTCGTGGGCGAATTCTCGGAGTCCTAGTGAGAAGACATGATCAGTGAAGTTAAACCCTGCCGAGTGTAGGCAGTAACTACCAAAGTAAAATGGTTGAGGTCGTGCAAAACTCCTAGATTGATCAGAGTTAGACATTCACACCTTTGGATACGACGGGCTCAGTGATCCAGCGGTCAGGCGTCAGACCGAAGGTCCCAGGTTCGAATCATTTGAGTAGCAGGAGTTGTAGATGCGCACCACTAATGAGTCTCATGCCAGGACCAAACAGCCGTCCAATGCTTGTAGCTTTCCGAAGGTGACCTAACTATGATTGATTGACGATTTCAATGTAATCTTATGACGATAAATTGATATATGATATGGACTATTGTAATCATTAAATCCTCGGAACAATGTTAAACCAGTCCTTAACATTTAGTGTCTAATGTTTTTTTACATAACATATTAAGAAATATTTTAAAATTTGAATTCTAAATTGCTTCGTATTTTTCAGATCAGTTTTACCATGTGAATACATTTTAACAAGTATTGATTCATATTTACCTATAAGGCAATCACTAAATTGTTCCTTAATCTTGTCATTATAAATTAGTAATTGGTTTGGCTTACATTGTTAGACCACCATTAGAAACCTGGAAGTACTGGACAGCCGTTTCTTCCTGGTATGGAACTCACCAGCAGTGCGCATCCACGACTCCTGCACCTCACAGGATTCGAACCCGCGACCTTCGGCATTGTAGGCGAACGCCTTACCATCGGACCACTGGTCCGGCATCTAACGGTGTTATTATCTAACTCTGATTGATCTAGGGATTTTTCGCAACCTCACCCATTTGTCTTTCGTAGTTACTGCCTACACCCGACAGGGTTGAACTCCATTGGTCACTCTGCCCCAAAATTACATGAATGTATTGAATATCTTTTTAACAATTCAATTTAAAGTTATCTTTCAAGCACTGATTATCATATTACGGGGTTGTGAAGATTGTTAAATTACTCCAGAGATTGTGCGCTCGCGCGTAAGGCCGAAGGTCCTAGGTTCATATTCTGTGAGGTTCAGGAGTCGTGGATGCTCGCTGCTGATAAGACCTATACCAGGACGAAACGGCCTTCCAGTGCTGCCAGGTTTCTAATGGCAATCTAACGTTGATCAATTCATGGTTTCAATGAGTAACTGAACAATCTTCACAACCCCGTAATGCAATTACCTGTGCACACTAGTGACTAGCTCCGTGAAGAATCTTCTCGGAGTTCTAGTAATAAGTCGTGACCAGTTAATTTCAACCTGTTCGGTTGTAGATAGTAACTACCAAAGACAGTGTATGAGGTTGTGCAAGACCATGAATTGATAGAAGTTAAACATTAACAACGTTAGATACCACCATCTCAAACCGAAGGTCCAGGGTTCGAATCCTGCGGGGTGCAGGAGTCATGGGTGCTGGTCTAACATTGATCAATTCATGATTTCAATGAGTAACTTATTGGGTTGACACATATATTATCCCTAAGAAACCCGTGAAATTTCATTGAAAAAAAATTTGTTAGTTTTGGGATGATTTACGTCATTAATAAATTATTTTACCATTCACGTGTAGTCTATCTAATTGTTTTTATTTTTTTCTTTTTAAGAAATAATATTATTCTATTTTGTTCAGTTGAATTCAATTACTTTGTGTAATGAAGCATGTAACATTTTTTTGACGCTACTATTTAATAAATGATTTCTTACTAGAAATTAATTTGATTTCAGTTGATGTTACGTCAACAGTCTAAAAGGTAGATTGGAAAATTTGCACTTTCAATATAGAATGAAACAAATTAACGAATAATACTTTTATTTGTACATGATTTCTGTTATCGATGACGACTTTGATATTTACTAACAACAGTTAAATATTACTTACTTACTTACTTACTTACTTACTTACTTACTTACTTACTTACTTACTTACTTACGCCTGTTACCCTCTAGTGGAGGATAGGCCGCCCACCAGTATTCTCCAACCAACTCTGTCCTGGGCTTCCCTTTCTAGTTCTTTCCAGTTTTTGTTCATTCTTCTCATGTCTTTCTCTGTTTCTCGGCCAAATGTGTTCCTTGGCCTTCGTCTTGTCCTTTTACTTTGAGAGTTCCATGTGAGGGCTTGTCTTGTAACGCAGTTGGGTGCTTCCCATAATGTGTGTCCTATACACTTCCACCACTTCTTCCTGATTTCTCCCTCCTCTGAAATCTGGTTTGCTCTTTCACACAGTAGATTGTTGCTGATAGTGTCCGGCGAATGGATCCGAAGTATTTTGTGTAGACAACTGTTAATAAATACTTGTATCTTCTGGATGATGGCTTTCGTAGTTCGTAGAAGAAAAAATTCAAAGAGTTAAATATGCTATGAAATAGATCTCCCCTTCAGTTTCCGTATATCATACACTTAGTCGAAACCCATTTGTGAGACTGCGGTACGAATTCAGTTGCATGAATTTATTCCATACGCAGACAGACATGTAAGATAGTAAAACGTTTGCGAAGAAAGCAAAGAGAGTAGTGAAGGCGAGAGTGGAGCTAGTGATCCTATCCAATGCGATTCAAGTATGACTAAGTATTTTACAGTTAGACATAAATAGGCTAGACATGTTGTATATATGCGATGTAAGCATGTGCGCACACACACATACACACACTCGAATAATTGACAAGGTCAACAAAAGTGTCAGTCAATCGCGAATAGTGGATTAATCAATTTGTCCAAAGTTTGAAACAAGCCCTGCGGGCTTGACATAAATGTACACTGATTACAACTAATCCTTGAATGCTTCTTTCCCGAAATTATATTCATTACAAATAGAACACTTGTAATAATCTCTGTCATTTTTGTTTATTTAAAATCTTTGAAAACTAATGTAAACTGAAGAAAAAAAATTGCCATTTCAGCAATCATTTGATACAAATGAATAAACAGACTATTTTTGAAATTGAAAAACTAAACGAAAAAGAGAAATTATTCATGTGTAACAAAAATTCCGTTTAATTTCTTTTTAATTATTAACGGTACTCAATCACGCATTGTTATTTCACCTACCAGCAGTGATGATGATTTCTGTCGAGATTTGGCAGTAAAAAAGCAAACCAGACAACAATCAGATAATCATGTGTTTATTTTTGTTGTTGCACGAAATCACAATGTGGTGTGAGCTACTTATAAGTAGTATATGACGTGAGTGTCAACGTAATGTCTTGCAGCAGAAGATGGGGGAAGATCAACAAGAAAGGAAGAGTTAGAACACAATGGAATTTGTATGAAATGCATGAATAAGTGAAAATGTCAGACAATTGAATGAAGATTTGCAAATTAACCGTTTACGATATGGTTTTCCGATTTTACTGAGTAACTCTGTAATTTTCGTTAAATACACTCCGGTTGCCCCACCTGTGTTCTCGTTCACTACAACAAGACATCCGAATTCAATTACTGTACTGTACTTCACTGTACTGTACTAATTAAATAAGGTATGTTGATCATTATACAATTTAAAGGAAACTGATCAATGCTATTCAAAGGACAACCTTCGACTTGGCGTTGTCAAACATTATGAAATAGATATTTGTCGCATTTAGAAAACTGATATGATTGTTAATGGATATTAGCATGAAACTAATACGAGTTCTCCTTAGTCGATAAACGAGAGCGAAGACAAATGATGCAGTGAGACGATAGGTTATTCTAATCCGTTGTCTCCTGCACGCTAATTTTATCGAGAAGTCTTGATAAGGCGTAGGAAGTGTATTCTACAAGCACACAGAAAAGACGAGGTTGAGAAGCCGACAAATCGAGCCAATTTATATATGACAGAAACGTCCTTGGGAGAGCCAGCAGAAGAAGCCGTACCAAAATAATCCATCAACCAATGACAGTCAGGGATTTTCCGAGTAGGAAATGTTAGCTAAAGGTCAACTGAGAGACTTATGAGCGAAAACATCAAAAATCCGAATTTAGGACTTTTTTAAAGTGAGTTCTGAGGATCTAACGTCACCAACATGTTGATCAGAAAAATTTCACAACCTTCTATTAACAATTATCATGTACGCACTAGTGACCAGCGTCGAAAGGAAATTTCCGAAGTTCAAATGAGAAGTTATGACCAGTGGAGGTAATGTACTGTGTATGGAAGGTAATCTCATGGATGATCACTCACTATAGTCCATTGGTTGACATTAAAGTTGTTCACCACTGAAGTGTGACGTAGTCAACTAGAGCTTAAATGTTCAAGCATGAGGCCGGGGATTCTAGGTTCAATTACTGGTTATAAGATCACTATTGATGCTCACTTCTGAAGAGTCCTACACTAGGATGAAACGGCAGTCCTATGCTTCCAAGTTTCAGTGGTGATCTAACTTTGTTGTTTCACAGAGTGGAAATGATGTGCACTACGTATTCATCATAAGCAGAAATAGTGAGTGTTAAATAATTCCTAAAGGAAAGTGGGTAGTTTAAGGAGTTTATCGTGGTATATGGAAACAATAAAATTAGAACGTCCAAAAAATACCGTAGTAGAGACAAGAAACATCTCTTCAATCAAACTGAACTGATGATATCGCAGCGATAATAAGCCAAAGATTGGAAACCACAATAACCAGAATTTATCTTGCAGTAAAGGTCATTTTTGTATGTTCTTTGCTGCAATCAATGATTGATACGTACCTCTTAATGCAAATTTACATGTATCTGTAGCATTTATGCGGCAAGAAGGGCTTATTTCAATTCAAGGACTTATTTCCACAAAGTCTGAAGTAATTATGATTAAAGGCCTTAAGCAGCGCTGTTAAAAAACATCTCTGTGATACGGGGCATCAAGTTGAAAGATCGAACCGACTGGCACCATCAGCAGAGATTCGACATTGGTTCTTCTCAAGTTAGCCAAAGCCATAGACTTCAAGTGAATTAAATCCAACTTGTGACTAAAAAGGAACAGTTGTAGATGGCTCCTAACCATGGTGACTTTATTGTCAGTTTATAACGCCATTCCTCACAAACATCTCTCGCTTACTTTGATTACATCACTCCTTTTTAATTCCTAATATTCGTTATAGTGTTATGGAAAACATTGTTCTTCCATAAAAATCATGAATCAGTCATTGTTAGAATACCATTAGAAACCTGGAAGTATTGGACTACTATTTCGCACTTGTACAGGACTCTGCAGCAATGCACATCTACGCATGCCGCTACTCGCAGCAGTCGAACCAAGGAACTTCCTTCTCACAGGCAAAAGCTTAATCTGTCCACCACTGAACTAACATCCAACAGTATTATTGTCTAACTTTGATAAATCTAAAGATTTTGCGCAACCTCAGTATTGGGTTTTTTAGTTATTGCCCACACTCAACAGCGTCGAACTCCACTGATCAGATGCGTCTCACTAGAACTGCAAGCGTTTCCACAAGAAGCTAGTTACAAGTGTGTACATGATTTTCGTGATTGATCTGAGCTCATATTGTTCTGAATTGCTATTAATATATATTATTCAAATACTTCAATACTCCACTATGATGAAGTATAATTCATTTTAACTGTTATAACTATTTTCGGTCAGAGTTTTGGAGGTTTGTGTTTTTACACATTTGAAATCAACCAATCAATCATTGTCAGACCACCATTAGAAACCTGGATGACGTGACCAATGCAGTTCAACCCTGTCGGATGAAAGGCAGTAACTACCGAAGACAAATGGGTGAGGTCGTGAGAAATCCGTAGATCAATCAGAGTAAGAGATTGACACCGTTGGATGCCAGCTCAGTGGTCCGATGGTTAGACGTTCGCGCACAATATCGAAGGTCCCGGGTTCGAATCCCCCGAGGAGCAGGAGTCGTGGATGTGCATTGCTGATGAGTCCCATACCAGGACGAAACGGC
Organism: Schistosoma turkestanicum; assembly: GCA_944470395.2. Lineage (NCBI taxonomy): Eukaryota > Metazoa > Platyhelminthes > Trematoda > Strigeidida > Schistosomatidae > Schistosoma > Schistosoma turkestanicum. The sequence continues at coordinate 8,352,571 of OX103975.1, forward strand.
CACTCAGTGCGTCCAAGTTTCTAATGGTGGTCTAACAATGTTTGATTGATGATTTCAAATGTGTTATAACAACTATATAAACATTACAATAATTTTGATTTTTAAATTATGATTTAGCAAGTAAGCCATTGATGAGAAAACCCAATGCAATAAAATAAATTCATGTTATTCTACTCAATTACTTGTTCTTATTCTTGTCAAAATAATCAATGTATGTAACTGAACTGTTTTGATTTTTAATCAAGTTAATCTTTGCGAAAAAAAATTGTTGTTTCTTGAAATCAATAAATAATCAAACATATGTTCTGTAATCATTCCAGCAGACAAACATGTGAACGTACAGCGGGAAAGTGGAATGAAGTGAAGTGGATCGGTGCGCTAACTGCATACAATGAGGTTACAATCAGCGATGTAAGCGATGTACACACACGCACTTGAAAAAAAAAAGAACGAAGTTATTAGAGAATAATTACAAGGTCAAAAAGCATGTGAATAACTCAATAAGGATGGACTAATTAATTGGACACACACTACTCATAAAATAGTCATGACAGTAGTTTTAAACGAGCTACCTAAGTATTCAATTCCTGTTATAATGTTCAATGTAAACGGAGATGAAGGGTTCTTCAAAGCCACATGTTTTTTCATAAATTGATCGATAAATACAACTTGAAAATCGACATCTGATCATTGTTCTGCCACTTGACAAACTCATTTAAGCTATAAGAGTGTGGGTAGTTGTTGAATGCAACAGTATTTGTGTCATTAAGAGACACGCATGTCTCATATTCAACTGATAATGACGTATAAAATTACATATTAAATTCAATTTCAGGATATTTTTTTTTTAAATGTACTGTTTTTGTCTGTTGATTTCATAAAATAACTATTGGATAGTACAAGACAAAATGAATAACATCACCATTAGAAACCTGCAAGCACTGGACGGCCGTTTCATCCTGGTATGGGACTGATCAGCAATGCGCATCCACGATTCTGCAGCTCTCAGGGCGGGTGGTCTAAGCAATGATTGTCTAACAATGATGATTTTTAAATGTGCGAAAAAACACTAATCTCCATAACTCCAATTGAAAATATCGTAAAATGTGCTCACTAGTGACTAGCTTCGTGAGGAAATTCTCGAAGATCTAGTGACAAGACATGACCAGTGAAGTTCAATCCTGTTCGATGTGTAGGCAGTAATTACGGAAGACAAATGAGTAAGGTGACGCGAAATCCCTAGATCAATCAAAGTTAGACAGAAATAACGTTGGATACTGGCCCGGTAATCAGAGATTAGGCGTTCGCACATAAGACCGACGGTCCCGGGTTCGAATCCTGCGATGTGCGGGAGTCGTGGATGCACACTGCTGATGAGTAGTCCTATACCAGAACGAGACAGCCGTCCATTGATTCCAGGTTCCTAATGGTGATCTAACAATGATTGATTGATGATTTCAAATATGTAAAGACAGCAAATATGTAGAATTTTTTGATCCTTAATTCGCTTGAACCTAATTCTGGTTGATAAACCAAATCAGATCAATTTGATTTAGTTAGTTGATAAGACATAAGTATATGTAAGTTTTCGCGATTAATGTTTATCATAAATATTACATGATACATAATTTATAATATCGTGTTTATATTATGCAACAGAAAAAAAGCGTGTATAAGCATTTGCTTTGCTAAAACCATTAAAAAAAGAAATGACTTTGGAGTACTTCCAACTCTCAGAGTTGGATTTGAATTAATTCTTCCTGGTATGCGTCTGTTTTGGGCTCGCTAACCATATGCACAACCTTCCCACGTTCTATTGAGAATTGTGATCGGGGCAGTAGTCATAGAGAGGCTCCAGGCGGAGTTGTAGTGTTGACTGTATGGATCTGATTAGAATCGAACTGTTTCATTCAAAATTATTAACTTTCAGTGTTAAAAATTCCAAAAGTTCATAGTCATGATAACACGAATTCATCCAATTTGTTCTGAAATTCTCGGCATCAGAGTCCCATATCACTAGAATTAAACGTAAAAGATTTGTTGAAGTGAAAAATAGATAGATAGATAGATAGATAGATAGATAGATAGATAGATAGATAGATAGATAGATAGATTTTTGATCAGAATCATCAAGGGAATAGTTAAATTAATTGACTGAAAATAAAAGAAAATATTTAGAATCACAGATTGTTTGTGTTATGAAAGTTCTATCAGTAGTAATGTTGAATTTAGCTTAAGGTTACAGGATTTATTTGTTTATTATTATTATTATTATTATTATTATTATTATTATTATTATTATTATTATTATGTAAGGTTACACCTTCATTTCAGACATACACAAATCTGTTTATTTATTTTATGAAGAAACTAACACAAGAAATCTATACAGATGCAAATGTAAAATATTGAAAACAACTTTATAAACGTCAATTCATGATTGAAGTTTTCCATATCCCTGTCTCACTTTAATACATTTGTGAAATGTGTTTTTGAAACTACTTACACAAAGGAAGGTGTATATTGAACAATAATAATACATAGAAGTATTAATATTGATTCATGATTTCAGTAATACAGAACAATCTCCATAAATCCATAATGAAAAATCGTAAAATATGCTCACAAGTGACTAGCTTCATGAGGGAAATTGTCGGAGTTCTGTTGAGAAGCCGTGACCAGTGGAGTTCAACCATTCCTTGTGTAGGTATTAACTACCTAAGAAAATGGATGAGGTTGCGCGAAATCGTTAGATTGATCAGAGTTAGACAATAACACCATATAAACTTTGCTCTGGAAGTTAGAAGGTCTTCATTTAGAAGATCCAAGTCCCTTCTCAAGTCACGAGGCCTGTGTCTCTTCTGACAACCAGTACCCTTCCACGGCATGGGCAGCCGCGAAGTAATACCTACCCTCATACACATAAAAGCGCACGAGACTAAATTGGTCACAAGCAAATCCTTTCAACATCTCGTGATAACTCTCTCTTATCTCCTTGACTTGAACTGTTAGATGCCAGATCAGTGGTCTAGAGGTTTAGCATTCGTGCGTGAGACGCACGTTCCTTGATTCGATTGCTGCGAGTAGCGGCATGCGTGGATGCACACTGCTGCAGAGTCCTATACAAGTATAAAACAGCTGTCCCATACTCTAAGGTCTCTAAACGTATTTTAACAATTGTAGTGAACGAGAACACAGGTGATGGCAACCGAATTGTAAAATCGGAAAACCATATCGTAAATCGTTCATTTGCAAAACATCAATCCATCATATCGAACTGGACTGTTCCTGTTACAAAACATCAATCCATTGTCACTATTCATGCGTTTCATACAAATTCCATTGTGTTCCCACTCTTCCTTTCTTGATCTTCTCTCATCTTCTGCTGCCAGACATTACGTTGACACTCACGTCATATACTACTTATAAGTAGCTCGCACCACACAATGATTGATTTACGATTCCAATGACAAAATTATAATGATAATAATAAATAGTTAATTTTTAATACAAGTGGTATTAAATGTTACATATCATAAAATCATTTTGTGGATAACTTAACATATAAAATAATCTATGAAAAAACAGAATAAACTTGAGTTTTAAAATGATAAGAAATATCTAGTATCCTTCAAAAGAATAACCTTTCATAATCATTAATGCATAACATGTACAAATCAAAAACTCAGTATACTGCACACATTTAAATAATTCACGAGTTCAATCAAAAAACTCTGATTTTATCATGATCTTCATTCCTCCCACTAATTTTATTCATGATTGAAAAACGTGATCCTTTTTTCTCTCCTATAATTTATACAACGTAAAGAATCATAAATATCTATGGTTCATTATGTAACATATCTCAACTATGATGAAGTCAAAACTAAGCAAGACAATAATTTATAATTTTTGTTATGACATATGGATTCAACTTATATACTTACACCTGTTACCGATAGTAGAGCGTAGGCCGTCGACCAGCATTCTTCAACCTACTCTGTCATGGGCCTTCTTTTCATGCCTGGTTCCCATCCTTGACATAATGTGTTCTTTGGTCTTGCCTTGTGACGCAGTTGCGTGCCAATCAAATGAAAAATATCCAAAAATATGTCAAGAATGCACAATGATATATTCTGTTGGACAGTAATGCGTACTATGTAAATGAAAACAATTAATCAGAAACTTTGCGCCTAGAACGAACTATCTTTTCACAATTTCAAGTACTTTGAATCTGATACGCTCGTCAATTGATATGCTTGAAACTATTACGAGCTCACATTACTCGGTAAACGAGAGCGAAGCAATGATATAGTGTCACGATAGGCTATTCTGATTCGACTGCCCCGGCCTTTCTGACTATAGCGAGGAGTCTTGATGTAGCATTGAAAGTGTATTCTGAAAGCACCCAAAAAATGTGAGGTTGACAAGCATACAAATCGAGTTTATTTATACATGATAAAAACGTCCATGGGAGAGCCACAAAAATAGCGTATTAAAATAATCCATTAACCAATAACAGTCAAGGTCAACTGATCAGCCTATGCGCGAAAACACAAAATCCAAAATTAGAACCATTTTTATGCGAGTTCTGCGGATCTAACGTCCCAAAAAGAATCCCAGTGAACCATGGAAAAATCTGTGTTAGTCAGAGAGAACGAACAACCAAATATGATGTCAGATTTAGTCCAAAGTTTCATGCAAGTTATTTTTAACGACAGAACGTACAAAAATTCGACGAGATATTATTTTACATATCGATATACATATAGCTGTCTGCATGCTGATTTACCATTCGTATTTCAATCATGTTTATTGTCACCAATATGTCACTTCTGATTTTATTCCCATATCTTGTTAAAAGACTATTTCTCTAGGTTAAGCATAATTTACATGACTGATAATATCTTTATAAAATTATTGATTTAAATCACATAAAAAGCTAATAGTTGGTTAAGGCAATAGCTCAAGTGAAAATCGATCATCATCACACCAATGAAAATTCATATGTGAATCATTTGATTATCGATCGGTAGGAGAACCGAATTTAATGCAAATCATGTATGATATGTGTAGACTATATAAAATGTTCACTCACATACGCTATCCATCTGTTTGTTTGTTTTCTCTCGAAAAGAAACCTAATTAGGCACTGGATTCAGCTTCAAACTAATCTGTTTGTAATGTTGCGTGCTTCGTAACCCACTCCTTCACTCTATCTTATTGATAAAATAATGATTTTCAATTAGAGTTATGGAGATTAGTGTTTTTATACATTTGAAATCAATCAATCAATCTATGTTAGACGACCATTAAGAACCTGGAAACACTAGGTGGCCGTTTTGTCCTGGTATAGGACTCATCAGCGGCAGTGCGCATCCATGACTCCTGCATCTCGCACAATGATTATTTATGGGAATACAAGGCTAGCAGCGCCGTAAATCGATATTGATCCGATACACTTCAGTTTTCTTTTAAAGAAAAATATCAAATAAGCCTTTTTTTATAAGTAAATCGTATTATTATTCATGAAGACATTTTGACGTTAAATCAAGGGGCCGGAGAAGAAATTCTCTATCCGTTTTATTGTATAAAGTGAATATATATATATATATATATATATATATATATATATATATCATTTATCATAATTTTTTCTGTGTACAAAGCAACACTCGGCATATTAATCATAAAAAATAGATCATGATCGATTATTAACTGAATAAAACCTATTAGTTTGAATTTCACAAAATTAATTTAGTTTCATTGAAATCTTATGAATCGATCATTATTAGACCACTATTAGAAACCTGGATTCATTGGACAGCCATTTTGTCCTAATATGGAGCTCATCAGCAGCGCTCACTAGTGACTAGCTTCGTGAGGAAATCTTGGGAGTTCTGATGAGAACATGTGATCGGAGGAATTCAGTCATATGGGATGTAGGCAGTAACTACTGAGGACAACCGGTGGTCTGGAGGTAAGGCATTCGCGCAGCTGACTTTGATTCCTGCACGTATCTGGAGTCGTGAATGCTCACTGTTGAAGAATTCCACAAAAGAATGAAATGGATATCCAGTGCCTCGACTTTTCTAACGCCGATCTAACAATGATCGATTCATGATTTCAATGAAACTCAACAATCTCTATAACTCGATAATGAATAATTCGTTTAGTTCATGCCTAAAATGTTGATTGATTGAACTAATCTATGTATATCAGTCTATTAAAATTTAACAAAAAGGATAAATTCTAAGTACTTTTTTTGACGAGTTCATGTATGACAAGAAGGGCTAAGTACTTATGTAAATGTCATCTTATCAATTAAGAAATATGAAATATATTATTTGACTAGATAGAAACGAACATTTAATAATAATAATAATAATAATAATAATAATAGAAACTGGTAAATAATAATTATGAAAATTTAAAGTACATAAATAATTGAATATTGAATAAAAAAAATTTAAAAATTTTGATAAAAAGAAAACTATATTTAAAAAAAACATAAAGATACGATTGTTTTCATGTTAATTTTTTGAGGTAAGATAATTTTTGCAAGTAAAATTCAAACATGAACTGTTTGAATTATCACTATCTCTGAGACGCGGTCATTTAAAATTTCTGTGAGAATATGTCTGACATTTACACCATAGTACCTAACCTTGTTTCTATAAATCTATCCATTTGAAATTATCAATCAATCATTGTTAGACCACCATTAGAAACACACAAGCACTGGACGGTCGTTTCGTCCTGGTATGGGACTCATCAGCGGCAGTGCGCATCCACGACTCCTACACCTCGCAGGATTCGAACCCAGGACCTTTAGTATTTTGTGCGAACGCCTAACCTCAGGATTACTAGGCCAGCATCCAACGGTATATTTGTCTCGGAGCTCTAGTGAGAAAACGTGACCAATGGAGTTCAACCCTGTCGGGTGTAGGCAGTAACTACCAAAGACAAATGGGTGAGGTAGAGCAAAATCCGCAGATCAATCAGAGTTAGACATTAACACCGTTTGATGCCACCGGCCCAGCGGTTCAGCGGTTAGGCTTTTGTGCAGAAGACTGAAGTCTCCTGCCCCCAGGTTCAAATCCTGAGAGGTACAGGAGTCGTGGATGCGCAATACCAGGACGAAATGACCGTCCAGTGCTTTAAGGTTTCTAATGGTGATCTAACAATGATTGATTGATGATTTCAAATGTGTAAATAACACAAATCTCCAAAGCTCTAACTGAAAATAAATCTATCCATAATTCTAAATACGGTTATGTATATTTTTTCAAAGGATTTCTTCAAAACAAGAGAAGTTATCTTACTGAGCTTTAATTGAAAACAGGAATGCAAGTTTTAGTGAGATGATGTAACCCGTGGAGTTCAACCATCTCGGTAGTTAGACAGTCAACCACTAAAGACAATGGTTAAGGTTAGACATCAACACTATTGAATCCTGTCTCAGTTATCTAGAGACCAAGCGTTCGCGTGTGAGATCGAGAGTCATGAATTCGATTCCCGCATGCGATATCTTGATATCATGTGGCTAAGCAATCCAAATACTAGTCAGAAATGGCCATCTTGCGATTGCAGCTTTTCAACGGTAGTCTACTTTAGATTGTTTCACAGTTTTAATAAAAAATTCAACACAATTCCAAAACTCACATACTTGACCAGTTTTCATGTCTTGTTTACATGTTATTTTCCCTTGTGTTTTAAAATGAGCGTGAATATATATCAGACTAAAAGCTTTCATTAATTTTTAATGCTTCTTTTGTCAATTGTTTTTAGTTGTTTGTTTGAAATGCGACAAACGAACAAAATCATGTTTAATTGAACATTGAGCATTATTTATACCGTTCAATGTTCAGTGTTGATTTTATTCAATGTACATTAGAATGTTTGAATATTAGTTTTGCACCAAAAAAATAACATATTCAAAATTCTCAAGTGACTATTTAAAAGAAAGAGGGCCAAACTAGAAAACTGTTTACATCAGTTTGGAAGGTTTTTGTTTTGTAAAAAAAAATTGTAATAACAGATCTTTTTTAATAATTAATAACATTTGCTATATGTGATGAAGTGACTGAATGTGGTTGTATTGTTGACCGAAATCCTGACTTAATTTTTTCAATGTTAATGCATAATAAACACACCCAGACTTCGCATGACGTAACATAGGAAATTGTTGTCTGTCAATTGATTGAAAATTGGTTATTTATTTAAAAAAAACTAAAATTGCTTGATATGACTAAAGAAAAAGAGGAACATGTGTTTTTTTTTGGGCATTATTCATACCTTTATTAGTCTGTGGCTTAAACAAAAGAGAGAAGGAAATGCTTTTCGGTTGATATATCATGAAAATGAGGTTTACACAAGCTGTGAATGTTATTTGATTTCCTGTTAAACATCAGTCAGTCATTCAGTCAACAATTAAAACAACACAGAACTTCGTATGTACGTACGTACATCAATTCAGGTGGCTATACGACATTATCATAAAGATGCAATTGTCGCTTCAAATCACATCGTGGTAGAGATAGTAGAATTATTAGCAGTAGTCGGAGAGGTTATGATTACAAGATATTAGTCAAGAAGTAGAAACTAGTGAAATAAACTTAAAAAGAAGTTGGTAAATTGATGAAGAAATCCGAAGGTTAGAATTTTAGAGAGAAAACAAAGAATAAATGCACCTGCACCATTGCAAACGATTCCGAGCCATGTCGTTCAAGGTCTCTAACCACTGGTGCCTTTCGTCTCGCGCACCCCAACCAGATAGCCTACATCTACCAACATGACTCAGTCCACATATCAGTAACTTCATGGACTTCTGTCATATTTTGCTTCGGCCGCCCCTAACTTTCTTTTAATCTACTCCTACACTACAAAAACATAGCTTGTCACGGCATTCGGTGGTTAGGCATACGTAATACATGTCCCAACCACCTCAACTGATGAAGTTTCAATGCTTCATCTATTGATTTGCCATCGTTACCTAGAACTCGTTTCCTAACGATAGCATTGCTTACTCGGTCGTCCCATGATACACGAGCAATGCTTCGGAGACATCGATGATCAAAGACTAGTAACCTACGAATTTCCTCTACTCTTAACGGCCATGTTTCGCATCCGTATGTTAGGACAGAGCGAACTGCTGCGTAGTATACTCGTCCTTCGGTTAACAAGAGGATATCTCGCCTGCGCCATAGTTGACGCAGGTTGGCAAAAGCCAATCGAGCCTTCTGTATCCGAGCTGAGATTTCGTCAGTCACCAGGCCATCAACACTGATAAGACTACCCAGATAAGTGAAGCGGTCTACACGTTCGACTACTTCACTCCCTATCACTAGTTCAGTGTCAATGCGACCCGATCTTGAAGCAACATTTTGCATTTCGAGGGGGAAAACCGCATCCCGAACATGCTCGCATTGTTGCTTATGGTAGTCAGGAGACACTGCATTTTGTCAGCGTCTTCACCAAGTAGAACTATGTCATCGGCATATTCTAAGTCGATAAGCGAGCCTCCTGGTTAAAGGTATTAGTTGAAATTCCCAAATTCTTCACTTTCAAAAGTATTTTACTGATTCTGAATCTATGAGGTTCATATCTTGTAAGTGTTGCTCTTTTGAGAGTGTCACTGTAACTCCTTGTGTGCTCAAAAGATGTATCACTGCATAACTACTGTAAAATAATATCTCTCCCGAAGTTAATCTTTTCTGTTCAGTCTGTGTCAAAAGAGTCTCGTTTATTCCAATCTCATTCAAGTTATTTTAATGATCTACCCAGTCTGTCATTTTTTTACAAACATTCCATGTGTCGATATTGATTATCGCACTGATTGTCAAAAAGAGGTGGATCTGTTATAAACTATCAGTAACAAGAATACTCTAACAAGCTTTTTTCATCATCTAAACACAATCCTACCAAATGAATCATTTCACTGTTCAAGCTACAATGTAGATGATTTCAAACAAGTGTTCTTTTCTCATACCATTTACATTACATTGAGTCAGCAGAATATCACCACTGAACAACGAAGCAATGCCTCCTTTTCTAAACTAGTCAATTTAATATATTTCATAACTGTTGTTGCTTTATTTTCAAAACATACAACCGATTGCCAAAATTAGATAGACTTGAAAATTGATAATTTTTTCATTGATTAACATTTTCTTGACGGAATAAATCATGACCAACGAAAGAAAAAAAAAACCAATAAATAATCATTACTGTCAAACATTCATTATTGAAATTGAATTCTCATTCCATCTATGCCTTGTGTTTGTTGTTTAGTTTTGTGATTTGTCAACTATTCTAATCAATAATAGACAAGAAAAGATATTAACTCTAGTAAATTAATTTTAAAAGTACTTTTGACAAGCTTATTCAAAGATTTGTTGCTTTTAATATACTCTAAATGTTAGGGAATGGTTGTTATATTACAAAAATGCAGAACCATTGTCGAATTCTTGGCCGGTTGAACAAAAAATCTTCTGAATCAATGTGAATAGTATCAATCATCGTTAGACCTATATTAGAAACGTGGAAGCATTGGACGCCCATTTTTTCCATGTATGGAACCCATCAGCAGTGTGCATCCACGACCTTCACTCACGAGAATCGAGCCATGGAGCTTTGGTCTAACTCGTGAACGCTCCATCTGTCGACCACTGAACCGGTATCCAACGGTGTTAATGTCGAACGTCAATCATTGTCTTCAATAGTTACTGCCTACACCCAACAGGGCTGAACTCCAGTGACTATGTCTTCTCACTAGAACTCCGAGAGTTTCTTCACAAATCTAATCACTCTTCAGTACATTGTGTGATGTTCACTATAGAGTTATACAGATGTCTGTTTTTCATAGAAATCATGACTAGCTTCATGGGGAAATTCTCTAAGTTCTACTGAAAAACGGTGACCACTAGATTTCAATCGTATCGGGTGTGAGGCAGACTGATCAAAGTTAGACAGTGAAATTGTTGGATGCCGTGTCAGTGATTTTGAGGTTAGGCATCTGCGCTCGAGTTTCATTCTTGCGAGAGGATGCGTACTGCTGACGAGTTTCATACTAAGACAAAACGGCCGTTCAGTGCTTCCAGGTTTCTGATGGCAATCTAACAATGACTGATTCATGATTTCAATGTCAAACAATGATCTCGATAATTGTATAATGAATTAGTGAGAAGCAATAGCAAGTGAGTAGTTCAAAAATCGACATCTTATTAATACTCATTCTTTTCTCAGTGGGATATCATCCACCCGGAGCAAAAAGATAGCCCAAATATTCATGCAGGCGAGATTTAAATACAGACATACAAAAGTTGGATCAGACCATGAAATGAAAAATAACAATTACACAGAAAAAAGTAAAATAATACGCCAGAATGTAATCAACTGACAGACAATATATAAAGAACAACAAATCACTGAAATGTAGTTCATAGGCATTTAGAGGCCGAACGGTTGTAACGGCTGCTGAGTGACTCGGTAACCTGTGCAGGGTTCGAGGTTCAGCTGGGCGAATCCGCCTTGCTGCCCACGCTGATTAGGGACAGTGAGTAGTGGACTGGTTGAAGAGATCTAGTTGATTAATAAGCACCCACAACATGGGGGTGACTGTTCGTGCGTACACTGATCGACTGTCCAACTTTCTCGCAGGACAATCTGGACAACATATGCGTTCCTGTATGGAGCGAGGGTGATTATTGTGTTGCCTAAAATGCATTGGCATGCATGCACAGCGGGCTTGTTGGTCAACCAAGACGTTTTTCTAAAAAGCCTACAGTAAGTAGAATTTACGTATATATAATGAATAGTAATTTGAAAACCCATTTGTAGTGCCTCCACATATATTCCAGTTCGCTTACATCTAACTTGGTTAAGCCCTTTCGATTAATTTATTTAACCAAGCCATTTGCGTAGCCACAACTTCTATGTACCAATCGTTCTTATTATTGTCTGGTTTGTATGAGCTCACATGACGTGTCCCACTTGTCATTTAACCTTGTCAATCATTCGTCGCTTTATTCATGTGTGTGCATGCCTATCACGTTGATCACATGTCTGTCTTATTATTGTCTGACTATATATTCCTAGTCATGTTCTATCTCATGGAGTTAACTCAACAGCTTTCTCCAGTTCACGTCGCCTCATTCGTTTTATTCACTGCTTCTCCGCTTCGCTTTGTGTTGTGTGTCCCAAATAACCATATTCATCACTACGAATTCATCTTCTGATTTATAAACCGTCAGACGCTATTTGGCAACGATTGTCTGAACGAGTTAATTACCGAGCTTAAGAACACGCAATAAATCGACACACTACACGTTTTATCTTTTAGAATAATCACACTATCATAATGATTTTCTCACTGACAGTTTGAATGGAATATTTTCGTCTGCAGTAGTAGATCAGATGACACATTGAATAAAATTTATCTAATGTTGAGGAGATATATAATAAGCCTGTCAAATAAACAGACAAAATAAAATAAGTTAATTCGTTATCGATGCTGATAATTTTGAAATGCTTTCCAATGAAAATCAATCAATAATCAAAGGAACAAACTATGCTACCCGGTTAGACAGCTCATTCATTCTTTTATAGATTAAATACTCAAAGATTATTTCTTCACAGTTATTATCTATTGCGAACAATCTATGTAGTGAAGGCGAACACATGTGAGGGCAACCGAATTGTATTAAACGAAAATTACAGAGTTACTCAGTAAAATAGGAAAACCATATCGTAAATCGTTCATTTGCAAAATATCAGTTCATCATATCGAACTGGACTGTTCCTGTTGCAAACAACATCAATCCATTGTCACTATTCATGTGTTTCATACAAATTCCATTGTGTTCCCACTCTTCCTTTCTTGATCTTCCAACATCTTCTGCTGCCAGACATTACGTTGACACTCACGTCATATACTACTTATAAGTAGCTCGCACCACATATATATATATATATATATATATATATATATATATATATATATATATATATATATACAAAGTAATTGAATGTCACTTCACAATAATCGTAAATCGTCAGTCATGATCACCAAAAAAAAACGACACTATCTGACGTAAAAAATTGTTTGTAGACAGACAATATAAATTATAGAATTATTCTGTAGTAATCTTTGCCAAATTGATGCATTTTATCTTTTCAAGTTTTCTAATTTTGCATAAATTTACGTAACCAATTACTGACTGAGTTAGATTAGTTTTACTGTAAGATAAACAAACGAAGTTTTTACTATAAATCAAGAACTATGTATGCCAAAATCTATGTTAAAAAAACATCAGATACATTAGATGAGTTTGTGTCCAAAATTGCCTCAAAGTAATATGTTTAGAAAAAAGAAAAGTATGTTTAATACATTTTTTTTTCTAGAATGTCATAGAATAATTTTCTTACCTATTAAACATATACAGTGAAATGAGATTTTATGGGAAATTTTTGAGCGATATACATATGTGTGAGAAATCATGATTTAAAATAAAACGTTAAAGTTGGGGTATACATTATTTTTCTACACATTTGAAATCATCAATCAACCATCGTCATACCACCATCTGAAACCTGCAAGCTTTGGCTGGCTGTTTCATCCTGGTATGGAACTCATCATCAGTGCGCATACACGACTCCTGCATCTCGCAGTATTCGGACCCGGGACCTTCGGCATTGTACTCGAACGCTTAACCATTAGCGCCGTTGGGTGCCGGCTCAGTGGTCCAGAGGTTAGGCGTTCGCGCACAATACCGAAGGTCCTGGGTCCGAATCTCGCGAGGTGCAGGAGTGGTCGATGCGCACTGCCACTGATCAGTCCCATACTAGGACGAAACGGCTGTCCAGTGCTTGCAAGTTTTCTAATGGTGGTGGTCTAACAATGATTGATTGATGATTTCAAATGTGTAAAACCACAAACCTCCAAAGCTCTGCCTGAAAATACATTATTTTAACTGATATGAGCTAATGATGTTAAACATACAGTTTAGCAGTATATGGATGGAGGATTGAATTTAGCGCCAAAACTCCAAAATATATTTAAAAAGTTCGTTCAATGTATACAATGTCATCGATTTAGAATTTCAGTAACATAATCTGTTTAGTAAGATTATCGGGTCCATGTTGTTTCAAGCTTATAAGAAACTGTGAAATTATGGATGAAATAATTGGACGTTGAAATCATGAATCAATCATGGTTTGATTACCATTAGAAACATTGGAAGCACTGGACGGCCGTTTCGTCCTGGTATGGGACTCATCAGTGGCAGTGCACATCCACGACTCCTGCACCTCCAAGGATTCGAAGCCTGAACCTTCGGTCTTGCACGCGAATACCTATCCTCTGGACCACTGTGCAACAAACACCAATCTCCATAGTTCTAATTGAAATAATTGGGTCTAGTCAATGGAGGGAGTACTTATGATTAGTTAAGCTGTTATCAAATACCTTCCCCTATTCAGAACAATTTATCTGTCGTTGGACTTTATTGACTTACTGGATGGATGGAGTATCCGAAATGGTAAATTCATTCATAGAAAAATAAGTAACTATGATCTACACATCGAAAAAGAACCTATCAATGTCCCAATAGATGTTAACGCACCAATAGTCGAAAAAATCAGCATCGATATCAGACGAATCAAGAATGGCAAACCAGCAGAAGCATAAAACATACCAACGAAAGCATTCAAAGAGGACATAGCAGTGTCCTTTTGGAGGCTTCTCTGACACTATGGTGTACATGAGAAGATTGTTAACAACATACGGGATTACTACAACTGTCTACGCTGCAAAATTGTGCATTTTTGGAAGCTCATGGACTCATTCTAAGTGGAGACTGGTGTCAAAAAAGGCAGCTTACTTTCACACAATCTGTTTCTCCTAGTGGTTGACTGGATTATGGAGCCATCAACGTTGTAGAGGAAGTGAGAAACAGAGTGGCCATTTTTGGCTCAACTTTGCTGATTACCCAACTCTTCCATACTACACACAGCAACAAATGCAAGAGAAGACGACCAGAGTAACAGCAGCTTCTACAGCTGTTGGCATCAACATACCCAAGAGAAAGGTAAAATCCACCGATACATCACTTTATGCACCAACCAGATGGTACATGGTTGGAGAAGCGAAGGAAAATGTGGAAATTGTCGTATAAATGTTCAGCATCCCGGATGAACAATGAGGGATCAGTTACAAATGTAAAGATACGGATTAGTGAAGCAAGGACAACATTTCTACAATCGGAGAACTTCTGGCACTAAAAAACAGCTGTCGACCATCACAAAAGTCACAGTTCTCTATTATGGAGTGGGAATTTGAAAAGCCATGATATATACTGCTATTTGTAGACAGTTATCTTCACAAGATACTCCGAACCCTCTGACCAGCATGCATTAACAGCAACATACTGTGACAGAGAATAAACCAGATTCTATCTGAGGAAGAAATTCGGAAAATGCGGACAGGACATACATTGTAGAAATCACTCGGCTGTGTCCCATGAAAAGACATAACTTAAAATCTTCACAGTCAAAGGCAGAGAGGAAGGTTAAATAACACATTTCACCAAGAATTGGAGACAGACATGTAAATAATGACTAGTCATTGGAAAGAACTGGAAATGTGAGTCCAGAACACAGCTGATTGTAGTATACTGCTCAGCAGCTTCGGCTTAAGTAAGCAATGCAAATAGTTTAGGTGTATATCTCACGAATCACTTAACGCTCACGCCTAACGTTACCAATAAACTTTTTGATAACCAAATTCAAAGTCTTGCGCTTAAAAACTACCATTATTGACTATTTTTCGTACATAGTTGATCGTAGTTCTAGAATTTGACAATTGACTTGTGTGTGATTAATGTGTTTTGATTCTTGAAGGAAAGAAACAAGGTTACAAATGATTCGACTAGTTTTATTTTTCACTGACTAAACGTATAATTCATGATGAATTTTAAGAATAAGCCAATCAAATTATACTTATATATATATATATATATATAAATATATATGATCCTGTATATATTTTTTCCCTAATCCCCATTTATGATGTTATGTCTACTGTATTAGTGTATATACTAAAGGTGGGAAAAATAATTTTTTTTTAGTGAACCATTACTGTTTCTCCAATCAGAATGTAGTCAATAAAACTTTTTCATTGCAAAATTTTTTTTGGTATATTTATTTTACTACTGACAAAAATTTCAATTTCTACAAAATGATATGACATGAATATGATTATCATTATTTTTTTGTACCGAAACCCATCAACACACAGCAGAATGATTTAAACAAATCCAATCCAATCCAATCAAATTAAATCAATAATTTTGCAGTTAGATTAGAATTTCCTCTTCTTTTTTTGCCCCATTTTTTCAATATGGATGATGAAATAATCACAGTGGAAAGTTCACCATCATTAGATTCAATCATACTGCATAAAAATACAAATGATGAATGTGTACAATGTCCTCAACAATGTGTTCAATTGAACACATTGAAATCTTCAAGTATCAATATCACATATGATGATGGTGATGATGATGATGTTGATAATCACGACAATGACGATAAACAGTCAACTTCCGGTTCACCTTCATCGGCTCCATTAACAACTAACATTGATGAAGAATCTTCATCAACCATGAAACCATCTGTATCACGCTATTCTGGTTATAGTATGTTGAATAATTTTAAAAAACGTATTAAACAATTTAATTTAATCCCATCGAAAAGTATTGAATTGCATAAAAGTATGCATAATTTATCAATATCACCGAAAAAATCGAATTCACCATCAACTAGTAGCAATGCCACGATGAATGCTAATTCTACACCGAATTCGGTGACATCATCAAGTGTAAATATATTGAATTTAACACAAGATGTACCAGATGATATAATGTTTATAGAGAATGATCATGAGAAAGCACTGTACACAGTGACATCGCTGACTGAGGAACAATTATTATTACTTCAATCAAGTTGGAGTTTAGTTAAACAACATATTGAAAAAATTGGTGTGATCACATTTTTAGGGTGAGTTAAAAAACAAAACTATGCCTTTTTTTGAAGTATTCTGAATTGGAGTAAGAGATAAATGTAGTTTTCATATCTAGTGAATATTTAAAGTATTTTATAGTGCAGGCATCAATGAATCATAGTTAGATAACTATTAAAAAAACCTAGAAATACTGTACATCAGTTTCGTTCTGGTACGGGACGTATCAGCACTGTTCATCCCCGGTTCTTGCTACTTACAACAATCGAACCTAGGACTTTTGGTCTCGCGGGGAATCACTGAGCCGGCATCCAATGGTGTTAATATGTAACTCGGATCAATCTTAGGATTTTCGTCCAGCCATACCGATTGTCTTCATTAGTTACTTCCTACACCAGACAGTGTTGAACTGAATGCGTACTGCTGATGAGTCCCATGGAAGGATGAAACGTCGTTCGGCGTTTCCAGGTTTGTAACAGTGGTGGTCTAACAATGATTCATTCATGATTGCGATGTCAAACAACGATCTCCATATTTAAAGTAGGTTTAGTTTATCTTCAAAACATAATCTTAGGTAGATGTTTCATGAGGATACAAATTTTTCCTTGACTGCATTCATCTTGAACTTTGAGTAGTTCACTACATGCAAAATATAACCTGTAAAATGCTGTTTACCAATTCAATCTATAATAAATCATTTCCCATGTATTTATTATGAATGAAGCACGTTTAAAACGTTATGTAACAATGATTTTCGAATTTATTAGACATTGAAACAATGAACACAACAATTATTTTTCTGGAACTAAAGAACCAATCTTGATTTTTCAGATTTAGAAATACATATTCACTTGTTAAATATATATATAATCATATCCCTAAAAAAATTAACAATTTTAGTCATCTTGAGCACATCTAGTGAGTGTCTTAAGCACATTCTGTATCAATTTTGTTAGTTTTTTCAGTATGAGGAATTGTGGCTTTTGATTTGAGTGTAAGTTTTCCAACTCGAGGTTGAATGTTTGCATAGTTAAGTTAATATCGTTACTCAAGACATCATTATCAGTACAAACATCAGACTGATGAGAATTTTCAGAATTCCATCTCGAATTTGTCTAGCTCCCGTCAATCACTGATCTAAATGGCGTTTAAATGTGAAATGAAATTATTCAGTCTACGTATAAATTCTGGTAATTTGTGACTGATGGACATTGTCTATATCAATACCAGGATAGGTGTCATGGAACTAATCGATAAATCTCGTATAATATCAAGAAACAAGATGACATTTTTGTAGTTAAAGTTTGT
Source organism: Schistosoma turkestanicum (assembly GCA_944470395.2). Lineage (NCBI taxonomy): Eukaryota > Metazoa > Platyhelminthes > Trematoda > Strigeidida > Schistosomatidae > Schistosoma > Schistosoma turkestanicum. Next base: position 8,370,899 of record OX103975.1, read on the forward strand.
TATGCTCATCAAAGAACTTAACTATAGTTGGATGTGCATTTGTAGTAAGTCCCGAACTGTGAGAAATCTAGCTGTTTGGTGACATTTAATCTTCACTAATTTTCTAACCGAAATTTTATCATGATACAAACTATAAACTGCAAAAAATGAATATTCTTTACAATTAAACACCTATGTTTGTTGACAATCAATGGAAACCAATTTTTCAAATCATTTAAAATGTTATTACGTACAAAATTATTAGGAATAGTACGTTGAATAAAATGATTTTAATTATATAAATTATATAAATTTGTTTGGCTGTAATCAAGTGAAAATTGATCTAATTCCGATTATTATGTTTTGCGGTTTAAATAAAATGTATTGGGATGGTACAAAGAGTTCTTTCTTCGAGACTATTACTCACTGCATTGATCGAGTTAGACACTAACAGTGGTCCACTGGTTAGGCGTTTGCACATTGTAGTGAAGAAGAACACAGGTGGGGCAACCGGATTGTATTTAACGAAAATTACAGAGTTACTCAGTAAAATCGGAAAACCATATCGTAAATCGTTAATTTGCAAAATATCAGTTCATCCTATCGAACTGAACTGTTCCTGTTGCAAAACATCAATCCATTGTCACTATTCATGCGTTTCATACAAATTCCATTGTGTTCTAACTCTTCGTTTCTTGATGTTCCCCCATCTTCTGCTACCAGACATTACGTTTTTACTCACGTCATATACTACTTATAAGTAGCTCACACCACAACAAAATACCGAAGGTCCCGGGTTCGAACCTTGCGGGGTACAGGAGTCGTGGATGCGCATTGCTGATGTATCCCATAAAAGGCCGTCCAAAGCTTCCAGGTTTCTTATGGTGGGCTAACATTGATCGATTCCATGGTTTCAGAATGTAAAACTGTCCTATAGTTAGTTATATTGGAATCAAAGGTTTTCGAGCTTAAAATCATAAGTTTCATGTTGATAATGTTAAAGAATGTGGGACACAGGCCTCCAACCAGCAGCATTCTCTAACCTACTTCGTCCTGGACGTTCCTTTCCTCATATCTGTCTCTAATCCTTTGCTTAATGCATTCTTTGATCGTCCTCCTTCTCATTTGACCTTGAGGATTCCAAATGAGCGCTTATTTTTTCTATCCATCTAAACATACTCACTAAGAGGTTATGTAGTTAGTAAAACACTACACAATTAAATGTAACATTTTTTTTTACATTGGACATCACATTTAATTAAAAAAATTAACTTACTAGAAATATGTAATGATGAATTGTTCGTTTAGCTTTTTTGCACTGACAAGTTCATCTTTAAATCATATATAATAAATGGATCACTGAATATCGAATATTATAATTAGCACAACAGTAACATCAAACTCATTTTATGCTATATAAAATGATACATGCAAATGTTCTAATTTCCTTTTTTTTTTGAGTAAATCAATAAGACTCGATGACAAAAATGAGAAATATTTGGTGGTTGTACACACATTTTAATTAAAACAAAAAAACACTGTCAGTATTAAAAAAAATAAAAGAATGACCGAAATATGAGGTGAAGGTGAGCTTTTTGTTTTAAAATAAAATTACTGAATGACTATTTTTCCTCTAATTAATTTGATATTAAATGAAATTGAATAGTATGACAGGAGTGAAACATTTGACCTGGTATTCACATTACTACTGCTATTATTATCATCGTTATGATTATGAAATTCTCTAAATATTATGAAATAATTTTACTGAACGCATTTCGCAAATGGTTTTATCCTTTTCAATCATACTTATATTTAAATAATGTGTTTACATCTAACGGAAATACGGGAAATAAAGTCCCTGAAATAAGGCAGATAGTTTGTGGACTTACTAATCTTAATTTAGAACAACACATATATAAACGAACAATATTGTTGTTTTCGATTAGATCGTCATCAGGCTGCTTTACTCTAATATACATGAACATTTATGATGACAATGTTAAACCAATCAAGGCAATTTATGAGTCGATAATCACAATGAAATGAAAAAGGCAAAAGTACAAGTGGATAGTAGGAAGATAGGTGAACAGATAGCAGTAGGAAAATTTATAAAATATGATAACTAAAGTAGATCAAAGGTGGATGAATAGAATTCAAATAATCATCAAAAACATCAAAAACATTACGTAATAAGCAAATGTGTAAAAATAATAGAATTAAAATAAATAAAAAATATATATAATGTCAATCGTTAGTTACGTCATATCCGGCCACGGAAGAGATAGGGGTGTCACGAATTTCTTCTGAACACATAAATTAGGGTTGAATGTACGTATTCCTATGGCTTCTGCTATGTGTAGGAGACGGGATCGAACTCCGTCGGGAAATGATGATGGAGGTATACAATAGATCACCCGAAAAGATGTAGATTTATCTACAATGTGACCACTATCAACCAGGTGTGCTAAGATCGAACTGTGTATTATTTTTGACTGACCCTTCGTAAACCATGCTGGGAGATGTTCGCTCAAATTGCCTTGATTGGTTTAACATTCTCATATAACTATTCATGTATCTATTAGAGTAAAGCCTGATGACGATCTAATCGAAAACAATATTGTTCGCTTATATGTGTTGTTCTAATTTTCACAAAGGGAATCTTTAATATTCTTAATCTTAATTTGCTAATGAGTAGTCCCATACTAGAACGAAACGACCGTCCAATGTTTTGAGGTTTCTACTGGTGTGGTCTAACAATGATTGATTCTTGATTTCAGTTGTTGATCTTTGTCGGTATAAGATTTTGCGTGGTTGTTGAGTTTCATTGGTAGCATGAACAGGGGCTTCATGTCGTTTAGATTATAGGTAATATATATTTTTCAATGCGTTTCACTGCAGATATTATAAACTTTGGCTACGAATTCAGTTGTCTCGTATCTCAGTACTGCTTTAAGAAGTAATCTCCTTCTTACGTTTGTCTGCATTTCAGAAGAAATGATCTTTTTGATAAAATGCAACTTTCGTTATACTATTTATAAGGATTAATATCTTCACGTTCTAAATATTCATAACTACCTAATCATGTTTAGTGTGTTTTCAAAATTTTAATGTCTACAAAGTTTGGCTAAGAGATGAATTTTCATTGTTTGTTTATTTGTTGTCTGCATTTGTTGGTATCTACTAGTTGAATCTTTCAATGATATTTAAATCAATTTACTTTCTGTAAAATTACTGAGCTAATAATTACTTTTTCAATTAGAGTTATCGTGATGAGTGTTTTTACACATTTGAAATTATCAGTCAATCATCATTGATAGAACATCATTAGAAACCTGCAGGCACTGGATGGCCGTTTCTTCATGGTATGTGACTCATCAGTGGCAGTGCGCATCCACGACTCCTGCACTTCGCAGGATTCGAACCCGGAACCTTCGGTATTTTGTGCGAACGTCTAACCTCGAGATCACTGGGCCGGCATCCAACGGTGTTGATGTCTAACGCTGATTGATCTAGGGATTTTGCGTGACCTCACCCATTTACGATTGAAATCATTAACCGATCTAAGTTAGACCTCGTGGAAGCATACATACACTGCAGTACTCCTCAAAATTGAGAATTCATGACCCCACAAGCGGAAATGTAACTTAAGATCTTCAATCACTTTTATGAACAGTTAGTCTCTTGACTACTGAACTAGCATCCAGCCATTCAGTGATTTACGGTTTTCAGAAGCAGTCAGAAAATGATTGGTTCACGATACCCATGAAATTCAACATACTCCAAAAACCCCTTTTGGAAGATTACTTTTTTGTTTAACGAGTTTGAAATGCTTGATTTTCCCGTGTTTATACATAGGATTTATGTTTGTTATTAGTAATTTTATTCATCAAGACATCTCATCGCACACAAGTACAAGATGGCCGATTCGTGCTGGTATGGGACTCATCATCTGTGTATGATTTTACAATCTATCCTGAGGCTGTTTGAAAATTCAGAGGTAGCAATACATTATTACTTTAGCTCCCCTTCTCGATCTGAAAAATACTGTAAAAAGTGTTAATATTGCCTTTCAATTAGTACCTACCACAACCCATTGGATCGTAAAAAATCTTAAAAATCCAGATGATTTTTTTAAACGATTATCTTTTTTAGACACAGAAAATCTTTCAAACCAAACAAAGATGTTATTTTGTCAGGTATTTTCTATTTAAAATAAAATGGAAACTTCACTATCTAGGAATAGAATAAAACCAACACTATCGAAATTGGACAACATTTAAAAGAAAACGTTTCGCGCTGAATTTAAACTAACCAAAATGTATAGTGACGTATTTAAATTTTAAATGCATGTGTAACACGTGAAATCAGCTGTCAGTGAAGGGCGGATAACATCTAAAACCACAACACACAAGGTTAGCTTAACACTTCACAGCAAGAGAGAACACGAGGTGGTAGCCACAGCATTCTTTATTTTAAAAAAATTAAATAACGCGGGTTTTTTTTACAGAAAAGCGACTGCTTGTTTACCAAATTCTTATGAGTCATCCTGTAAGTTCAGCGCACGCAGGGCTTGTTCTTCAGCTTCCAAAGCGTTTATATTTGATCGTCCTGTAATAGAAAGAAAAAAGAACTGGTTAGCAACATCATACATGGTGATTTTAACTCCGCGTTACACATGTTAACAGTTATTCAATAACAGTAAGAGACATGCTACTGGGCGTTAATTGTTAAACAGTTAAATGTCATCTGTTTTTCCACTAAAAAATGAACAGATTCAAGCAAGATAAAAAGATAGATGTTAATTGAGAAATACTTTGTCAAATTTATGATTAAACAACATTTAAAAAAATCTTGAAGTATGGTTTGAAATTATTTAGTTTTTAGTTTGCTACAACCCAATATAAACTTACATAAATATACGTAATGTAGCTGAGAAGAAAAGTAACAGAGAGTTCTACACATCACAAATGTATCATTATCAATGACTAAAAATATTGCTGTTCAAAGATTTCATCTCTGTTGATGAGCTGATATAGATTCTTGTTGGTTGAAAGTGAGTAATAGTCTTCACTGATTGTTTGATAATCTAACAATTAATGATATCATAAGGCTGAATTCTTCATGACGAACAATATAATCGAGGTTACTGGTAGCTGTCTCAACGTTCGAAATGTCTAGTATACGGCCTTTTTAACTATTTATCAACTCGTTTCACGGATTAGAGCAACATTTTTGGAAGTAATTTCATATTCAGGAATTGATTTGTAACTGTCTACTTTGAAGATATCTGTGTACTGCGTCTCAACTTGAAAGATAAACATCGTGAATTAATTTAAAGTTTCAACTTGAAATCATAATTCTATTATGCTAAACTTATAGTAAATGAAAACGAATCGATCATAAACTCCTGGAGACAGAATCTTCATAGAAATAATTTCAGCCTCACTTTTTTTCCATTCACACATAGAAAATTATTCTTTCATAAACTTATTAATAACTTTCACAGTTGAAAAAATGCTGTAGACTAGAAGAGCTGGGTCACACAGACCCTATGTATATTGCATGACGTGTCTATTCATTGGCAGCCAGATGGCGACATTTTGAAACAAAAGATTCTGACTAACGTTTCAAATTTTTTGTGCTTACATTTGTGCTCACAGACTTGAAATGTAAGTTTCCTGGTAGATAAAGATTTGTTTTTGAACGCTGATTTTTACAATGACTGAACTAAAATGCCATAAATCTCACACTTGAATCATTTTAAGCCAACTTCTTACATTGTTAATATACTATAAGTTTTTTTTAAAAATAATATGCGTTAAATTTATTGTCTAGCATGATCGTTGAAGTCGTAGAAGTCCCACAGTCCACCATTGGTGACCCTGTAGTGAACGAGAACACAAGGTGAGGCAACCGGATTGTATTTAACGAAAATTACAGAGTTACTCAGTAAAATTGGAAAACCATATCGTAAATCATTAATTTGCAAAATATCAGTTCATCATATCGAACTGGACTGTTCCTGTTGCAAAATATCAATCCATTGTCACTATTCATGCGTTTCATACAAATTCCATTGTGTTCCCACTCTTCCTTTCTTGTTGATCTTCCCCCATCTTCTGCTGCCAGACATTACGTTGACACTCACGTCATATACTACTTATGAGTAGCTCACACCACAACCCTACTTATTACTGGACTAACTAACTAGAACGAATGTCATTCAATTAATAATATTGTTTTCATAAAATAAAAATTTAATTCTCTGTTTAAAATTGATAATCCAACTGTGAACTATGTTATCGATCAAGGGGAAGTGAATGTGTGTGTGTGCGTGTAATTTTTGAAATAAAACATATTGTTGTTGGAAAAGTTATCATTTTTCAAAAATAATATTTACGCCAAAAAAAGTGAACTTGTCAACAAGTTAGTTAATTCTAAGTTTTTTTTATTTTGAATACATGGTAATTTATGAGAAAAAAACACTTGATGGAGAAGTTTTTGGCAGAAGTGAAAACGGTTACATATCATTGTTAAATCAGGTGGAACTGATGCCAACTTGAAGGCTTGGATTAGCAAAGCGAGGAAAGATTTAAAACTTGAAGATTTTAAACTTGGAAAACAATTATCAACCAATACCAAAATTCATAATTTCCAATATGAACGTCAAAACCGTCCAATCGAATGGAGTGGAAACCGTCACTCAAAAGATACAGGTATTTATTAACAGTTATCTGGGCAACACACACCGGATCCATTGTCCAGATACCATTGTAGTGCCACCACATATATTCCAGTCCACTTACATCTAATTTGGTTAAGCCCTTTCGATTAATTTATTTAACCAAGCCATTTGTATAGCAACGATTTATATGTACCATTCGTTCTTATTATTGTCTAGTTTGTATGAGCTCACATGACGTATCCCACTTGTCATTTGACCTTGTCAATCATTCGTCGCTTTTATTCATGTGTGTGCACGCCTATTTCGCTTGTCGCATGTCTGTCTTATTTTTTTCTTACTATATATTCTTAGTCATGCTCTATCTGTTTGAGTTTGCTCTTAGCCTTCTCCAATTCGCTTCGCTCATTCGTTTGCATTGTAACCCATGGAGTTGGCTCAAAGCCTTCTCCAGTTCACGTCGCTTTATTCGTTTTATTCACCGCTTCTCCGCTTCGCTTTGTGGTGTGTCCCGAATAAACGTATTCATCAATACGAGTTCAGGTTCTGACTTATAAACCGAGCTTAAGAACACGCAGTAAACCAACACACTACACCATCACTAACAACCCACAGTGACAGAGAACGAACCAGGGAAAAATCAAGAAAAATTGCTAGAAGTGGATAGGAAACAGATTGAGGAAAGCGCCCAACTGTATCACAAGACACATCCTCACTTGGAATCCTCAAAGCCAGGTAATTCTAGTCAGAAGATGTGACCAGTGGAATTCAACCTTGTCAGGTGTATTCAGTAACTACCGAAGACAAATGAGTGAGGTTGTGCGAAATCCCTAGATTAGCCAGAATTAGACATTAACACTTCTGCCAAAAACTTCTCCACCATGTATTTTAAAAAATTTTTAGAATTAACTATCTTGTTGACAATTTCACTTTTTGCGTAAATATTATTTTTCGAAATGATAACTTTGTCAATAGTAATATTTTTTTTTATTTCAAAAATTCACATCAACTGTTTGATTACACATACACACACAAATATACACATCCACTTCCCCTTGATCGATAAAACAGTGCACAGCTGGATTACCGACTTGAAACAGAGAATTTAAATTTTATTTCATCAAAACAATGTTATTTAAACTTCGAGATGTGTATGTGTGTAATTTATGGTCAAAATAAATCATCTATTGCTGTTTTTAATTAACAACATGTATACGTGCAACAAATGTTACTGAAAAATTTTACCAAGTGACGATCAGTAGTTAAAATGTTATTTCCAAGAAAATTGGTTATTTCAAACTGTATAGTGTGTGTATCGGTTAACTAGGCTGTCATATTCAGTAAAAAAAAAGTAATTGACATGTATTTTCACCTATTAAATTTACAAAACTAAATTGAAACATGTAACTAGCTAAATATAATGAAAAATGATATTTTATCCGATTGAAAAGAAATGTATAGAATATTTTAACTCGATATTTACATATTAACATATTAATGTTAATTTCAGAAGGGTACAACTGATTAGCTTATCATCATAAAACTTATCAGTATCAGTAAACACAATAATCATCAGTCAGTGATTGTTAGACCATTATTAGAATCCTAGAAACACTAGAAGACCGTTTCTTCCTAGTATGGGTCTCATCAGTAGTGCGCATCTAGGACTCTTGCACCTAGAAGGAAGGAAGGACCCTAAGTATAGTGCGCAATCTCCATAACTCTAATTGAAACAAAATAGTTTTCCTATTCCAATTAACTTTAATTTATGCCTTCAAAAGATCTATGATGGACGGTAACGGATATTAAAAATACATTTTATTGAATTTCCGAACATGAAATAAAGTCATTTACAATAAACAGAATATAATGTACAAAATTCCTAATGTAAATTAGCATCTTGATTGTATTGCAACCGTGTAATTAAGTCCAAATATGATGTCGCACTTATAAATTTATGAAAGAACTGCTGAACAGTGAAAAGGAACATCAACGCTGACAAACGTAAATATGTAGAAGATCCAGAAGTGATGGCGGTCAAGGCTGCAAAAGACCGAAACTTCAGACAATAGTACAACAGAACAAAGAAGGTCTCTGAAAACTATCGTAAACCAGAATGACCAGTGAAAAGTAAGGCAGGCAAAGTAATCAGCAATATTGTAGAACAGCGAAATAAGTGAGTAGAGCCTTTTAAGGAGCTCTTGACACACACTGCGTAAAGTACCCAACTGCCTTACAAGACAACTTTGCTTACTTTACTTACGCCTATCAAAAGACAAGCTGTCATTTAAAACCCTCATTGTCGAAAGAAAAGAGGAAGGCCAAGGAACATAATACACCGACAAACGGAGACAGTCATGAGAAGATTGAATAAAAATTGGACAGAACTGGAAAGGGAGGCCCAGAATAGAGTAGGTTGCAGACTGCTGGTTGGCGGCCTATGCTCCATTGAGCGTAAAAGTCATAAATAAGTATGTACTACTGAAAAGACCCATACTCGATTGAAACGGCTATCCAGTGTTTCCAGGTATTTTAATGGTTATCTAACAATGACTGACTGATTGACTGTTTCAATTTTATAAAGAAACCTAAACTTTAAATATACTACGGCTTCTAAATAACAAATTTAAAGAAACAGTCTTACACTTGGAAGCCAGACCAATCTGTTCAAACTGTTTAACAAGTTGTATATATATATATATATATCTATATATATATATATATATATATATATATATATATGCTGAAAAAAATGATTTTAAACACTTGTGATGAGTATAAAATGCAGTATTACCCACTGATTTTATGAAGCACCCATCGATTTACATTCGTGACATACATAATGATGACTACATTATCGTTACAAGTAGGCTTCATTCTCAATGGATTATTCTAGAAATCTTATGGCATGAAATATGTTTATTGAAATGAAATTGATGAGATGAAACAACCATATGCTTTTATTTTGATTTATTCATAAGTATATAGACAAAAACTGTTGAGATTTTAATTTTGAACACTTTACAAAACTTGAACATTGAATATTGAATAATGCGTTTCATACAAATTCCATTGTGTTCCCACTCTTCCTTTCTTGATCTTCCCCCATCTTCTGCTGCCAGACATTACGTTGACACTCATGTCATATACTACTTATAAGTAGCTCGCACCACAATATCACTGATAAATCAGATGGAACTGATGCCGATGTAAAGGCTTGGATTAACAAAGCGAGGAAAGCATTTCTTTAATTAAAGAAGATTTGAAACTTGAAATACAATTATCAACCAATACCAAAATTCATAATTTTCAATATGAACATCAAAACTGTCCAGTCGAATGGAGTGCAAACCATCACTCAAAAGATACAGGTATTTATTAACAGTTATCTGGACAACACACACCGGATCCATCGTCCAGATACCATTGTAGTGCCTCCACATATATTCCAGTTCGCTTACATCTAACTTGGTTAAGCTCTTTCCATTAATTTATTTAACCGAACCATTTGTATAGCGACAATTTATATGTACCATTCGTTCTTATTATTATTGTCTGGTTTGAATGAGCTCACATGACGTGTCCCACTTGTCATTTGACCTTGTCAATCATTCGTCGCTTTTATTCATGTGTGTGCATGCCTATCTCGTTGATCACATGTCTGTCTTATTTTTGTCTGACTATATATTCTTAGTCATGTTCTATCTCTTTGAGTTGGCTCTTAGCCTTCTTCAGTTCACATCGCTTTATTCGATTTATTCACTGCGTCTCCGCTTCGCTTTGTGGTGTGTCCCGAATAAACGTATTCATCAATACGAGTTCATGTTCTGATTTATAAACCGAGCTTACGAACACGCAGTAAACCAACACACTACACCATCACTAACAACCCACAGTGACAGAGAACGAACCAGGGAAAAATCAAGAAAAATTGCTAGGAGTGGATAGGAAACAGATTGAGGAAAGCGCTCAACTGTATCACAAGACATCCTCACTTGGAATCCTGAGGGCCAGGAGATTCCAGTCAGAAGATGTGACCAGTGGAGTTCAACCGCGTCAGGTGTACTCAGTAAATACCAAAGACAAATGAGTGAGGTTGTGCGAAATCCCTAGATTAATCAGAATTAGACATTAACACTTCTGCCAAAAACTTCTCCACCATGTATTTGGAAAAAACTTCTAGAATTAACTATCTTGTTGGCAATTTCATTTTTTGCTTAAATATTATTTTTGAAAAATGATAATTTTGTCAATAGCAATGTTTTTTTATTTCAAAAATTCACATCAACTGTTTGATTACACACCCACACACACACACACACATTCACTTCCCCTTGATCGATAAAACAGTGCACAGCTGGATTACTGACTTGAAACAGAGAATATAAATTTTATTTTATCAAAACAAGATTATTCGGATTTCAAAATGCATGTAAATTATAATCGAAATAAATTATCTCTTGTTGTTTTCAATTAACAACGTGTATGTATACAACATATGTTACTGAAAAATTTTATTAAGTGACGATCAGTAGTTTAAATGTTATTCTTTCCTTTTTTTCCAAGAAATTTGTTATTTCAAACTGTGTAGTGTGTGTATCAGTTAACTAGACTGTCATATTCAATAAAAAAAAGTAATTGACATGTAATTTAACCTTGAATTGCAACATGTAACTAGCAGTTAAATATTATGAAAAATGATATTTTATCCGATTGAAAGGAAATGTATTTTCACTCAATATTTTCCTAAGACATAATAATTTTAATTTAGAAAGGTACAACTGATTAGCTTCTCATCAGTAAACACAATAATCATCCATTAATCATTTTTAGACCATTATTAGAATCCCGGAAACACTAGAAGGCTGTTTCGTCCTGGTATAGGTTTAATTAGCAGTGCGCATCTAGGGCTCTTGCACCTTTCAGGATTCGGAACCGTGACCTTAAGTCTAATGCGTGATCTTCATAACTCTAATTGAAGAAAACACAATAGTGTTCCTATTCTCATGATTCTTAATTTATGTCTTCGAAAGATCTATGATGGACGGTAACGGATATTGAAAATACATTTTACCGAATTTCCTAACATAAAGTAAAGTCATTTATAATAAACAGAATGTGATGTACAAAATTCTTCATGTAAATAAGTTTCTTAATTGTAATGCAACAGTGAAACTAATTTCAAATATGATGTCTCACTGGTGAAAGTTGAAAAGGAGCATTAGAACTGACAAACGTAAATATGTGGGAGATCTAGCAATAACGGCGGAAAAGGCTTCAAAGCACGAGAACTTGACACAGTTGTACGATACAACAATAAAGCTCGCCGGAAACTATCGTAAACCAGAACTACCAGTGAAAAGTAAGGCAGGCAAAGTGATCAGCAACATTGTAGAACAGCAAAGCAGGTGGATAGAGCACTTTAAGGAACTCTTGACACCCATTGTGTAAAGTACCCGACTGCGTCACAAGATAAGCCCTCACTTAAAACTCTCAAAGTCAAAGGAAAAGAGGAAGGCCAAGGAACATAATACACCGACAAACGGAGACAGTCATGAGAAGATTGAATTAGAAAATTGGACAGAAGTGGAAAGGGAGTCCAGAAGCTGAGTAGGCTGAAGAATACTTGCTCCATTGTCGGGAATAGTAATAAGTAATTAAGTAAGTAAGTAAGTAGGTACTCCTGAAAAGTCCCATACTCAATTGAAACGGCTATCCGGTGTTTCCAGGTATTTTATTGGTGGTCTAACAATAATAGATTGACGATCTGAACTTTACAAAGAAGCCTAGATTTTCGAAATAAATAGCGAATTTCAAAGAAGCTATATTACACTTGGTAGCAAGAGCCATGTGTTCAAACTGTTTAATAAGTTGTATATATAATATATATATATATATATATATATATATATATATATATATATATATATATATATATATATATATATATATACAAATACTGTTGAACACTTTACAAAACTTGAACATTGAATATTGAATATGATGTGGTGTGAGCTACTTATAAGTAGTATATGACGTGAGTGTAAACGTAACGTCTGGCAGCAGAAGATGTAGGAAGATAAAGAAAGGAAGAGTTAGAAGAACACAATGGAATTTGTATGAAACGCATGAATAGTAGTGACAATGGATTGTTGATATTTTGCAACAGGAACAGTCCAGTTCGATATGATGAACTGATATTTTGCAAATTAACGATATGGTTTTCCAATTTTACTGAGTAACTCTGTAATTTTCGTTCAATACAATTTGGTTGCCCCACCTTGTGTTCTCCTTCACTACAATGCTAGTATTGAAAGGAAATGTGTTAAAAAATTAAAATCTATTTTCATTAAAAATGTAAACAATACATGAAATTCCGGTAATTATCTATGTTTTATTCTCCATATTGAAAAATTCAGTAAAAAATTACTTGTTTTTTCAAATGTTTTGTTTTCTTTTATTTTCAGTATATTTGAACAACATTCGGATTTTCGTGATGCATTCACTGAATTTCGTAAAAGAAAATTTGTTGACATAAAACATGATCCAGCTATGCAAGTTCATGGTTTACGTGTATTAAGTGTAGTTGATAAATTAATTACTCGATTGCCTAAAACTGATGATATAGAAAGACAACTGTTAGTAGTTGGATCTAAACATTGTCGATATGTCCCAACGATTACATTAGTATCTGTAAGTGTGAACTATGGTTTTTATTCATTTTAGAAATATTTTTCATTGATACAGACATTTTTGTGATGAAAATGCTGCTTCATCATCAAGAAGCTATGCATAGCGTAGTTCACCCATGTCACATAGGAGATAGCTGTTCATTGTAGGACTAGCAATCTCTTAAATAAACCACAGTTAAACATATAACCGTTTTTGGCGGTTCTGCAGTATAAGAGCTCGTAGTAGGACCAATGGCCTTGAATATGATCTTTGCTAATTTTATAGATGAGTACTGTGCATTCTGTCTTTAAATAATCATAACTATGTCAGCTTTCAAAAATCGATTAAGAGGATCACCATCTAGGTAGTACATTAAACTTGTCATACATTGAAATGAATCATGAATCGATCAATGTCAAACCACTAATGGAATCCTGGAAGCACTAGATGTTAGTTTCGTCCCGTTATGGTACTCAACTTCATTGCTCATTCACGACTCCTGCACCTCACTGGATTCGAACCCACGATCATTGAGCCGGCATTTAACGGCGTTATTGTCTAACTTCGATCAATTCACAATCTTGCGCTTTCAGGTTTTTAATGGTGGCCTAACAAGCATCTTCACAACCCCATAACGAAAAATCATCTATGAAGCAATGAATTCAATGTCTATTCTGTTGGATTTTCCAAACATATCAAGAAATTAAATTCAAATACGAAGAAATATTCAATATTTTTCTTTATTTATGATTATATTGAGTTTACGTGAGCAGAAAAATGAGGAATTCAAGACAGAATAATATGCTTTAAGCTACTACTACTTACTGTCTAAGTTGCAAGAAAAGTTTACTTGTTTTACTCATCAATCATCGTAACAGAAGTACAAAAGCTGGGAAAAATATATGGTCATTTGGCAATGATTATAATTTTTCCAAAAACAACAAAAACATTATGTTTTTAAAAAGAGTGAAGTTTAATATAAACATTGTGAAATTTGTTATTTAACAAAATGTATAAGAACATTAGAACTTCCTGTCTGTAAAAACAATGTATTTATACAAACTATTCTGAAATACATCTTACTTATAATAAATAATTCTACAAAGTAAATAAATCAATTACTTGCGTCATCTCAATGAAGGAAGAGAAAATTTTAAGGTAACCTAAAAAGGGAACAATTGATTTTCATGACAGTTACTTACTTCAGTTTCCCCCTAATGCAATATATAGATCACTGACCACTGTTCACCTAATCATCTAATCTATCCTGGATCTTATTTTCCAGTTCTACTCGATTTCTGTTCATTATTTACATGTTTGTCTACGATTCTTGGTGTAGTGTGTTGGTTTGGTCTTTCTATTTTCCCTACGGCATAGCGGATTCCAAGTGAGATCTTGTTTTTTTGTGATGCAGATGATTGCTTTCCACCTTGTGTGTACTATTCACCTCCACTGGTTCTTCCTGATTTCTTCCTCTGCTGGAATCTGGTTTGTTCTCTTCAACTGCAGGTTGTTAGTGATGAAGTCTGGTCAACGGGTCCTTAGTATATTGTGTAGAAAATTGTAAATAAATGCATGCATGGCTTTCATGGTTCTCCAAGTTTCCATGTCTTACAGTAGAACTGCCATGACGTTGGTATTGAAAATTGTGAATTTGCAGTTGGTTCACTGTTATTTTGTGTTCCAAATGTTCTTCGATTGTAGAAATGTTACCCTCCTTTCTTCATCATTGATGCTGCTCAAATATGTGAAGGTTTTTACATCCTCCAAAGTTTCTCCGTCAAGTATGATTTGGCAGATGAATACTGTGATGTTTTGCAGGTTCTTGCTCTTTCCTTTGTGTTGTGTGCTTAGACCTACTGCTGCTACACTGATCGTCTTCATCATCTCTGAAGTCCAGATCATCCAGCTTCCTCTAAGATGTTGACGTCTTCATAATTCAATTGACCATCAGGAGAATGACGAAATGCGAGAATAGTCAACCTTTGCTCGACAGTGATCTTCACTTGGAACGAATCAGTTAGCTGTACTCAATACACATCTTTAAAATGAGTTCAAAATAATTTTCTCAATAAAACCAACATTTCATTTTATGAAAAAAAAACGTTCAGTACATAAAATGGGAATTAATGATCTTGGGTTAGTAGTTTTATTGAACTACATTGTTCACTGTATTCTCATCATAATTTCACAGTTTTCTTTCTTGATACTGATATATGAGTTCCCTTGGGAAACTGAAGAATTTTTATGGTTAATAAAGAAGAATTAAGTAATATACATACAAGTTTTTTACAAATTTTTTGGTTCATCAGTTAAATGCTCGAGACAGTGCTGTTTTTAAACAATTTTTACGACAGATATTATCACTCCAAAATTTTCAGTTAACAAATAAGAATTTCTATAATGTCGAAATTGCTAATAAACATATTTGTATTTTTTGGAACCATGAATCGATCAATGTTAGACCACCATTAGAAACCTGGAAGCACTGGACGGCCGTTTCGTCCTGGTATGGGACTCATCAGTGGCAGTGTACACTCACGACTGCTGCACCTCACAGGATTCGAACCCAGGACCTTCGGTATTGTGCGCGAACGCCCTAACCGTTAGACCACTGAGCCGAAGCGGCCCCCTAGTGCTTCCAGGTTTCTAATGATGGTCTAACATTGATCGATTCATGGTTTCAAAAAATGTGTAACTTAACAATCTTCACAACCCCTGTATTGCATATTTGTATTTACTCACTTTTATTTATGATTTTATCTAGAGTGTTTCAGATCAATTATGGGGTGCAATAGAACCAGTGTTAAAAGAAGAAGGCCTATGGTCAGATGATTTAGCAGTTACATGGAAATCAGTTCTTGATTATTTAACTAAAACAGTCAAATATGGTTTAGCTAAAACATTCCATTCTACACATAAATAAAATTTAATTTACTATTTTTCATCTTTTAAAACAAATCACAACAGAAATTGTAAATAGAGCCAATTAAAAAAAAAACACACAAATGTAAATGTTGTACACAACAGATGAATGAATGATAAAACACTTTTTCTCTTTAATGACATTGAATCTTGAAAAAATTGAATTTCCCTATTCAATATTCAATATTCAATATTTTGTGTTCAAACAAAATTGACTGAAAAAAAGAATTAAATAGCATACTCTCATTTATGAATTTGAATGACAATGCAAGAAAAAAAAACCAAAACTCAGTCAATGATTTCATCAATCGAAATATTTCTATGTACATAGTTAGTTGTCAAACAATATACTTACTATATTTCATTCCCTGTTTATTTATTTATTAAGCGGATGCTCATCCAACTTTATTTGGCAAGAGAAGAATCCATGCATACTTGATGATTGAATGAGTGAATGAGTGTGTCAATAACAAAAATAATAATAATATTGATCACAATTTTGGTTAATCATTTTACCAATTATCGATTTATTTTATTCTTTGTTGATCAGTTGTAACGTGATTGTAAAAAAAACGAAAAGAAAACTTTTTTCACGATGGGTACTTATCGATCGATCGATCGATCGATGAGGATGAAAAGCAATAATAATAAATAAATAAAAGTGAAATAAAGAAGTTTCATCTTTTTTATGAGTATATGCAAAATGATTTGTTTATGAAGGAAAATTTTAATCAGATTTCACAGATTTTTGTAGACAATACCTTGCATAAACGTGGATTATGAAGATGTTATTTAGTCAGGTTAAAATTTTCTTACTTTTATTCATTGCTTACGTTTGTTATCTCTCGTGGAGCATAGACCGTCGACCAGCGTTCTGCAGCCTATCCAATCGCTGTTCTTTGACCTTGAAGGTTTGATATGCTTGAAACTGTTACGATTTCATTTTACTCGGTAAACGGAGCGAAGACAAATGATGCAATGATACAATAGGCCATTCGAATCAGTTGTCCCAGCTCCGGATAACAAAAGCAAGAAGTCTTGATAAGGAGTAGAGAATGTATTTTACAAGCACCTAGAAGATACGAGGTTGCTAAGCACACACACATGCAAGCTTATTTATACAATGATAGCAACACAAAATAGCGTACTAAAATAATCCATCAACTAATGACAATCAAGGATTTTCCAAATGGGAAATGTAAGCTGAAGGTCAGCTAAGCGACGTATGCACGAAAACATCAAAAAATCAAAATTTCAAAAATAAATTACAGCTTAGGACTTTTTTCAAGTGAATTCTGGGGATCTAATGTCCCCAACATGATTCTAAATGAGGGAGTGTCTTGTATCACAGTTGGATGATTTTCGCAATGTGTGTCCTATCCACCACAAGCGATTTTTCTTAATTTCTTCCTCAGGTGGAATCTGCTCTTTGTTCACTGACAGAGAAGGTTGTTGCTGATGATGTCTGATCAACGGATCTGGAGTGCGTTGTGTAGACATCTCTTATTAGGCACCTCCTTCCTTTGCATAATGGCTGTTGTGATTCTCCAAATTTCCTCTCCGTACAATGAAATTATCTTCAGTTTTGTATTTCAGATTCTGACTTTCATGTTTTGAGTTCCAGATGTCCTTCAATAGTAAGAATGATGAACTTGCTTTGCTAATCCATGTTTTGGCATCGGCATCAGATCCACCGTGCTCATCAAAAACATACGTCACAGTATATGTTTAGTTATACAACAAGTGAAAACCATCAAGCAGTTGAAAATATGTTTCCATCTTGTATAGGCCTCCAAAACAGTGGGCATCCGTAACCTTACAGTAGTTCTAACACATAACCTACTGACCTCTCTTTAAATGGATTACTAAATGAATAGGGTTTTTTCTTCATTCTATTCCAAATGATATGCTTATTAAAATCATATACTTTGAATAATTCCTTAGATTTTAAAGACGATTTCGAGAATAAACGTTGATTACGACGATGTTATTGAATCATTTAAAATATTTCAGCCTACTCTGTCTTGGTTCTTCTTTCACAATTCTATCCGATTGCCGTTCATTCGTCCAATTATTGGAGAATTACATTCCATGGTAACTCTTTTAAAACGCTAACCAGAAAAAAACAATTCAAACTATTTAGAAGAGTTACAAAATTACTGCGTAAAATTTTATCGGAAAAGAATAAAATCTCAAGTTTTAGCTGTCATAATGAACAGACTGGAAATCGATAATGGAATTTTTCATAATGAAACAGTAAGGTGAGAAGGTTTTCTGTTACACTAGATTCACTGTCAACTAGGTTGAATAACTTCAAAACTTCTTACTATAATCCTAATTCGAACATGATCAATTGTAGGGATATGATAATAAGATAGACATATGCAACGTAGAACTTCGTACGTTAGTACATCAGTTCATTTTGCCATACCACATTAGCACAGAGATATAATTGTCGATTCAAATCTAGTAGTAGTAGAGGTAGTAAAGGTATTGGAAGCAATCGGAGAGGTATTATTCAAGAAGTATGACTTGGTGAGATAATTTTAGAAAGACAAAACTAGAGGCGTTGAAGAACCCAGAAGATTAGGATTTGAGAGAATAAATGCACCGGCGCCATTGCAAATGGTTTTGAGTCATGTCATTCAGGTTCTCTAACCATCGATTATTGTCATCTCGCGGACCCCAACCAGGTAGTCAACAACTACCAACATGACTAAGTACACTCGTCAATGACTTCATGGATTTCTGCCATGTTTTGGTTTGGCCGACCCTAACTTTCTTCAAACCTATTCCTACACTACAAAACAAAGCTCGTCGAGGCAGTCGGTAGTTGCGCATTCGTAACATATGTCCCATCCACCTCAATTGATGAAGTTTCATTACTTCATCTACTGATCCGCCATTCTTACCTAGCACCCGTTTCCTAATACAGCGTTGCTCACTCGGGTGTCCCAGGATGTACGAGCAATACCTCGAAAACACCTATGATCGAAGACTAGTAATCGACGAATATCTTCTACTCTCACTGGCCATGTTTCACAGCCAAAAAGTAAGACGGAGAAAACTGCTGCACAGTACACCCGCCCTTTGCTTAACAAGTGGATATCACGCCTACGCCATAAGTGACGCAGGTTGGCAAAAGCTAATCGAGCATTCTGTATCCGAGCTGAGATTTCGTCACACACCAGGCCATCAGCACTGATGAGACTCCCAAGATAAGTGAAGCGGTCCACGCGCTCGACTACTTCACTCAATATCACTAGTTCAGGTGCCGATGTAACCCAATCTTGAAGCAAAATTTTATATTTCGAGGGGAAAACCGCATCCCGAACATGCTTGCATTGTTGCCTAGGGTGGTCAGAAGACTCCGCATTTTGTCAGCGTCTTCACCAAGTAGGACTATGTCATCGGCATATTCTAAGTCAATAAGTGAACCTCCTATTAAATGGTCTACTTCTGAAAATTCAGACGAGGATAAGGTTATTTCTAAGAGCATGTCTATGATAAAATTAAACAATAATAGAGAGAGTGGACATCCCTGACGGACAGCATTTGAAGTAAAGAATTCTGATGATAGTTCGCCATAAGCTCTCACTCGACCAGTGGTGTTCGTGTAGAGAGCTTGTATAAGGTTAATGTACTTCTTTGGTACACCTTTCAATGATAGACACTGCCACAATACCTCATGATCCACTGAGCCGAATGTCGCCCTAATTCCAGGAAAACAACTATTGTAGGACGCCTAAAGATATGATTATAATCTGGATATGAGATGGACGTGAAGGATTTCCATATTACCACTCACTCATCATTCTTTATTTCATTCATCTTGTCTCGTATGATGTTTACTGATTGTGTTAGCTGAATTTTTTCTGTGAAAAATCAAATATAATACACATGACGAATGATTATCATGTTATCAACAAATGTTACCATCAGATTCTTGTCTAATAAGTTGAATTTCTATTGTACATAGGCTACATCATTTGGCGTCCTACTTGAATATCTGAACTACCTGGTTATTCTAATATCAAAAGAGGATTTATTGAAATCATCAATTAATCAGTGTTAGACCACCATTCGTCCTGGTAGGGAACTCATCAGTAGTGCGCATCCATGACTCCTGCACCTCGCAGGGATTAGAACCCAGGATCTTCGGTCTTGCGCGTGAACGCCTAATCTATGGACCGCTGAGCCTGGTATCTAACGATGTGAATGTCCCATAATGCAAAAAATAATTTATCAAGTTACCTATTTCTGTTTGTTTTAACACGTCAAATACGTCTATTAATCATACAATCTATTCAAACAAATATATCAAAAGTTAACGACTCATAACTTAACAAGGCACACAAAAAAGTACAATCTGATACATCTCCAATATGTATTAAGTAGGAAACTTGCTAAAATATTCCGTTCTGAGAATTACATATTGTACTAAGCATAATAATATTGATCATAGCTATTTATTCTTATTGTCATTAATATTGCTATTATTATACTAACAGCAGGGATAAAATCAAAGATTCAAAGCTAACATCAATAGTTTTGTACTGAAAACTCTATTTGTAACTCAATTAACTCAATACACCTATATTTTGATTTGATTAACTTTGTTTGTTAGTTTTACACTCAAATTTTAGGTGTTTACATATCTTTTTATCATTAAATTGAAAAAAATTAACACAGTCTAAACATGCACTCATTGTTGTGTTTATCATTATAGTTGAATTGGTAATCGCTTGATTAGGTTTTGCTCTCTTCATTTTGTAATATGTCACGTAATAATATCTTTGTTTGCTTTCTAAAAATGGGTGGTTTATTTAGCACGTTATTTATATAGGAATGTCTTAAAAAATCACAACAACCATGGATAGTTGATAATATAAATCATAATAGTGACCCATAATCTGACTCCGATTCGGACAACTGATTGAGTATGCTATGAGTAAATCTTTCCTTAGGTGAACACCGTTTGTGAGACGGCAGTATTAAGAAGCAAAATACAGATTCACAGTTAGATGAGTTTATTTCACGCAATTATGTATACAAACTGATATGAGGAACATAAAGCGTAAAAGCGAAGTGAAGCAAAGAGGCGAAAACCTGTGGTCAACTCATCGTAATCAGTTATGTCTTGGTGTTTAAAGTTAGACATAAATAAGGACGTTAACACCTTGACATATTTGGGCAGCACCATTAACAATTAAGGTGTATCCGATGCAGAAGTGAGAGTGCGGATCGGGAAAGCAAGGGCTGCATCTCTACAATTTAAAAATATCAGGAACTCCAAACAAGTATCATTCGACTCCGAAATCAGGATTTTCAATACAGATGTCAAGACAGTTCTACTGTATGGAGCGGAAACTTGGTAAACTACGAAAGACATCATCCAGAAGATACAAGTATTTATTAACAGTTGTCTTCTCAAAATACTTTGTATTCGTTCACCAGACACTATTAGCAACAATCTACTGTAGGAGAGAACAAACCAGATTACAGTAGAGAAGGAAATTAGGAAGAAGCGGTGGAAGTGGATAGGATACACATTACGAAAAGCACCTGACTGCGTCACAAGACAAGCACACACATGGAAGCCTCAAGGTGAAAGGAAAAGAGGAAGGTCAAGAAACACATTACTCCGAGATATAGAGAAAGAAATGAGAAGAATGAACGAAACCTGGAAAGAAGTGGAAACGGAAGCCCCGGACAGAGTTGGTTGGATAAAACTAGTGTGTGGTCTATGCTCCGTTGGGGGTAACAGGCATAAGTAAGTAATAAATGAACTAGACATTAGACAGGTGAAGCATAATTGACAAGGTCAAAGAAATCGTGAATAATTCTTTAATTGGTTTGTCCGAAAGTAAGGACAAGCCCTGTGGGTTCAACGTACCAGTACGTCAAAGCTTATTTGAAGATGTATACGTGGATAACGCCAGACAATTTTAAACTAAACTGATGTAAATTGAGCTCGTAATATTTTTTGATAACCTTACGGATTGTTGAGAATCAGCTTATTTACACAAAATTATATAAGATTTTTTATACATAAATTTTTATCTTCCTTATTGGGAAGATATCATCCTCATCAATTGACATGCTTGAATGCTATTACGAGTTCACCTTATTTGAAGCGCAGATCAATGATGCAGTGACACTATAGGCTATTCTAATATATTGTCTCAGGCCCCGCCTAACTAAAGCAAGAAGTCTTGATAAGGCGTAGAGAATGTATACTACAGGCACCCAGAAAGATCAAGCTTTCTAAGCACACAAACCAAACCTTTTTATACAATGATAACAACGCCCTTGGGAGAGCCACAATAGTTCATCAACCAATGACAGTCAAGGAGTTTCCGAGTGGGAAATGTAAGCTGTAGGTTTGACCAGCGCCTTTGGGGCGAAAATACAAAAAATCGAAATTTTCGAAATAAATTACGAAATCAGAACCTTTCCCACGTGAGTTCTGAGTATGTAACGTCCCCAACAGGAGGGAAGATTTTAGACGATCAAAAATGCTCAATAAAAACTACAGTCAATTAAGTTAATTTATTTTTCGTTGTCTTTTTTATTGTAAAATCTATTCTATGAATTCTAATAACAATAATTGATATTGTTTTTTTCTACCGAAAAAAACACTTGTAGCACATTTGTTACTAAAAAATCAATCATTTAGACTTAATTCATTATGTAATTTGCGTAAGATGAAAACCATTTACTGATTAAAAAAAATAGATGAATTTTTATTAAAAAACTAATAATAATATAACTTGAATCGGCCAAAATGAAATTATTGTCTGAAATGAATTCTAACGAAGTTTGCGTAAAATATTCCTTATTTTTTTCAGTCTTATAATGATGTTCTCTTATATGACATTGTTTGGTTGGAAAAAAAGCAATCAGAACACTTTTCAGTGAAATGTTAAGTTTTACGAATTTTTCCACCAAATAAAGGATTTGTTTTTAATGTGGAATAGATAGAATGTGATTAGCAATGGATTTGTCAACTGGATGTATATTCATCTCAGAAGTGATGTTTGCTCTGAGACTTACACCTAGTACCGATCACTCCAAGCGTCATCATGATGTCCACTTTTGCAAATGAGATGTAATTTAATTCGATATGAAATAGTTTAAACTGTCCCGTTGTTGGTATTTTGACTAAAATCTAATCAATCTTGGTTAGCGCATGGACGGTACTAGGTGTGAGTATTATGGTGAACATCAATTGTGAGATACAGCTTCAACCATGTGATGTATCTCAAATAGGATAAGATGCGCATTTTGGAGATTACGCTGCTAGTCACACTCTATATACTCTATGTACGAATGTGTTTAAATTCTTATGTGAAAGCGGTTCACGTCAGATATCCATAGGTCAACCAGCATTCATAAATTTCGATCGAAATATTAACTATAGGATAATCCGAATCATTTAATTGTGAATTAACAATAAGTTTGTTCTTATTGTGGTGTGAGCTACTTATAAGTAGTATATCACGTGAGTGTCAACGTAATGTCTGGCAGCAGAAGATGGGGAGAAGATCAACAAGAAAGGAAGAGTAAGAAGAACACAATGGAATTTGTATGAAACGCATGAATATTGACAATGGATTGATGTTCGGCAACAGGAACAATGAAGTTCGCAATGATGGACTGATATTTTGCAAATGAACGATTTACGATATGGTTTTCCAATTTTACTGAGTAACTCTGTAATTTGCCCTAAATACAATCCGGTTGCCCCACCTGTGTTCTCCTTCACTACGTTACGATCACCAAATAGATTGCATCTATTCAACTGATTAGTTTCAAAATAATGGGAAAATGATTCTCTTCCTCAATGTTTACGAATAACAGTACTATCTATAATCTATGAACCTCTAAACTGAAAACATTCATTGTTTATAGCAAACTTATCAATCCGCATGTATTAAGACAAAATCTAATAACCTCCATTGTTTAAAGCATATTTTCTAACTAATGACTTCTACACTGAAATCATCAATCAAGTATTGTTCGACCACCGTTAGAGACCTGGAAGCACTGAATAAACGTTTCGTCCTGGTATAGGGGCTCGTCAGCATAGCGCATCAACGACTCCTGCACCTCGAAGGATTCGAACACAGGACCTTCAGTCTTGCACACGAATGCCTAGCCTCTGGACTAGGAGTTGTGGATGCACACTGCCACTGATAAACTTACTTACTTACTTACGCCTGTTACCCTCAATGGAGCATAGGCCGCCCACCAGTTTTCTCCAACCAACTCTGTCTTGAGTCTTCCTCTTCCCCTTTTTTCCAGATTTTGTTCATTCTTCTCATGTCTTTCTCTATTTCTCGGAGTAATGTGTTTCTTAGCCTTCCTCTTTTCCTTTCACCTTAAGGTTTCCATGTGAGGACCTGATTTGCGACGCAGTTAGGTGCTTTTCGTAGTGTGTGTCCTATCCACTTCCACCGCTTCTTCCTGATTTCCTCCTCCACTCGAATCTGGTTTGTTCTATCCCAAAGTACGTTGTGGGAGATTGTGTCTGGTCAACGAATCCGAAGTATTTTGAGTGGAAAACTGTTAATAAATACTTGTATCTTCTGGATGATGGCTTTGGTAGTTCTCCAAGTTTCCGCTCCATACAGTAGAACTGTCTTGACATTTGTATTGAAAATACTGATTTTGGTGTTGATTGATATTTGCTTGGAGTTGCAGATATTTTTCAATTGTAGAAATACAGCCCTTGCTTTGCCAATCCGCGCCTTCACATCTGCATCAGATCCACCTTTCTCGTCGATGATGCTGCCCAGATATGTAAGGGTGTCAACGTCCTCCAAGTCATCTCTATCAAGAGTGATTTGGTTGGTGCATGTTGTGTTGCTTCGGAGAATTTCGCATTTTCCTTTATGTATGTTTAGACCTACTGCTGCAGAGGCTGCTGCTACACTGGTCGTCTTCTCTTGCATTTGTTGTTGCGTGTGAGATAGAAGAGCCAGGCCATCTACGAAGTCCAGATCGTCCAGCTGTGTCCTAGCTGTTCACTGAATACCGTGCTTCCTTCCAGATGTTGACGTCTTCATAATCCAGTCGATCGATTATAAAACTGAGCGATAAAGTTCATAGAATTGAATCCTTAAACCCATTGTTCTCTTATTCCGGATTCCGATTAGATGTTCTTCATGACTGTGAAGCTGTTATTTGTATATTTATCTTGATAGTCATCTCAGCTGACCTAAAATGTGAATTTGAATGTATCAATCCACTTTCTTATATTCGCCGACAGATAGTGTCACTTTCAGTACATCCGTTGAATAATGAGTGACGAGAATTCTAGACGTAGAGAAATTCCCTAGTTTTCTTTGTATGTTTCCTCTGTTCAATATTCTTTGCTACCTGCATCTGAACTCACGTTCATGGTTGTCCACATGTATGATTGAAACTAAATCCTAGGGTGGAATCGCTCTTTATTGTTATTGCTGATGTAGATGAAAAGAGATGAGACACTTTATGATTTATGTTGTTCCTGATATTTTCTACAGTTCATCGTATATATTGCTTCCATTTATCGTTGTTCCCTTTGAGTAACATGATATCGACTAGAATAATTGTATTGGTGTTTTGATACTACTGAATTCAAACATCTGATTTTGATATTAGAGATGTTCTTCAAAAAGGGTACAAATACATGCTTGGTAATCTTTGTCATTGATCGTTGACTTGATGATCGATTCTGAAAATTGTTGTAGTTGAATTTACATAGGTAGGCAGGTAGTTATGCATTAGGTACTGCATTTCATGACTCCAATATGGTTAAACTTGTTCATCTTTGTGGTAATATTTGTCTGATCATGAGCCTACTTCAGTCTATTTCCCTTAAAACATATAAATACTAGTACATGTGTTCACCAAAATATGTATACGCCACACAGTGAAAATTAGGTTGCGAAAAGATTGAGAAAGAACAGTGAGTATGACAAAATAAAGGGTAAAAATCAGTGTATGAGAGTGAAATAATGGTGAAAGAAATAGTTCAATTCAGAAAATCATAATTAGAAAGAATCCTTCCCGATATAGAAGTTACCTTTACTTATGTAAAGATAAGGAAATAAGATTATTGAAAGATTGCCACTGTTTTCTATTCTGAGTTGCACCATTTCTCAACCCT
This sequence comes from Schistosoma turkestanicum, assembly GCA_944470395.2. Taxonomy (NCBI): domain Eukaryota; kingdom Metazoa; phylum Platyhelminthes; class Trematoda; order Strigeidida; family Schistosomatidae; genus Schistosoma; species Schistosoma turkestanicum. Next base: position 8,397,316 of record OX103975.1, read on the forward strand.
TAACCAGGGTGTCGTGAAGCAATAACGAATGCTAGTCCTGTACAACTTTCTTGTATTTCATGATACTATGTCATACACTGACTATCTTTCTACACTTTTCAACCAGTCCCGGAGTTGGGAATTAATGAGCAATTCGGAATACAACTGTAAGGACATTCGTATGTCTACAGGTTTTTATTTTCTCAACCTAATTAATACATCACTTATGTTACACTTTAACTTTTTAAGGTTTTTAAGTGACAAATATTTAACAAAATAATTGAAATAATAATTAAGGTAGAAGAAAAATGAATTTTATGTTAGTTTTTCCGAAAAAAAATAATAAAATTTAAAAAAAATTACTTTTTTTACTTTCATTTCAGTTTATTACTGAAACATTACATCAAGTTACCGATTCGATGAGCGACAATATTTCTTAGAATTGCGCTTTATATCCACCAGGTACGATAATAAAAACGTTCAATGTTCACTTTTAAATCATAATATTGTCGGTAGAAAATATTTTACTGTTTATGTCATTTGATAATAATCATAGTGTAGTGAAGTAGAGCACTGGTGAGGGCAACCGAATTGTATTTAACGAAAATTACAGAGTTATTACTCAGTAAAATAGGAAAACCATATCGTAACCGTTAATTTGCAAATCTTCAATCCATCATCAGTCCATTGTCTGACATTTCACTCACTATTCATGCGTTTCACATACAAATTCCATTGTGTTCCCACTCTTCCTTTCTCTTGATCTTCCCCCATCTTCTGCTGCCAGACATTACGTCTCCACTCACGTCATATACTACTTATAAGTAGCGCGCACCACAACATAAATAAAGCAAAATTATAGAAATTATTATGCGAAAATTCATTCTTTCAACGTTTTATTAGCAATTAAAAACATTGACACTGGTTCATTTGATCGAAATGGCATATATGTGATTGTAAAAAAAACGATAAAAATTCTTTTTATAAATGACTAAGCATAAATGCTGAAACAAGCCGATTTTTATGAAAAACGATTGAAAGCGATTGATATTCAGTTTGTGGTAGGGAAGATTCTTCAGGTTAATTCCAATAGATTTTGGCTTGTGGTTTCTTAGTGTTATCGGTGAGTGCTTTAGAATAAGGTCTAGTCTAAGTAAATAGTTTGCTTGAGACTCATTCAGCTAACCTTCTACCAGGAGCACGCTTGTTGACATAGAAAGTGCCGATTTCATAGTTCTATTTAATGAAGACGCTGACAAAATGCAGAGTCTTCTGACTAGCCTAAGCAACAATGCAAGTAAGTTCGGGATGTGGTTTTCCCCTTCGAAATGCAAAATGTTCCTTTAAGATTGGCTTGCGTCAGCACTTTAACTAGTGATACTAGGGAGTGAAGCAGCTGAGAGTGTCGGCCGCTTCACTTATTTGAGGAGTCTCATCAGTGCTGATGGCGTGGTGTGATGAAATCTCTGTGCGGATACATAAATTTTGATTAGCTTTTGCCAATTTGCGTCACCTGTGGCGCAGGCGAGATATCCGTTCGATAACCATGTGTACGAACCGAGTCTACTGAGCTTCTGTTCGTTCATTCCTACCATATGGATGCGAAAAATGGCCGTAAAGAGTAGACGATATTCGTAGGATATAAATATTCGATTAAAGATATCTTCAAAGTGTTGCTTGTGTATCGTGGGACAACTCAGCAATAAGCAATGCTGTTGTTAAGAAATGGATAGCAAATCAAGAGATGAAGTATTGAAACTCCATCAGCTGAGGTGGTTGGGACATGTGTTGCGAAGGCTCAACCACCGACTGCTTTGGCGAGCGATGATGCCTGGTGTAGTGGTAGGCTGGAAGGAAGCTAAGGACGGCCACACAAAAACATGGCGGAAAAACATGAAGTCACTGACAAGTGGATTGAGTTATGCTGGTAAGTGTCGATCATCTGGTTGGTATCCGCGAGACGAAAGTAACCGACGGTTAGAGACCTTGAACGACATGGCTCAAAATCGTTTACAATGGTGCAGGTGGATCTACTCTCTGTGTTCTCCCAAATTCTTATCTTCTTAATTCCTCATCACCTTTATCTTTCTTTTCTAAAGTTGTGTCACTGAGTTATACCGCTTAAATAATTCCTTCAAATCCCTATCTTCTCCTTTACCAGTAATACTTTTACTATCTCTGCCACTATGGGATATGAAGTGACAGTTGCGTTTCTGTTCTAATGTGGTATGGCAACCTGAACTTATGTACTTACGTCCGTAGTTCCATGTTGTAACTGACTGACTGACTGACTAAATGAATGAATGACGTTCAGCTTACCATTGATAGCTTGTACTTGATATATAATGTTCATTTATAAACTCAACTTTGTGTTTACTGAAACCTATCGATTGATTAGACAGTAATGAACCGATGAAAATTTTTGACCTATTGATAAATATGAATGTTCCAGTCAGTTTGATCAGTTCAGTATTCAAATTTCGGTTGATTTATGTGCAACACTTCATTTTTAATTCACATCTATTGATATTTTAATCCCACGACGTTAAAAGTTTGATAATGACTAGTATTAGAATCTAAGATGAGTGATTTGTTCTGTTTGGAACTCATCAGTTCATAGTATCTTCATACAAGATTCTTGTTCTTTTAGAGACTGACTTCAGAAGTTACCAAAAAAATCTGAAGTATTCTGCGTAGACAACTGTTAATAAATACTTTGTATCTTCTGGATGATGACTTTGTAGTTCTCCACGTTTCCTCTCCAAACAGTAGAATTGTCTTGACATTTGTATTGAAAATCCTGATTTTGGTGTTGATTGATATTTGTTTGGGGTTCCAGATATTTTTCAACTGTAGAAATGCAGCCCTTGCTTTGCCAATCCGCCCTCACAACCGCATCGGATCCACCTTGGTTATCGATGACGATGCCAAGATATGTAAAGGTGTTAACGTCCTCCAAGGCATCTCCATCAAGAGTGATTTGGTTGGTGCATGTTGTGTTGCATCGGAGAATCTCTCTTTTTCGTTTATGTATGTTGAGACCTGCTGCTGCAGAGACTGCTGCTACACTGATCGTCTTCTTTCGCATTTGTTCTTTCGTGTGCGATAGAAGAGCCAAGTCATCTGCGAAGTCCAGATCGTCCAGCTGCGTCCTAACTGTCCAGTTGATACCGTGCTTCCCTCCAGATGTCGACGTTTTCATAATCCAGTCGATCACCAGAAGGAGAAAGAGAAAGGGTGAGAGTAAGCAGCAACCTTGCCTGACACCGGTCTTCACGTCGAAAGAGTCTGTTAGCTGTCCTTCGTGTATGATTTTTCAGTTGAATCCATCATATGAAATATATATATAAGGAAGTGAATTGCCAGGTCAACATATTTCATGAAGACGGAGTGAATAAGTGTTCTTATTTATGAAAGCAATAGCAATAGAGTACAGATTATTATCACATTTCTAAAAATTAGACCGGATACAAAGCTTTTATATGATTTGAAATATGACGAAAATGGAAAATGTGTTCATTGGAATTTGTATATTTTAATTATATATATATATATATATATATATATATATATATATATAACATGTATTGAAATGTAAACATGTGAAAAAAATATCTTGCAACGTGAGCAGGAAGTAAAGTAATATTTTTTTAAGTCTAAATCTATTGAGTGAATATGAGAATGTGATTATTATTATTTTTATTATTACAGTTGAAGATTTTTAAAGATTTTTGGTGAAATATTAAAAAACATTGTAATTATTGAGAAAAATTTTGGAAACAAACTCAAAGATACTTAAAAATTCGCTGACATGTCCTTTTATTCATACCTGAAGAATTGTTACGCACGTCACTTGGTACGCTTGAAGCTATTAAGAGTTAACCTTAGTCGATAAACGCGAACGAGACAATTAACAGCGTCCAGGTAGGCGACCTTGAATCCCAAGCTGAAGACAGAAGGCTTTGTAAGCGTAGAAAGTATATTCTACAAACACCCAGCAAGCACAATACAATCAATCAAGCGCACAAATCTCGTTTATTTCTACATCATAGAAACGTCCTTGAGACAGTCACAAACACAGCACACTAAAATACACAGCAGTCAATCACATATGTGGATTTTCCTAGTGGGAAATAAAATCTCAATGTCAACTGATCAGCCCATGCTCGCAAACTTGAAATCCAAAATAAGCGAGTTCTGGGGATCTAACATCCTCAATAACAATTTCTAACTATGAAGTCCAATTCATGTAATTTCCACAGAAGCTGACGAAATGATTTGTTCAGCTAAAATTTATTTTACAAGAATAAAGTAATTTGAAGCAATAAAATGTAAAATGAAATTGTTTTTTGTGACGATGAATTACCGCTGATAAATTATGTAGTTTTTATTTCAAAAATATTACATCATTCAGGCTGAAAGGAAATCATGTAATGAAGGAGAGCACAGGTGAGGGCAACCGAGTTATTACTCAGTAAAATGGGAAAACCATATTGTAAAACGGTAATTTGCAAAACGTCAATCCATCATCAATCCATTGTGGGACATTTCACTATTCATGCGTTTCATAAAAATTCCATTGTGTTCCCACTCTTCCTTTCTTGTTGATCTTCCCCCATCTTCTGCTGCCAGACATTACGTCTTGATTCGCGTCATATACTACTTATAAGTAGCGCGCACCACAAGGTGTGGTTTATATCTTTCCATTACTCTCATTAAGGATTATCAAACTGTTCATAAGTTTTTCACAATAAACATTCAATGTTTATGTATGTCAGAAGTAGCAGTAAACTTTCTAGTGTGATGAATCCCTAATCGGCTTTGTCTGTCAACAAAAAAAACAAGTTCATTTTGTGTATAAACTTCTTGATTAGTTCACAGTTGAATTGTTATGATATGAGAAAATTATATTTCTACACTGGTAATTAGTTAAAAATTTATATTTCCTTTCATATTATTGTATTTTTACACTGATTAGAACAAGATGAAACATGTTTATGTTTTTCTCGCTAGTGTCATGATTAAACTGAATTGAATTTCATCATCTTTGTGGGTTTTTTTTTAATTAATTCAAACAAATAATTCCTGTGTCCTCCGTGAGAATCACTTTTAATTAACAATGATAACAATAATAATAATAATAATTTCACTCACTACTGACATAGAGTTGATTATCGGGTCATTCAACATAAAAGTTTAAATTTTACCGCGCTGTTTTGTTTATAAACAAACAAAGAATCCAATGACCTTGATACACATCATTTTCACATTATCATAGTAAAGGAATGATTTGTTCAAAGCAAACATTCCTATTTTAAAAGGAAAAAAATTATAGATAAATAATAAATAGTATGTATTTTGTTTGAACAACCAGTGATTTGTGATTTGTGATTTGAGGGATAAGTTGACTTGAAAAAATGAAAGAAAATTTCGTGTTGATCTCATTAAATTAATGAGCATGGAAAAACATTTCTAGTCAAAACTGGATCACATTTTCGAGAATCAAGCTTGTGATCTTTATCTATCCTATTGAAATCATGAATCTATCAGTGTTAGACCATCATTAGAAACCTGAAGGTACTGAATGAATGTTTTGTCCAAGTATGGAACTCTTCAATGACGGTCAGCATTTATGATTCCCGCTACTCGCTTAACCTTTAGACCAGTACTTTCAGGTTTCTAATTGTAATCTAACAATGACTGATCCATGATATTCTAATTTATCGCTTAGTAGACCACAGTACATATAAGGATTTAAAAATGTTGGTACTCTTGAAAAAACTGAAGAGAGGAGGATCAAGAAGCCAGCAAGAACAAGAGCAGAGAAAGTTATGGCACAAGCCAATAACACAGAAGCAAACAGGGAAGTGAAGAAGAGGATCAGAGCTGACAAACTAAAGTATGTGGAACATCTAGCAATGACGGCGGAAAAGGCTGCACGAGAAGGAAACTCGGGACAGTTGTACGATACAACACAGAGGCTCGCTGCAAATTGTCGCAAACCAGAACAACCAGTGAAAAGCAAGGAATGAAAAGTAATAAGCAACACTGAAGATCAGCGAATCAGGTGGGTAGGGCACTTTATGGAACTTATGAATCGACCAGCTCTAACGAATCCACCCAACATCGAACCAGCATCTCTGGATCTCCCAGTCGATACTGGCCCACCAAAAATTGAGGAGATCAGCTCTCTATTGGAGCCCTCAAGGTAAAAGGAGGAGAGCAACGCCAAGGAACATATTACGCCGAGAAATAGAGAAAGAAATGAGAAAAGTGAACGAAACTTGGAAAGAACTGGAATGAGAAGCCCAGGACAGAGTGGGTTGGAGAATACTGGTTGGCAGCCTATGCTCTATTGAGGGTAACCGGCGTAAGTAAGTAAGCAATATAACACATTACGTTCACGTTATAAGTAATCGTTTTACACACAAAACTGAAGTGTGACATAACTCACCTGCAATAAAATCCAGAAAGCTCTTCAATATTCAATCAGTCGACAAATCTAATTTAAGTGAATTGCAAAATTGATAACTGAACATATTGAACACGTTACTACATTGTTGAACTAATTAAATTTATTTGATGACCTAACAATCTTGAGACCGTATTGAAGTTATTTGTTTTTTTTTGGATAACTGATAATTAAATATGTAACTGCTTGTAACATAACTGAGATTTATATCATTAAAAAAATGTGTGCATTTTAATTTACTTTTGACGTTGTCATAATGTAAAACAAGTAAGATAGTTTGCTGACCATCGATTAATAGGCATTTGCTTCTACCTTAGTTATCATACAAGTTATTATATCGTTTATAAACAAAAATTATTATTTTGGTAGTGATCACTCTAAAACTCACAATTACTCTAAATTAGAATAAAACTTACAATGAACATTTGGTAAGAAAATCAGTGAGTTTTTGATAAAAAAAAACAAATCGTTTGATTGCAAAATCCCTTAAATTTTCTAAATATGGTGACATTCTAAAATAGTCGAACGAATAATAAATGACAGAAAACTTAAGGAAATATTTCTTGATTATCTAGTTTCTATTTTGAACTAGTGAAACGATCATTGTTACATCATTATCAGAATGGCCGTTTCGTCCTCGCATCACATTCACCAACAGTGCGCATATGGTATGCTCGTCAACAGTTGATATGCTTGAATGCTATCACGAGTTCACCTTAGTCCGTAAACGAGAGCGAAGGCAAATGATCCAGTGACACGATAGGCTGCTCTAATCAGAGCGTCCCAAGGCCCCATTAAGTTGAGCAAGAAGTCTTAATATGGCGTAGAAAGTGTATTCGAGGTGACAAGCACACAAATCAAGTTTATTTATGCATGACAGAAACGTCCTTGGGAGAGCCACAAAAATAGCGTACTAAAATAATGCATCACTTAATAAAAGTCAGGGATTTTCCGAGTGAGAAATGTAAGATGAAGGTCAACTAAGCAGCTTATACGCAAAAACACAAAAAATCCACAATTAGGACCTTTTCCATGTGAGTTCTGGGGATCTAACGTCATCAACACAATCATGAAACGTTCATCGTTACATAACTGTCAGAAACCTGGATGCAGCGAATGGCCGTTCATTCGTTCATTCATTAAGAGTGCGTATACACGAGCTCCAATCGTGTCAATATAAACCAGGACTTCCAGGACCTCTGGATCACTGATTCGGTATCCAAAGGTGTTAATGTCTAACTCTGATTGACCATTTCGATGTAAAACAACAATTTCTAGAATGACTTTGTAAGTTCATTAGTTATAGTTTTAAAATCCCAAACATTACTTTATCATAAATTCTGTTTCTATTTATTTTAAAATTGCTGATCAGTTCTACTTTGTTTCCAAACAGTATGGAAAATTGTATGGGCCTATTTTGAATCTCGTCCACGAACATATGTACATCATACATAATGTTCATAGACACATCTCTGGTTTTCACACAAATGAGTTGGCATCCAGCGATACTGATGTCCCCGATAGTGCATGACTGTCGCCTCATTCCTGATGCGGTTGAACTACACTGGTCACGGCTTCTCACTAAAACTGCCAGAATTTACTCTCGAATCTAGTCACTAGTGAGTGTAGTGAACGAGAACACAGGTGGGAGGCAACTGGATTGCATTTAAAGAAAATTACATAGTTACTCAGTAAAATAGGAAAACCATATCGTAAATCGTTAATTTGAAAAATATCAGTTCATCATATCGAACTGGATTGTTCCTGTTGCAAACATCAATCCATTGTCTGACATTTCACTGTTCATGCGTTTCATACAAATTCCATTGTGTTCCCACTCTTCCTTTCTTGATCTTCTCCTATCTTCTTCTGCCAGACATTACGTTTACACTCACGTCATATACTACTTATACGTAGCTCACACCACAGTGAGGATATAGCAAGTGTATTTATATGGTTGTGAAGACTGTTAAGTTTCACTGAAATTATATTTGGCTTACTTTCTTCCGACTTGTACACTTACTCATGCTGCATTGCATTGAGCTGGATCACCAGCTCTGTTTTCTTCACTTCGCTTTACTTTGTGTGTGTACATTTTATTCGTATGTCTGTCTTCGCATGAAATAGACCTATCCAACTGAACTCGTATTCGACTTCTTAATACCGCCGTCGCACAAGCAAGCTTCGCCTTAGTGAATGATATACGGAAACTGATTGGAAGATTTATTTCACAGCATATTTAATTGTTCTTAAATATCGGAGTCAGACCAAGGGTCACTACTTACTTCGAATTTTATACTGCCCCAGGTTTTACTTTATTTTACAAATCACAATCAATTTAAAACGTTTGTCAGTATTATACATTGGTTAAATTTCACAATGAAAACAACAAACCAACATCAACAAAAGCAATTCAGATTCACACAATTAGTGCATTGAAAAGTATCTGAAATGTTAAAAAAATAGACAAAACTATTTTTTTTTAAATACTAATTTCCTACTGTCAATTACTAACTACTACAAAGTTACATAGCGAAAAACAGAAAATGTATTTCCAACCAGACTATATTTTATCCTATTTCAGTTTCTGAATGATTATCGATATTTGAAATGTCAACTTAGAATGAGACTTTAATTTTCTAAACTAAAAATACTATCATTTTTCTGCTTCATATAACTAAAAACATATTTGTAAATTGTTGATGAATGGAACAATGGTCATCATCATCATTGTCTGCACTTTAAAATGCTGTTTCTGTTTCTGTTTGTTTTTTTGTATGGACGGACACTAAAAATATACATTTGCATTTTTTTGGTTGATGAAATTCTCTCATAACAAATAATAAGCATGACATATGCTTTCAAAAATATCATTTCTCGAAATAGACTGTTTTATTTTCACTTGAATCGTCAATATTTGTTTTGATGATTTTTTTGTATTGGATAATTTTCATTCATTCATTTATGGGGTTGTGAAGATTGTTAAGTCCAGACATTTGAAATCGATCACCATAAAATGGTATTTCCAGCCAGAGGTTTGGAGGTTTGTGTTTTTACACATTTGAAATCATCAATCAATCATTGTTAGACCAACATTAGAAACCTGGAAGCACTGGATGGCCGTTTTGTCCAGGACTCACTAGCAGTGTGCATCCACAACTCCTGCACCTCGCCGGATTCGAACTCGGGACCTTCGTCCCATACCAGGACGAAACGGCCGCTTAGTGCTTCCGGGTTTCTAATGATGGTCTAGCATTGATCGATTCATGATTTCGAAAATGTAATTTTCATTTATGTTATATATATATATATATATATATATATATATATATATATATATTTAACAAACAATAAACTTTATTGCAAGGATCATTTTATAACTGAAACTATAGCTGATGTCTATAGATTGTCTACTTTCACACTTTTCACTTGTATATCTGTCTGTTATCTTACTTACTTACTTACTTACGCCTGTTACCCCCAATCGAGCATAGGCCGCCCACCAGTTTTCTCCAACCAACTCTGTCCTGGGCTTCCCTCTCCAGTTCTGTCCAATGTTTGTTCATTCCTCTCATATCTTTCTCTATTTCTCGGTGTAATGTGTTCCTTGGCCTTCCTCTTTTCCTTCTGCCTTGAGCGTTCCATGTGAGGGCTTGTCTCGTGACGCAGTTAGGTGCTTTTCGTAGTGTGTCCTATCCACTTCAACCACTTCTTCCTGATTTCCTCCTCAAGTTGTTGCTGATGGTTTCTGGCCAACGAATACGAAGTATTTTGCGTAGACAACTGTTAATAAACACTTGTATCTTCTGAATGATGGCTTTGGTAGTTCTCCATGTTTCCGCTCCATACAGCAGAACTGTCTTCACATTTGTATTGAAAATCCTGATTTTGGTTTTGTTTGAAAGTTGTTTGGAATTCCAGATATTTTCCAACTGTAGAAATGCAGCCCTTGCTTTGCTGATCCGTGCCCTCACATCTACATCAGATCCACCTTTGTTGTCGATGATGCTGCCCAGATATGTAAAGTTGTTAACGTCCTCCAAAGCATCTCCATCAAGAGTGAGTGATTTGGTTGGTGCATGTTGTGTTGCATCGGAGAATTTTGCTTTTTCCTTTATGTATGTTGAGACCTACTGCTGCAGAGGCTGCTGCTACACTGGTCGTCTTCTCTTGCATTTGTTGTTGCGTGTGCGATAGAAGAGCCAGGTCAGTCCAGATCGTCCAGCTGCGTCCTAGCTTTCCACTAAATACCGTGCTTCCCTCCAGATCTTGACGTCTTCATAATCCAGTCGATCACCAGGAGAAAGAGAAAGGGTCAGAGTAAGCAACCTTGCCTCACACCTGTATTCACCTCAAACGAGTTTGTCAGCTGACCTCCGTGCACGATTTTGCAATTTAATCCATCATAAAAATTCCGTATGAAGTTGACTATCTTCTCAGGCACACCGTAGTGTCGAAGAAGCCTCCATAGTGTTTTCCTATCCACGCTATCGAATGCTTTCTCGTAGTCGATGAAGTTGATGTAGAGTGGTGAGTTCCATTCAATTAATTGTTCCACAATGATCTGTAATGTAGCAATTTGGTCATTACATGATCGATCCTTACGAAATCCGGCCTGTTGATCTCGAAGTTGGGCGTCTACGAAGTCCTTCATTCTGTTTAACAATACCCTGTTGAAGACTTTGCCTGGTATTGAAAGAAGAGTGATGCCTCTGTAGTTTTCACACTTGCTCAGGTCGCCTTTCTTTGGTATTTTGATGAGGTATCCTTCTTTCCAATCTGATGGTACTTGTTCTTCATCCCAAATCTTCTTGAAGAGAATGTGAAATATTTTCGCAGTTGCTTCCACATCTGCTTTCATTGCGTCTGCTGGAATGTTGTCTGGTCCTGCTGCTTTGCCGCTCTTGATTTGTCTGATGGCCATACTGATCTCCTCAATCGTAGGTGCGCCAATATTAATTGGGAGGTCCGTGGATGCTGCTTCGATGTTGGGTGGGTTCAGTGGAGCTGGTCGATTCAGGAGTTCCTTAAAGTGCTCTACCCACCTATTTCGCTGTTCTTCAGTGTTGCTGATTATTTTCTCATCCTTGCTTTTCACTGGTCGTTCTGGTTTACGATAGTTTCCGGCGAGCTTCTTTGTTGTTTCGTACAATTGTCTCATGTTTCCTTCTCTTGCAGCCTTTTCCACCGTCATTGCTAGATCTTCCACATATTTTCGTTTGTCAGCTCTGATGCTCTTCTTCACTTCCCTGTTTGCTTCTGTATACTCGGCTTGCGCCTTAACTTTCTCTGCTCTTGTTCGGCAGACATTGATAGCTGCCTTCTTGTTCCTCCTTTCTTGAATTTTTTCAAGAGTACCAACAGAGATCCATTCCTTGTGATGGTGCTTCTTGCGACCAAGGACCTCCTGACATGTTGAAGTGATTGCCTCCTTAATCCCTTTCCAATTGTTCTCCAATGTTGCTTCCTCTCCATTGAGTAGATCCTGAAAGGCCTGGAACCTATTGGTGAGGGCTATCTTGAATTCGTTGAGATTTACGGTATCCCGAAGAAAGGCCGTATTAAACTTCTGTGATGTTGTCTGCCCCGTTGTCCAGTGCTTCTTTAGCTTCAGTTCCATGTACCTAAAAAAATGGTTGCTCTGGTTGTCAGGAGAGGCATCAGCCCCGTGACTTCCGAGGGAACTCGGCTTTCATCACGAGACGTCATAATTCTTCTTCCAACTCCCAGGGCAGAGTTAAAATGGTTTGAATTATTTTTTCTGGTTAGCGATTTTTTGGCAAGTGAGATTTCAACGGAATGGGGTCGCCAACCCCATGTCCAACCCTCCTCCTTTATCCGGGCTTGGGACCGGCAGTAGCCCCTAAGGTTCTACTGGCGGAGTTGTCTGGTGATCTAAGTAACAGCAATAAGAGATAAAGAAAATTTTTTCTTTTGGTCATTACGCAAGCAGATAACTGTTTGTTTGCATGAACAGGCACAAAAAAATCCTGAAAGATATTGATTTCCAACTCCTCTTTGACACAAAATAATAGTTTTTGAATTGTTTTTTACTTATACCTTTCATTCCCAGTTGAGCATAGGCCGCCGGCAAGCATTCTCTGAATAATAAATCTGTCTTGGGCTTGTTGTTCTAGTTCTCCAAATGATGTTCATTTTTTTCAATGTCTACTTTCAATTCTCAGAGTAATGTGTCTCATTTGGTCTTTTTGGTTTCCTTTGGCATCAAGAATTTTAAGTGAGCGCTTGTCTTGTGACTTAGTTGGGCACTTTCCTCAATGACTGTCCTATCTAACTCCATGGCTTCTTCCTGATTTATTCCTACGCTCGAATCTGGTTTGCTCATTCCCACATTAGGTTGATGCTGATGAATTTTGAACTGTAGTAGACTGATAGTGCTGACAGCCGGTCATGAAGGCAATAACTCTCTCATTGCAAGAGAATTTGAAAATGAAGGCTACACTGCCAATAGCACAACACTGAATGTATCATTCATTAGTCCTGATAAATTCGTGAACCTAAACCGTGCACCACAACAATCACCTTCTGCAAATGAAGGAGACTTTTATCGTGATTTTGAACTTCTGTTTCAACAGCATTGATTGTATTTGGACACATCACAGTCAAGTTATAGATAATACGGGCGCTGTTATTAACATTATTTGTTCATTGTATTTCAGTATACTTAATAATGATTGATGAACTTAGATCGTAAAGCGTACTGTACTAAACGATGATCGTTTTGAACTATTATTGTTTGTAGGCAAATACAACGGTATATAAATGGTGTTTTGTAAATTACACTGTTAAATAGAAAAAGTAATAATACTGCTGGGTCTCGAGTCACATTCATGTTGAGTGAGGGATATCATCCCTGAGAGAAACTAATTCCAACAGGAACATGTTTTAAAAGCTGTACTATTGTAGTGAAGGAGAACACAGGTGAGGACAACCGAATTGTATTTATCGCAAATTACAGAGTTAATTGGTAAAATACGAAAACCATATCGTAAACGGTTAATTTGCAAAACATCAATCCATCATCAATCCATTGTCTGACATTTCACTATTCATGCGTTTCACATACAAATTCCATTGTGTTCTCATTCTTCCTTTCTTGATCTTCCCCCATGTTCTGCTGCTAGACATTACGTTTACACTTACGTCATATACTACTTATAAGTAGCGCACACCACACTATGATTTGTTTTGTATTCAACTGTTTTATAAACATGTGGATAGGTTAAGTAACACAAAAAATGACGGTGCTTTGCAATGTATCTGGTCGACACAAACTTTAAGAAACATTTATCGATCGCGTAATTACGTATTTTAGTTTCATCTACCCTAGATGGACCATAACTCGCGTTTCAAACTGATAAATAAAGTGGAGTTTGAATTAGACAGGTTATTAACCAGAAGAAATAAACGTCTCAATCATTGAACGATAACGTCATGAATAATTTAATTTACTGGCTACTTAATCACTCCATCTCGTAATCATTTTAAACAATGTTCAAATCAGTAATTATTTTGTGTTGGATATGTACATGGCAGCAAAATATTTTAAATTCATTTGAACTACTACTGTCTGAAACAATTTTTGTCTGATATAATTTCTGACATAGTTGATTTGTTTCGTCAGTTTATTTAAAAAAAAAATTAAATTTTTCTATTAAATTACCAAGTAAACAATTGAGAATTTGAATAATTCAAAGATTTCTTTGAAAATGTTAGATATCGCGGCAAGTTAATATTTGTAGAGATGAAGCATTTTGCAAAGATCATTCTTATCAGTTTTTTTATTTTAGTTGATGTACTTATTGAAAAAAATTGTAGAACATAAATCACCTACAACAATAAGATCAGTGTATATTGATAATTGAACGGTTTTTTTAAGCAGGATGAAAATGAATGCAGAGTAGAACCGCGAGATTCAATCCATAGATAGATAAATGTTACTGGTAGAAATATGTCATGTAATGGGAAAAAAATAGTTTCTTGAAATGAAGATTCTAAATCTTAGGCATTTGTAACTTCTTTTGGTCAGAATTTTTGTGGTATCAAAAGAAAACTAGTTTTGATCGACAAATACATGTAAAATAGCCAGACCGGAAGTATTCTAAAAATGTTTACAGTTGAATATCGGTGGTAGGTAAACACATTTCATATATATATATATACAAAATGGTTAATCACATTTTATGCAAGCGATCGGTAGTGAATCCATCCAAGTCAAATTTCATTTCATCCGACTGTCAGCTGAAATTACACACTAACACAAAGTCTTCAATACAAATCAAATATTTCATTGAAATTTGAATGAAAAACAAATAAAACAAACTGTGTAATTACATATTGATTTATTATTCTGCACATGATTACAAAATCATTGACTTGACAATTAGCTAGTTATTCAATGACAAAATTCAATTATTAAGAAACAACTGTCTATTTATCTCACATTCATTTAATGACAAGTGTTGTGGAAGAGTGCATGTGAATTGTTGTTTTATAAACACTGTATATTAATTAGGAAAGGAAATTTCTGTCATCTGTGTGGCATAATTCCCTGGAAAGATTAGTGCCTAATCAATTTCAATATGTCATCTTTATAAACAATCACTAACTTTCACTTACTAATTCATATGACATCAACATTTCGGTAAACAAATGGTGTCTTTTCGAATTCGTAAATATCAAACAATTATCTGATTTTAAACAATCTTAACAAAAGTATATTTATTGTTGTTGACATATTGAACACCCATATCTAATTGTGTGCAAGCAAATCATGGAAAACTCGAAACAAAATCATTCACCTGACAATTTATTTTTTTAAATTTTTATTATGATGATGATTTTTTCATCAGTTTAATAAAAATCACTTAAACGATCCTCACAATGTGATAAGTTGAAATATTTCACAATTGAATTGTATAAACCAATGGCATATACAATTCTTTATGTGGAAGCAACATGAATAACCGTATGCGAATCGGACAGTTTATCTCGTGTGATTTACTAACTATATTAGTTTCGTTTTTCAAACTAGATTTCTGGTGAGTTCAATGAGAGAAACTGTTGGGAACGTCAGGACCCGCAGAACTCATTTGATAAAGGCCCTAATTTTGGATTTTATTCATGCGCTGACTAAGTTGACCTTCAGATCACATTACCTTGGCTGTGATTGGTTGATGTGTCATTTTAATATGCTATTTTTGTGACTCTCCTAAGGACGTTTCTATGATTTATGAATAAACTCGGTTTATGTGCTTCAGATCATTGTATTTGCTGGTGTTTGTAGAATACACTTTCAATGCCGTATCAAGATTTTTCTCTTTAGTTAGTTAGGGCAACGGATCAAAGCAGCCTATCGTGTCATTGGTTCATTGTCTTGTTCTCGTTTTTCGACTAAGGTGAACATAATTTTTGGTTAACGTAAACGTTGTTTAAACTATCAAACTGTATCAATAAAATAAGATGATGGTTTGAAATCGAGCTCGAGTGGATTTGAATTATTATTGTCAACTAGTTAAGCATCATGTGTGATCACCGACAAAGCCGCTAATATTTTTCTTTACTTTATTACTTATTCTCTCATCTAGTTTTATTGATGTGTTTTACTCGCACTTTGACGTAAAAATGCGCGTTCGATCGAAAATCGGCATTGCATGCTTCAATGTCATGAATAATTTTGTACTGTTTTTGTACAATCGATGTTGTCTATCATTATTACAATTGAAAGAAAGGCTTTATTGATCCAAACAGAAAAGTTATTCAAAAAGGAACAATGTAAATAGATGCAAATTTCAATGAATAAAATTGAAAAAGATTTTGTCAAAGAGAAAAACGAAAACTGTAAATAAATATTTGAAGTTATTGATGAATACAAGGAACGAAAATGTGCATTGGGATGATGAAATACAGGAAATTCAATCACACATGAAATACACCGGTGAGTAGAAAATGATCAAAAAAAATTAACCTTCAACTTCATTTTTAAGTTTAAGTAGTTGTAATACATTCTAGCGAATTTTGAAATACGGCTGATTTAAAGTAATTTTGTAATGCAGTTCTTAATGCGCAGTGCATTGCTCAAATTTACGCTTATTTGTGCTTATAAGTAGGCTTATTTTTTGATCATTTTCTACTCACCGATGTATTTCATGTGTGATTGAATTTCCTGTGCGTTACATTTCATGCCAATGTATAGCCTTGTTATTTGTATTCATTAATAACTTCAAATCTTCGGTATTTTTTTGGTTTTTCTCTTTCGCGAAATCTTTTTCAATTTTGCATTGGATCAAAAAGAGCCTTATTTCAATTGTAATAATAATGATAGACAAATTCTACTGTTCAAAAACAGTACAAAGTAATTCATGACAATGAAGCATGCAATGCCGATTTCCGATCGAATGCGCATTTTTACGTCAAAGTACGAGTATACAAATCAATAAAACTCGATAAAAGAATAAGTAAGTGATATACTCGGAACTATTTCGAGTTCACCTTATTCGGTAAACTGAGCGAAGATCAATGATAAAGTGATGCGATAGGCAATTCTAATCTGATTGTCACGGGACCGGCTAACTAGAGGCAGAAGTATTAATAAGACGTAGAGAGAATGTATTTCACAGGCACCCAGAAAATACCATGTCCACAAGCACACAACTTAAGCTTAATAATGTAATCTACAAAACTCTGTTGCTGAGAGCCACAAAATAGCTTACTAAAATAATCCAACAACCAATTAGAACCGAGGATTTCCCGAGAGAGAAATGTAAGCTGAAAGTCAGCTAAGCGTCTATGAGGCGAAAACATAAAGAATCAAAATTTCCGAAGCAAATTACAAAATCAAGACCTTTCCCACGTGAGTTCTAAGGATCTAATAACCTCAATAATAATAAAGTAAAGAAAAAAATATTAGCGGCTTTGATGATGATCACACATGTTGCTCAACTAATTGAAAATAATAATAATAATTCAAATCCAGTCGAGCTCGATTTCAGACCATTATCTTATTTGATTGATACAGGATGATAATTTAAACAACGTTTGTGATAGCGCTCTGAGCTAAGATCATGTGTAGTATCTGATTCCATGACTAAATACTGATGAAGAATGCTGCCGACTTCTACCTACTGACAACATGTACGACGTGGATAGTGAAAACGATGACAACCATTAGCATCCACTGAAATAAGTTGTCCAATTCGCATACGGTTATTCATGTTGTTTCCACATTAAAATTGTATATGCCATTGGTTTATACAATTCAATTGTGTAATCTTTCAACTTATCACATTGTGAGGATCGTTTAAGTGATTTTTAATAAACTGATGAAAAAATCATCATCATAATAAAAATTGAAAAAAATAAAGTGTCACGTGAAAGATTTTGTTTCGAGTTTTCCCTGATCTGCACACACGGAGATATGGGTGTTCACTATTTTGACAACAATAAATATACTTTTTGTTAAAATTGTTTAAAATCAGATAATTGGTTGATATTTACGAATTCGAAAAGACACCAGTTGTTTACCGAAATGTTGATGTCATATGAATTAGTAAGTGGAAGTTAGTGATAGTTTGTAATCGATAAGACACTAATCTTTCCAGGGTATTATGCCACACAACTGACAGAAATTTCCTTTCCTAATTAATATACGGTCTTCATAAAACTAGAATTCACATGTACTCTTCCACAACACTTGTCATTAAATGAATGTGAGATAAATGGACAGTTGTTGCCTAATTATTGAATGTCGTCATTGAATAGCTAGCTAATTGTCAAGTCAATGATTTTGTAATCATGTGCAGAATAATAAATCAATATTTAATTACACAGTTTGTTTCATTTGTTTTTCATTAAAATTACAATGAAATATTTAATTTGTATTGAAGACTTTGTGTTAGTGTGTTAGTGTGTAATTTCAGCTGACAGTCGGATGAAATGAAAATTGACTTGGATGGATTCACTACCGATCGCTTGCATAAAATATGATGAATTCTTTATTAGTTACGTAATTCGAATTGACAATTTGTTCAGTGTATATATCGGCTGTTGTCGATATGATTTCGTCAATCTATTTCTTACTTTGTCATCATTCGCTTGTTATACGCTGGTGATCATATGAGTTTTGATTGAGGATGCATAGACCAATAATGGGTAATTTGTGCAATCATTATTTCTGTGGATGTGTTTTAGAGTCGTTTATTCGGAATGTTTCATTCCTATTTTTTGCAAACTGTGCAACCAGATCCTTGCTATGTTTTTTTCAGATTGCCTAGACTGTTTCTATCCCCGTTCTGAGTGTTATTACTGAAATTTTTTGATGTCTTTGTCTGTAATTCGTTTTCGACTGAGTGAATTTATATGCGTCATTGTACGTGTGAAGAATTTATTGAATGTATATGAATTACGAGTTCAATTTAGTGCGATCATTTTCCATAAACTGATGACATAAGAAGGTATTGTGTTATTTTGAACTGTGTGAATTGATTTAAAGTTGTTGACATTGAAAAAACTGTCTCGTTCTTCGTAAATTTAATCTAATTAGATTAGTCGCCTAATAGAAATGGAGAACGATGATCAATTATTCAAGATGTAGGATAAGTCTTCATTCTAATTTCATGAAAATAGGAAGTTAGGTGTTTATTCGCAAAGCCATCAGTTGACTGTTTGATTCGAGATTAAGGAGTTGTTTGTTTTTAATTCTGAAATGTATATCTGTCAGACGAAACAACTTTCCATTGTCTCTGTTGAGCTCTGTGTTCATTTTGTGGTTTCGATGAGATTTGACAGACTTCAGAATTCCATCCTATCAACATACAGTTAGTCGAAATGTTTGTAAATCATTCGAATGAAGAGCTGTGCTTTAGTAGACAGCACAAAGTAATTGAGAAATCACTGTTTCTCGATAACTTCAAATGCACTGGCATAGTTAGTGTCATTTATTTTCGGTTGTGATAGTGATCACCCTTGAGAAGGTTTAATTCACCCATAGGTTGTGTTTAAACGTCAACTGTGAGATGCACACAGTTCGAGCTGATGAGAGTACCAAATAAAATGAAATTTGCATGTTTGGTTCCTTTGCTCACCACATTTCGTCACTGTTTATAAAGTGTGCACTAGTGGGAAGTCGTGACTAGGGAAATTCAACCTGCTCGAGTGTAGACCTCAACTACTGAAGACAGTGTATGAGGTTGCGCAACTCCGTGAATTGATCGAAGCTAGACATTAAAACCATTCTATACTAACCAGCTCAGTGGTTCAGAGGTAAGGCTTTCGCGCGCAAGAACGAAGGTCCCGGGTTCGGATCCTGCGAGGTGCAGGAGTCGTGGGTGCGCACTGCCACTGATGAGTCCCATACCAGGACGGAACGGCAGTTCAATGCTTCCAGGTTTCTAATAGTGGTCTAACATTGATGGATTCATGATTTCGAATGTATTCGAATTCATTTCTCAATAAATATTAGTAATAATACTAAATAGAATCTCTGTTCGAACGGTGTTTATCTGTCATTACTCATAGTCATCCGTAAAAACTTCTTTTTGAAGTACTTCCACTCCAGCTAACTCACATGATATTCGTCGATCGAACGAGCATTGTTTTGATTCTAAAAAAAAAATATTTTACAACTTACCACTAACTGATTGATGCGAAATTTTCAGTTTCACTGAATTCATGAAGTGATCAAGGTAAGGCAAAGAAACATGTTTATTGAGACTAGTTTCAGAGAAAAATAATTATTATTATTGTTAAAACTATTAATTTAGACAGAAAAAATAATGAGCCACTCCTAAACTATAAAAATGTTTACATTCCTAAATAGTAGATAATGTGATTGATTGTTACATGATAACGAGAAGATTTCTAGCAATTAGTTCTTAGAATTTTTCTGTTATCAGTTATTAGGAAAAAAGGTAGAAAATCCTTTCAAAGAATATCAAGCTGTAGATCAGTATTTTTCCGTAATCTAATTTGTCCACCAAAGACCACATACAAACTTAGCATCGAGTAATCTATAGATTTGTTACAACAAACATCATGTTAACAACTTTACATGACTTGGCAGCATCATCGACAACCAAGGTGGATCCGGAGCAGATGTGAGAGAGCGAATCGGGGAAAGCAAGGGCTGCATTTCTACAATTGAAAAATATCTGGAACTCCAAACAAATATCAATCAACACCAAAATCAGAATTTTCGATACAAATGTCAAGACAGTTCTACTGTATGGAGAGGAAACTTGGAGAACTACCAAAGCCATCATCCAGAAGATACAAGTATTTATGAACAGTTGTCTACGCAAAATGCTTCGGATTCGTTGGCCAAACACTATCAGTAACAACCTACTTTGGGAGAGAACAAACCAGATTCGAGTGGAGGAGGAAATCAGGAAAAAGCGTTGGAAGTGGATAGGACACACACTACGAAAAGCACTGAACTACATCACGCGACAAGCCCTCACATGGAATCTGGAAGAGGGAAAGGAAAAGAGGAAGGTCAAGGAACACATTACACCGAGAAATAGAGAAAGACATGAGAAGAAAGAACGAACATTTGATAGAACTGGAAAGGGAAACCTAGGACATCGTTTGCTATAGAAACCTTATCGGCGGCCTATGCTCGATTGGGGTTGACAGGAGTTAGTAATTAAGTACGTAACGTTTATCTAAATGACTGAGATTGAATACTTTGGAAATTTGATTCAAATTATTTTATAGATTGTTATTCTCTATCTACTTTATTGTAAACTTTCATTTGTTTTATTAACTAACCACTGTTTCAATGTTTTAGAATTCCTCAAAAAATAATGTGAATCACATCTTTCTCCCATTCACTGACACGTTTTCCTTATTGTAAACGGATGATGTTAGTTGATGAAGTTAATGTGTGCATAACATTGTAATACAAGGACTCTATATTGTAAGTGAAAATAAATCATTCACCTTGTGTCAGAAAACCAAATCAATCTTCTTTCTAAAGTAAACTGATAGAAAGCCTATCTACATACCTTGAGGTTTGGTGATATTTTGGGGCACAGTTTTGGAGGTTTGCTTTTTTACACATTTGAAATCATCAATCAATCATTGTTAGACCACCATTAGAAACCTGGAAGCACTGGTGGTCTAACAATGATTGATTGATGATTTCAAATGTGTAAAAACGCAAACCTCCAAAACTCTGCCCCAAAATATCGTAACAGTGCTCACTAGTGACTAGCTTCGTGAGGAAATTCTCGGAGTTCTAGTGAAAAGATGTGACCAGTGGAGTTCAACCCTGTCGGGTGTAGGCAGTATCTACCAAAGACAGATGAGAGAGGTCGCGCAAAAACCCTAGATCAATCAGAGTTAAACATTAACACCGTTGCATGCCGGCCCAGTGGTCCGATGGTAAGGCGTTCGCCTACAATGCCAAAGGTCCCGAGTTCGAATCCTGCGAGGAGCAGGAGTCGTGGATGCGCATTGCTGAGGAGTCCCATACTAGGACGAAACGACCGTCCAGTGCTTTCAGGTTTCTAATGGTGGTCTAACAATGATTGATTGATGATTTCAAAGTTTGGTGATTTGTCGTGGATGGTTACAGACGGAGAGATAGATGATTGGCAATTATAGTGAAGATAGACTGAAACTCAGTTCAGTGAGGATTTTAAATGTCAATTATACACAAGACAGTTGAAGGTGAAAATGACAATATTATGAATTTACACCACTTGATCCTAGCTCAGTGATTTAAATGTTACGCCCTCCATGGGACTTATGATTGTTCTGCCCTATCTCTCTTGTGATAAAAATGAGAATGTTTAAAGCTGTGAAATCTAGTGCTACCTGGTTTTCACTGTTAGTATTAGAATAGCTATATCTTGGGAAAAGGAGTAGTATATTTCTGTTTTCATGTTATGTAAGTTACTTTGGACAAAATCTGTTTTAATCAATCATTACTAATGGACATCACATAGTTTATTCAGTAAATTGAAATAAGTTTTTCACATACACACTGTTTATGTCACAAGCTTAAAATCATGTTTCACTTGAAATACATAAATAAATATACACTGTCTATCATGTTTACCCCAAAAAATTCATTGGAATAGTTTTAGTGATTTAAAAACACATCGAACGATTCACCTGATCAATGTTCAATGTAGATTGATATCATTTCAATGTTTACATGTAGGTAATAATGATTGTTTTTTTTAATGTTATTTCGATGTTTACACACACACACACACAGAAAACCAATTTACTTCATTTTAATAAATTATAAACAACTTTTTTCAAAGTATTTGCTTATCTAATAGTGAAGTTTATGCTAACTGATTCAGTTTTTTTTGAAGTAGAGCATTTAGAGCAAAACATGCCCACACATATCATGTGCTGTTTGTTCATACAATTTTGAACTCAGTTAATTTCAAGTAGTCTGTAAATAGTCTATATTTATTTATCGTATTTTTATATATTGGTTGTTTAAAACGTCCAAAAAAGGATTTCAACTGTGTAATAAGTAGTATATGTGCATATATACATATATGTATAACAAACTATTCATCATCAGAAACAGGGAGATATAGTTGTATCCATTTAAAAAGCTTCATAAAAATTCAAAAAAACCTGAGTTGACTAATTTTGTTATCAGTCTAAATTATAACTCATCATGTAAAAATGTTATAGGTGGAGTATTTCACTCCTGTTTACAATAAGTCTTGGAATAAAAATGATTTTGTACTAGGAAACATCTAGAATAGTTAAATAGATTTGTTAAAATATTTTTCAAACACATTGATATTATTTATTTTTAAAAAAGTGAGTCTGTGAACTATCTCTGAATTCAGTGTTTTGCCTGAATTGTACGTCTGCCTGATGGAATTGTTGAGTGCGTCGGTTTTGCATTTTGAAAACTTACCTCGAAAGTACTAAGGCCCACAGATGAAGACGATTTGCAGAATGGGCTGGAATGCCAGATGATTATCCAAAGCTTGTGATCTCTGAGAAGCGTAAATCTCCGATCGTACAGAAACTTGTCGCAACGACTCACAGCAAACACAAGGGCAAGAGCCTCTTTCTCTATCTGGCTATATATATCTTTTCTGCCGGGGTTAGTGTGCGGGATACATGCATAACGGCTTTTTCTGACGCGTCTGGAAACTGATTTTGAAATTACAGCACCTAGGCCAAACGCTGAAGTGTGTGCAGCTACGATGATCGGTATGAAATGGATCGCATTTCACGTGTTTGCCTGAACTGAGTGTCCGTTCATTTCAACACAAATAGAATAAACTTATATCTGTGTAAATTGATTAGCATGAATAATATCAGTTGGAAAAGATTTTCAAATGCCATTGCTCTAGATTAATGCATTGAATGTGTGGATATATGTTGTAAAGGACTAGAATA
The DNA here is from genome assembly GCA_944470395.2 of Schistosoma turkestanicum. NCBI lineage: Eukaryota > Metazoa > Platyhelminthes > Trematoda > Strigeidida > Schistosomatidae > Schistosoma > Schistosoma turkestanicum. Next base: position 8,421,170 of record OX103975.1, read on the forward strand.
TAGATTTTTTATCCTACCTAAACATGAACTGATTTTTCGGTTATTGCTTTTGGATGACTCTGGAAACTTCAAAGTCGAAAATGTAATATGATTGCTACGATGTAAAACTGTTGAGGGGATGTTAGGTCCCCAGAACTCGCTTGATGAAGGACTCAATTTGGGAGTTATTTCATGGGCCGATCAGTTGGCCTTGAGATCACATTTCCCAACATGAAAATCCTTGGCTGTGTTTGGTTACTGAGTTATTTTAGTGTGCTATTTTTGTGACTGTCCCGAGGACATCTCTATGATGCATAAATAAACGCAATTTGAGTGCTTGGATTCATTGTGTGCCGGCTGAGTGTTTGTAGAATACACTCTTTACACTATATCAAGACTTTTTGCTGGTACTATTTGGTCAACGGATCAGAGTAGCCTACCTGGACGCTGGTTAATTGTTTTAGCATACCTAGAGACGAACGTAACAAAAACTACTATCGGTATAATGCAGCAAGATGAAACTCGTTCCTTGAAAGGCAATACTTGTTGTTTACAATAGTACAAATGAATTAACCAAGTTTGATTAAGCACGTATTCATTTGTAAGTCAGGAGTTTTGTTCAAAGCTTTCCAGAACAAATTATTTTGTAGCACATATGAATGGTATTTATTTAACACGATACACTTCATTGTTAATTATTCATTGAAATCATGAATCGATCAATGCTAGGTGGAAATAAGAAATCTGTAGGCAATGGAAAGCCGTATCATACTACTGTGGTGTGAGCTACTTATAAGTAGTATATGATGTGGGTGTCAACATAATGTCTGGCAGCATAATATGGAAGAAGATCAAGAAAGGAAGAGCGGGGGGAACACAATGGAATTTGTATGAAATGCATGAATAGTGACAATGGATTGATGTTTTGCAACAGGAACAGTTCAGTTCGATATGATGAACTGATATTTTGCAAATTAACAATTTACGATATGGTTTTCCGATTTTACTGAGTAACTCTGTAATTTTCGTTGAATACAATTCGGCTGCCCTTACCTGTGTTCTCCTTCACTACACTCACTAGTGACTAGATTCGAGAGTAAATTCTGGCAGTTTTAGTGAGAAGCCGTGACCAGCGTAGTTTAACCGCATCAGGAATGAGGCGACAAACATGCACTATCGGGGACATCAGTATCGCTGCATGCCAACTCATTTGTGTGAAAACAAGAGATGTGTTTATTAACAATATCTATGATGTACTCATGTTCGTTGATGAAATTCAAAACAGGCCCAAAAAATTTTCCATACTGTTTGAAAACAAAGCAAAACTTGATTTAAAATAAATAGAAACAGACTTTATGACGAAGTAATGTTTGGGATTTTAAAACTATAACTAATGAACTTACAAAGTCATTCTAGAAATTGTTGTTTTACTTGGGAATGGTCAATCACAGTTTGACGTCAACTCCGTAGGATGCCAACTCAGTGATCCAGAGGTTAAGCGTTCATGCGCGAGACTGAAAGTCCTGGTTTATACTGACACGAGTGGAGCTCGTGTAATCACACTGTTGGTGAATGTGATGAGAGGACAAAACGGTCATTCGCTGCATCCAGGTTTCTGACAGTGATATATAACAATGAACGTTTCATGATTTTGTTGATGACTTTACATCCCCAGAACTCACTTGGGAAAGGTCCTAATTTCGGATATTTTAGGTTTTCGGGTATAAGCTGCTTAGTTGACCTTTAGCTTACATTTCTCACTCGGAAAATCCTTGACTTTTATTAATTGATGCATTATCTGAAGGTCCTTGGTTCGATTCCCTCTAGCGAGGGTCATGGATGCACACTACTGATTAGTCCCATGCTACGACGAAACGGCCGTCCAATGTTTCCAGATTTCTAACAGTGGTCTCACAATGATCGATGCATGGTTACACAGAGACTCAGCAGTCTCCACAACCATCTGGTGTATACTAATTATATACTAAAGTGGCTATGGGCTACATTTCAGGCTGAACTAAAACGTAAATTGAACCACACCAGTCAAATACTCAAATGCAACAGCAACAAGCTTATAAGTGATAACTTAAGCCATGGTATAATGCTAACTGAAAATGGGGAAGAGACATAACCACTCTGATATTACACGAAGTTATGCAATGAAACACCAGAAAAAAGAATGGCTACCTACGAAAATTCAACAACAACAATTTTCAGAATCGATCATCAAGTCAACGATCAATGACAAACATAACCAAGTATGTATTTGTACTCTATTTGAAGAACATCTCCAATATAGAAATCATATGTTTGAATTCAGTGCGTCCATTATTGCAGTCATCATATTCTTTCTTAAAAGGAAACAATGATAAATAGAAGCAATATATATATGTCAAAAGACAGAAAATATTAAGAACAACATCAATCACAACTTGATTCACCGCTTTCATTTACCTGAACAATAATAAGAAAAAGTTATTCAATACTAGGATTTAGTTTCAACCATGTATGTGAACACACATGAATGTGAGTTTAAACGCAGTAAGCTAAGAATATTGAACGGAAGAAACATAAAGAAAACTAGTGAATTTCTTTACGTCTAGAATTCTCGTCATTTACCATTCAATAGACATACTATCTTTCGGCGAGTAAAAAGGTGGACTGATACATTCAAATTCACATTTTAGGTTAGCTGAAATAACTATTAAGAGAAATATACTCATAACAGCTTCACAATCATAAAGAACATCTAATCGCCGCAATCCAGAACGATGTGGATAGCACATATATTGAAGAAAGCCCCGAAATGTATTACCAGACAAACTCTCACTTGGAATTCTCAAGGCGAAGGTCGAAGAGTGAGACCAAAAGGCACATTACCCCGAGAACTGTCGACAGACGTGATAGGAATGAACAAGAATTGGATAGAACTAGAACGGAAGCCCCGAGGACAGAGTTTGTTGAAGAATACTGGTCGGTGGCCCATGTTCCATTGGGGGTAACAGGATTAAGTAAGTAAGTTAGTAAATAAGAGTTTGTCATGAATATAAAAACCATCCAGAGTAGAATCAATAAACTAAGATTTTTTGCAAAGATAATCAATAAATGTTACCATAATTTACATTTATGGTCTTTTGTTTTAAAAATACCATGTAAGATTATTTAAAATTATGAAACAGATTACAGGGTTTAGAAAGTAAAATCCATAACATTACATAATCTTACTAAAATATTGAATGATTTCAAAATTATTTATGGTTTTATTACAAAGCATACTTACCATGAATACTCACACCCATTACTCTTTTCCACATTTTTCCATAAAGCTGGATGGTTTAGACTTACTTACTTACTTACTTACACCTGTTACCCCCGATGGAGCATAGGCCGCCCACGAGTTTTCTCCAGCTAACTCTCTCCTGGCCTTCCCTTACCAGTTCTTTCCAGTTTTCGTTCATTCTTCTCATATCTTTCTCTATTTCTCAGAGTAACGTGTTTCTTGGCCGTCCTCTTCTCCTTTCACCTTGAGGGTTTCATGTGAGGGCTTGTCGCGTGATGCATTCAGGTGCTTTTTGAAGTGTAAGTTCTGTCCAATTCCACCACTTCTTCCTAATTTCCTCCTCCACTCGAATCTGGTTTGTTCTCTCCCACAGTACATCGTTGCTGATAGTGTCTGGCCAACGAATGCGAAGCATTTTGCGTAGACAGCTGTTCTGGATGATGACTTTGGTAGTTCTCCAAGTTTCCTCTCCATACAGTAGAACTGTCTTGACATTTGTATTGAAAATCCTGATTTTGGTGTTGATTGATATTTGTTTGGAGTTCCAGATATTTTTCAATTGTAGAAATTCAGCCCTTGCTTTCCCGATTCGCACGCTCACATCTGCACTGGATCCACCTTGGTTGTCGATGATGCTTCCAAGATATGTAAAGAGGTGTTAACGTCCTCCAAGGCATCTCCATCAAGAGTGATTTGGTTGGTGCGTGTTGCGTTGCATCGGAGAATTTTGCTTTTCCCTTTATGTATGTTGAGATCTGCTGCTACACTGGTCGTCTTCTCTTGCATTTGTTGTTGCGTGTGCGATAGAATAGCCAGGTCATCTGCGAAGTCCAGATGGTTTAGAAATCCCGACTATTTTATGTATATATATATTAGATTGTTTGTTGCTGCTGCTATTTTTTGTAATATCTTAGACTATGGATCATGTTTAAAACATTTTTTTAATCTTTTAAACAAACTAAAGCTTAGTTACTTTATCTCATAGTTGTTTGAGCTTTTTGTTGAAAAGGGAGAACAACATCAAACAAATCAAAATGGTCACATTTTCATAAAGTTTGGTCTTATTGTATATTGATGAACACGAGTTGTTGTAATTTGAATAACTATTCAATATGTATAAATAATATTAAAGGGATACAATTTGAACATGTTCTATTAATTATAAATATATATATATTTTTTCCATAGGAACTGCGCTTGATTAGTTAAAACATGAATCTTTGAATTAGTTTAAGCTTATAATATGAGGAGGGTAAAATAGTTAGTTATCAAGCATAATGTACGAATAATTTCATCGCCTGATATGATTTTCACTGAACCGTGTTGATTTCAACTGAACTGATTATTTGCTTATTAATTTTATTGATTTTTTAGTTAGTCTGTAGAAATTTGTTCAGGTTGCCATACTACATTAGCATAGAGAGACACAATGGTCAATTGAAATCCCATAGTGGTAGAGATAGAAGTATTAGGGACAGAAATCGCGAAGAGTAGGGTTCGAAGAAATTAGTCAGTCAGTATAGTATAGTGAATTAAATGTCCAAAGGAAAAGAAAGAGACGACCATGAATTCAGAAGACTAGAATTTGAGCGAACACAAAGAATAAATGCACCTGCGCCATTGCAAACGGTTTTGAGCCATGTTATTCAGGGTCTCGAACCCAAATCAGGTAATCTACTGTTGGTTATGTGGTGATTGGCATTATGTACGATTCTGTCCATTTAAAAAACATAAATGTCAGATGTGCAACAAACGTGGACATAAAGAAGGCCATTGCCAACCAAATCGTACGTCTCAGCCCAGGAAGAAGCACGAACGTACTCGATATTTGGTGAAATTAGCCGAGTCTAAATCACTTTCTCTCGTAGCTGCTATTCAAACAGACTGTGAGGTTCGGAGAAAGTATGTTACTATCCATATGAACGATGTATTAGCTCGCTTTCAAATCGACACGGCATCTGATATCACCTTAATGTCTAGAGAAACGTATAACTTGCTGGGAAAACCGCCAATGAAGCCATCTAAGAAAACAGCAAAAAGCGCTGCAGGTGGTGTGTTAAAACTGGTTCGTGTATTCCAGTGTGAATTTTCCTTCAACGGAACAAAATGTACAGAAATGTGCTATCTGACAGAACGGCCAAACCTTGATCTTCTTGGTCTAGATATACTAGAAAAACTGGGAATAGTGGATTTACCCATTAACAGTGTCTGCAGCGTGTCGTGTTCATCATTGGACAACCCGATACTTACAAAGAAGACAGGTGAAAGGTTACAAGATAAACGGAAGAGGAAGTCAGCCTCTGTTTTTCAGAATAGCCTTGGCCGCTGTACGAATATGGAAGCTCACCTACCAGCGAAAGCAGATGCGAACCTATTTCATGTCCGAGACGCTCTGTGCGATATGATGCTCATGAGCCTTAACAAAACTTATCGATTGAGAAACAGCCCAGTCGACGGTTGTTCAAAGACATGGCTCCTACAAAGCAGGCGGCTCGTAAGAGTACGGGTGGCAAGGCACCCAGGAAGCAGTTGGACTCTAGCAGCAGATACTACGAATCTTCTCAAAGGGGAGGTGTTAGTGGGACATAGATGGAATTAAAGCATGACTATGTTGCTGCGCGCTGATTGGATAATTTCCTATTTCCATCTAACCTTGCTATTTGGAATATAATCTTTTCCTGTTAAACCGTGTTTTTGATTCTTGGGAAATTGTCCATTGTATTGTGGTCAGAGAATACTAAGCAATAGGATTTAGCTAGAAAATATATAAGCAAGCACTACAACAGTAGCGTTACATCATCTACATTTACCAACATGACTCAATCCATTTGTCAGTGACTTCATGGATTTCTGCCATTTTTTGGTTTGACTGACCCTACCTTCCTTCCAGCCTAATCCAACACCACAAAACCTAGCTTGTCGAGTCAGTCAGTGATTAGGCCCATGTAACACATGTCCCAACCATTTCAACTGATGAAATTTCAATACTTCATCTATTAATTTGCCATCATTACCTCGTACTCGTTTCTTAAAGACAGCATACTGTTTTTTTTAATCTGATCTTAATGTGAAAGCTTTAAATGCAAAAACATTTTATCCAATATAAGGAAGAATCTGATTGCAAATCATTCTCTCGCATAATTTATTCAACACGTGAAACATCCACTGAACTGGTAAATTAATCTGATAAGCACGTATTTTGGTCTTAATGTTTACACTTTCAATGCTTTGTTGTATGATTATTTTTTAAGATTATGAAGTTTTGAGCAAATAAAGTAGTGATTTGAATAAGTGACTGATTTTAGTTTCATTTTTATTTGCATTTTCAGTGTTTACTACTAATAAAACATCGAGTTCACATGACTTGTCCTAGCGTTTTAGACAGATTAAAACTAATTCATTACTCGCCTGTTTTATTCACTAAATGTCTTCTTATTTTGTCTATTATTATTTATTCTCTGATATCCTTGGTTACTTTTATTTATATGTATGTGGGCGTGCATGCCTATTTTGCATCTGTTTTTGTCTGATTATAAAGAGAGTAAGTTATGTATGCCTCATAGCATTGAGTTGGCTCATACGCTTCCTCCACTTTCCTTTGCCTCATTCTTAAAGCTTAGTAAACTCACATCTTTCTGAGTACATGAACTCTTATTACAACCTTCGCACAAACGGGGTTCGCTTAAGTTTGTTGTACAGTAATTGAGGGAAAGATTTATTTCATCGAATACTCGATCATATTTCCTAACTGGATCACTAAACATTATAGATAATATGAATTTACTGATTTAGTGATCTAAATATCAGCTAAAACATGAAATTTATCATGATTAGTAATTCAATCCTTTCAATATTCAATAGAGTGTCTTTTTCCAAAAACAGATTTATTTTTATCTCATTTACGAATCAGAACAATTTTGAATAATTGATTGCATAGAGCTAGTCACTTGTTCAATTGAATCACTATTTTGCAATCAACTTCTCCTTTCCACATTGAACATTAAAATTCTGTCATTAATTGGTAAAAGTTGAGTTAATTCAGTATTTATTTCAGTCATTTTAAAATTAATTTTATGAAAAATGTTTAGACTTTTATATTGCTTTTTTTTCAGGAGTTAGTGGAGACGCGTTACGAAACGTCTTGTACGTCTGTCGGACGACACCAAATGAGTTGTTACCGGAGCAAAAGTCCCCAGCAGAAATCCTGATGGGATGAAGACTGAAAACGATCCACAGCCTGATGCATACGACTAATGCATCAACATCAGTAGAGAAAAAGTCGCAAATGCAATCCTCTTACGAAGTGGGATGCCCTGTATTTGTCCGTGACTACAAAACAAATCATGGTCCTTAGACAGATGCGCAAGTGGTCAGAAGAGTTGGGAGAGTTATGTACGAAGTAGAGGTAGGAGGTGATAAATAGTTAGGTCATCGAAATCAGATACGCAGACGGCGAGCCCCAGATCGCACATCAAGAGCAGAAAATCTTCCCCTTGACATCCTACTTTATACCTTCAACCTACCAGCAGCCCCACCACGAGAAAAACTCAGCAACAAGATGTTCTCTGCTCCAGAAGGTATCCTCTCCGACAGCGGCGAACAACAGTCAAGATGCAAGTTAACTCCAGGAGTGTTGGGGACGTTAGATCCCCAGAACTCGTTTGATAAATATCTTTATTTTGGATTTTATTTACGGGCTGATCAGCTGACCTTGAGGTCACGTTTCCCAACAGCAAAATCCTTGGCTGTGATTGATTACTGTGTTAATTTAGTGTGCTAGTTTATGACTCTGCCAAGGATGTCTCTATGGTGTATAAATAAACGCGATTTTTGTGCTTGCTGGGTGTTTGTATAATACACTTTCTACGCTGTATCAAGACATTTTGTTAGCTGTTTGGGGTCAACGGATCAGAGTAGCCTACCTGGATGCTGGTTGATTGTCTCGTTCTGGTTATTCGACTGCGATGAACCCGTGTTAGTTTTAAGTACACCTACTGACGAGTGTAACATTAATGAAACTGCTACAGTATTTACTTGCCACCAAAAGTTGGACAGATGAATTTTCGCGTAGTTTCAAACAGAATCGTACTTGTAGGGTATATAAATATGTTGACAAACGAAGTTTTACATGTTAATGAAAATTGTGTGGTTTCTTTTTTTCTACTAGTTAGTTTTAAAGAATTATTCGATAATAGTGGGACTGTTCATTCTTGTTTTTAGTCTATACGTTGAGATTCTCTTCTGTTCGGTTGTCAGAAACTGCAGAGAATGATTATTGATACTTGAATAGTAAATTGTTTACGAGCATGCGCAGAAACTCATCGCTCTAACTCAATAATAAAACAGAAACTCCTATTATTTATGAAATATCACTGTTTCCCGTCAGCAGCTTACAACCCTAAGCATAATAGTATTAATCATCGCAAATCGGCTTAAATAATCCGGCAAAGGTTTTTGTCAGTGAAGATCGATAATATGAGAGCTCCATAAGTGATATTCTAGAATGAACACACAAGAATATGGCGATAAAATTATTTAGAAATAAGATATTGACATTAGAGTGATGCAACTTTCGAAATAAAACTAACTAACTGGGTAAAGATTAGATAAGAATCAAGATTTCATCGTTCATATCATGGAAAGAGTTCCGTAAAAAGAATTATGATGGATAAGTCGATTAAAACCAAAAAAAATGTTTGATTAGCTGGTCTGTATTGGTACATTTGTTTGGTATGAGTCTCTTTACAAAAGCTACTTTTTATCATTGAATATAATTGATACAGAAAGATCACAAGCTAGAAAGTGAACATGATCCTCTCAGACTGCTAAATTTAAATCAGATTCACAGATTGATAACGTAAAGTTGGTCGAAAAACAGATATGCCGAGAACTACATCTACTCATGCTTCATGGTTTTATCACTAAGGCCCATTATAAAATGCTCAAGCCCATTGGTACATGCACACCACAAATGTATGGCTTACCGAAACCACACAAGCCTACAACGCCTATGAGACCAATTTTGTCCATGATAAATTCACCATACCATAAGCTAGCATAGTGGCTGAAAGAAATTTTAGATCCTGTTTGTAAACAACTGTCGACACATACTTTCCTCGATTCCTTTGAAATTCTCCCAACCTTGGAACACTTGAATATTTCTAAAAGTCGAATGTGTTCTTTCGATGTAAACTCTTTGTTCACAAATGTACCTCTCGAAGAAACTGTAGAATTTATTTGTGACTTCATAACTTCACACAACATAAGAATACCCATTCCGACTACCTATCTTCGAGATCTAATTTTGCTCCGCACAAGGAATATAAAATTCTTTTCCCAAGGTAAGGTCAGTCAGTCAGTTGCAACGTAGAACTTCGTACGTATGTACATAAGTTCATGTTGCCATACCACATTATTAGCACAGAGACGCAAATGTCAAATCAAATCCCATGGTGATAAAGATGGTAGAGGTATTATTGTTATAATAAAGAAGACTAGGGTTTAAGATATTATTCAAAAAGTATAATTCAGTGAGATAAGGTTAGAAAGACAAAGGTAGAGGTGCTGGCTAATCCAGAAGATTAGGATTTGAGAGAGCTCAAAGAGTGGATGCACCTGCGCCATTGCAAACGATTTTGAGCCATATCGTTCAAGGTCTCTAACCATTGATGACTTTCGTCTCGCGGACCCCAACCAGGTAGTCTACATCTACCAACATGACTCAGTCCACTTGTCAGTGACTTCATGGATTTCTGCCATGTTTTGGTCTGGCCGCCCCTAGCTTTTTTCCAATCTACTCCTACACCACAAAACATAGCTCGTCGAGGCAGTCGGTGGTTAGGCATACGTAACACATGTCCCAACCACCTCAACTGATGAAGTTTCACCACTTCATCGATTGATCTGCCATCCTTACCTAGCACCCGTTTCCTAACGACAGCATTGCTTACTCGGCTGTCCCACGATATACGAGCAATGCTTCTTAAACATCTATGATCGAATACTAGTAACCTACGAACATCTTCTACTCTTAACGGCCATGTTTCACAGCCATATAAGAGAACGGAACGAACTGCTGCGCAGTACACCCGCCCTTTGGTTAGCGAACGGATATCACGCCTACGCCATAAGTGACGCAGGTTGGCAAAAGCCAATCGAGCCTTCTGTATCCGAGCTGAGATTTCGTCAGTCACCAGACCGTCAGCACTGATGAGACTCCCCAGATAAGTGAAGTGATCTACACGCTCGACTACTTCACTCCCTATCACTAGTTCAGGTGCCGATGCAATCCAGTCTTGAAGCAACATTTTGCATTTCGAGGGGGAAAACCGCATCCCGAACATGCTCGCATTGTTGCTTATGGTAGTCAGAAGACTCTGCATTTTGTCAGCGTCTTCACCGAATAGAACTATGTCATCGGCATATTCTAGATCAGTAAGCGACTTTCCCGGTAGAAGGTCAACCCCTGAAAAATCTGACGAGCTTAATGTTAACTCTAAGAGGATGTCTACGACAAAGTTGAACAAGAATGGAGAGAGTGGACAGCCCTGACGGACACCAGTTGATGTAGAGAATTCAGATGACAGTTCGCCATATGCTCTCACCCGACCAGTGGTGTTCGAGTAGAGTGCTTGTATAAGGTTAATGTACTTCTTTGGTACACCTTTCAATGACAGACACTGCCGCAGAACCTCACGATCCACTGAGTCGAATGCCGCCTTAAGGTCCAGGAACACGACTATTGTCGGACGTCTAAATGTGTGTCTGTGTTCCAGGACCTGTCGTAGTGTGAAGATGTGGTCTATACAACCACGTCCAGGTCGAAAACCAGCCTGGTTTTCTCGAGTCTGCTCTTCGCGAGCTCTAGTTAGACGTCTAAGTATAATCGAGGCTAACAATTTAGAAACTATGTTAGTTAAACTTATTCCCCTGTGATTGTCACAAGAGGACTTCTGTCCTTTCTTGTAGATTGGGACAATAAGCGACTGAGACCAGTCAGATGGGATTACGTCCATTTCCCAGATTCTACCTAGGATCTCGGTCAGTTTAACCGTTAAAACTGGACCACCATCCTTAAACATCTCAGGGGTAAGCCTATCAGGACCTGCCGCTCTACCTCTCCTTAGATTTCCTATAGCTTTCTCAACTTCATGTAAACTGGGAGGACTTAAATCGATTTGCCATTCAGGATGACTGGAGATCGTGGGCAACCGAAGAGTGGCTGAAGGCCAGTTGAACTGATCCCTAAAGTGTTCTGCCCATCGGTCCAGCCTCCTAGATTGAGAATGGATAATAAGACCATCCTTTTCCGAGATAGTCTCACTTACATTCGGGTTCCTAATACCGGTTTCTTTGATAAGGCGGAAAAGTTGTCTAGTGTTGCCTATCGCCGCTGCCTTTTCCATCGCTTTTGCTTTCGCCACCCACCACTGTTCACGGTCGTTACGTAGGCTTTTTATAAGTCTGCACCTAAGCTGACTACGCTCTTCATCATGTTCAGAGTTAGGTGGGATGCGTTTTCGAGCATCCATCAGTTCGGTGGATGCGACTGATATCCACGGCTTCATCCTAGCCTTGTGGTTTACCTTGCTAGCAGATACCATTGCTGTTTCCACAGCCTTCTTGATATGATTCCAACCTGCTTCAGGATGGGAATCACTTGCATGGCCGCCTAACTGTTTTTCTAGTTCCTCCTGAAATATTTTCTTAGCTTGATTATCATCAAGTAAACCCCTAAGAGGCTTCCTTACGGTGTCTTTCCTACGTCCAGCAAGCCTCAAACAAATACGTGCTCGCACTAGGGCATGATCTGAATCTAAACATGTGCCCCAGAACGAGCGACAGTCCTCTATCGAACCCCTCCATCGGTGGCTGATGGCGATATGATCTAGTTGTGTCCAACGTTGAGACGACTTCGGGGGTCGCCAGGTCAAAAGATGTTTTTCCTTATGCTTAAAATTAGTGTTTGCTAGAAATAGTTGGTTATCTGAGCACAGTTGCAACAGACGGTCACCATTGTCTGTTCTTTGAGTCGCGAGACCGTAACATCCACCTAGGTGTCTTTCATTTTCACTTAGTCTACCTACTTGTGCATTGAAGTCACCAGCCATTATAACTATATCAGAGCGCTTAACTTTTTGGAGGAGGTCCGAAAGCTTTCTGTAAAACTCATCTTTTACATCATCTGGGCTGCAGTCAGTGGGGGCGTAGGCTGATATGACGAAGAGGCAACGACGAGTGTCCCTATCTTTCCGAGTCCTTACTGTCCCGTTCAGTCGGACGGCGCACAAGCGACTATCTACAGGGATCCAGTCAAGGAGAGATTGTTCTGCCCTACGACTCAATGCTATACCTACACCGGCGAGGCCCCTAGAAGCAGCATCAGGGCTGCCGGATACACGAAGGGTAAATCGAGCTGCTTCTTTATCTTGACATGGTGAGGTCAAATGAGTGATGCTACTCGGATCCTGTATGCGCGTTTCCGAGACGCAGCACACATCGATGGAACGAGATTCTAAAGTCCTAGCTAATGATGCCTGTTGCCCTATTTGACACAATGTCCGTACATTGAATGCTCCAACATGTAGTTTGGAACGGGGTTTAAGGAGACCAGGAACGACGTTTCGCAAACTCGCATCGTTTGCATTAGCTGTGCACTGTAATAAATGAATGTGAGAAGAGTTAGTTGTGGAGATAAGAGAGGTATTAGGGAGTGTAGGAAGGATTTGATTTTGAACAATTTTGTCTCGTGTGCTGTTACGGGTATGAGGGCGGTTATCACTTCCCGGCTGCCCACACCGTGGAAGGTTGTTTCTTGACGAACCTGAAAAGGAAGATGGATTAGTGTTGGTGCGTGACCGCAGAGTCCAAGGGACAACTGCTTGAGGCCGGTCACGCACGGCCTTTTTATGAAATGATTTTTGAGGATTAGCTCCGTTCTTAAAGGCCCTTAGTGGGCACCCTTACCCAAGGAGACGGAAATCCGTGAGGTAGGGGAGGTGTGACATTTTTAGGGCCGACCTTTTCTAACCCTTCCTTCCTTGTGAGAAGGCAGCATCGCTGCAGATGCTGGTTGTCCGAGGGAAACACCTTACTGCTGTCACACCCCTCTGCAGTCAGCAGTACGACTTCGCCCTCAGACCTTGGGTAGCTGCTTTTAGTCTCATCGTTCTCCAATCGACCTGCCTGGCATGGTAGGACCTGCAGGAACATGTGTTCCAGCCAGTATAGCTCGGTTGGGTGATCACGATAGGCAAGCCCGACCACCACGTCAAGGTAGCAGCTTCGGTCGGGTCCTAAGGTTAAAGCATATACGCAAATCGATGGAGCGGCTATGGGAAGCCCTCTCGGACCTGTTTTAGCAAACATATTCATGGGAATGATAGAAAGGCGAAAGAGTCACTTCATCGATGGTATTACACTTTACAAACGATATGTCGACGATATTCTTGTTATATTACCACATTCTACAGATATTAATGAAATCAATGATTTATTTAATGCGATTCATCCGAATCTGAAAGTCACTTATGAGGAAGAAAAGAATGAACTAGCTTTCCTCGATACCCTGCTCCATCGCCGTCCAGACGGATCAGTCAGACGAAAAGTACACCGCAAACCCACCTAGTCGGGAGAGTACCTCCACTTCACTAGTTTCTGCCCCATACAATATAAACGTTCTGTTGTCAAAACTTTATTCACTCGAGCAAGTAGAAACTGCACTGCTGATACATTGAACGACGAATTCAAGCTTATTACGGATATCCAGAAACGTTTATTGGTCATCAGAAACCAGTGTACCTACAGTTACCTTTTAAGGGTGATCATTGCATGAAAATTACAACCAAACAGACTGCAGCTGCAATAAAAAGCCTTCAATGCAGCTAATCTTAGGCTTATCACAACAACTCAATCGATCTCACTTACCCCAATCAAGTCTCCAAGACCAATTCAGTCCAAATTCCACTGTATTTACCAATTCACATGTAACTGCGGAGAAAGTTACTTAGGGAGGACAGATCGCCGATTGGAAGACAGGATAGGGGAACATATTCCAAAATGGTTAATCAAATCAATGATTCACCAACCTAGCCTGTCATCTCAAAATCGTTCAAGAAACCCAGCCTCGTCCATTGCAAAACATCTAATGATGAGTGGTCATCAAATTGACCCAAAATCAGCCTTTAGAGTTGTGACATGTCATCAAAACCCACACACACTGAAACTACTCGAAGCTATCTTGATTGGTCGGAAAAGTCCAACTTTATGTGTTCAAAAACAACTGTATGTTGACCTTTGTTTACCATGGTTCTAGTGAGTGAATGTCATGCTAAATAAGAAATTTTGACCTTATCTTCAAAAAACTGTATTTACACAAATAACATGTTGCTTGTATGTGACTGACGAGAAAGCACGAAATGGTAATATCTCACAAAATATGTCTTCTCATTTCTCTGTTCAAATAGAAAGTAAGATCCTATATGAATAGATTACTTTCTCAAACAATAAAAAAAAACACATTCAACAGTAAGAGCTATACAGTAAGACAGATGACTAATCTACTTAATTGAAATTATGAAACCGATCACTGTTAAAAATCTAGAAGCACTGGACAGGCATTTCATCCTCGTATGGGATTGATTATCAGCTAATTTTTATACAAACGATAATATTCACCCGAATCCTAAAACGTGTTTCATGATAGTATTATTCATTCACTTTACAATTGAATGAAGCTGAGTATATCTGAATTTTTAGAGAAAAAAAAACATTTCGTCTAAATTATTTATTTTATTCGTACGCGTACTTAATCTATCATGATTCTTAATGTCTATATTTAAAAATTATCTGCTAAAATTATCACTTAAATGTTTATTTCACAATTGAACTACTGAGAGTAAAATTTACAAATTCTATCAAATAGTTTCATGGAGCCATTGAAATAATTTCTCTAGAAAAAAACTCAACTCATAAACAATAGAATGTTTAAGTTAGAAAATTAAATTAGTTAATCATGAAATTTCTAAATGCAAACAACTGCAATTGACTGAGTACTTTTGTTATGCTCGTCTCTAAGTATGCTTAAAACTATTACGGGTTCACCTCAGTTGATAAACGAAAACGAAACAATGAACCAGCATCCAGGTAGGCTGCTCTGCTCCGTTGACCCAATTGCACCAGAAAGAAGTCTTGATATAGTGTAGAAAGTGTATTCTACAAACATCCAGCCAGCACACAATGCAATCAAGCACACAAATCGCGTTTCTTTATACATCATAGAGACGTCCTTGGAAGTCATAAAATAGCACACTAAATCAACACAGTAACCAATCACAGCGGAGGATTTTCCTGGTGAGAAATGTGACCTCAAGGTCAACTGATCAACCAATGAATTAAATCCAAAATAAAGATATTTATCAATCGAGTTCTGGCGACCGAACATCCCCAACAACTTTGCTTTCTTTCTTCTTGTGTACTCTCCTGTGTAGTGTAGTGTCTCAAAGTAAATGGTTTAGGACCAATCTTCCGTTAAAAAAAATGATACAAGACACAGTTGTTGAATAGTTTTATGACGTAATCTACGTCATGAACGCCTCATGTTGGTAACCAAAACAGAATTGTAAAATTTTTATTGTCTCTAAGATAAACTGATCATTTAAAGTTAGTGTTTGTGAATAATAGAGTTAGTTGGATGTCAGTCATCAATTGCACAGGTGTCTATCTATTCAGTAAACTTTAACTGACAGTAACATTGTTTGTAGACTGATATATCTGATAGATATTTTTATCAAGATTAAAGTCAAAATTATTATTTTCAAATATAAAGCAGCATAATATTTATGATGAATAAAATAAGATTAGTATTAGTTTAGTAAAACAACAAACGACAAGAAAAAAAAGAAACATTGTTAAATTGATCATTGAAATTTTCAAGTGTACACATCATCCACAGATGTTCAATTAGTTTTGTTTTATTCAGTAACTATTTTAAATGGACATTTAATTTAAATATTGATGTATATGTAGTTTAGATAAAATTTATAAACTGTATCAAACTATAACAAAAAAAAGTTCTTTTGTATGGCAGAAAACGAAAAAAATTATAATTTTTAAGACATTAAAACATTATGAGAATGTTGATATATAAATAAGAATAATTTGAAAAATAAAATAATAATAATAATAATGTTTGTTATCTTGACATAATCTATCATTGATTAACTCATATTTTAGAAAAAACATTGAAGATTTTCATAAAAAATAAAAGTCAATATCGCTGGCGTTTTTTGTAACAGCACTGTTCTAACTCAGTCAGTTAGCTACAACATGCAACTTGGTACAAGCGTTCATCAACTTAAGTTGCCATACAATATTAAC
>OX103975.1:8438302-8455793 GCA_944470395.2 Schistosoma turkestanicum
TTCGAATATTTCTGATAAACTTTAGCACACCATGTTTAAAATGCATACAATTGTATAAAATTATATTCTGAAATATGCGAGATAGTCTGTCATTTAAAATGTAGAACATCGTATGTACGTACATCAGTTCAGGTTGACATACCACATTACAGCAGAGACGCAATCATCAGTTCAAATCACATAGTGGTTGAGATAGTAGAAGTATTACTGATTATGTCGAAGATTAGGGTTCGAAGAAATTATTCAAGAAGTATAATTCCAGACCGTAGCCGTTACCTTGACGCGGTGGTCGGGCTTGCCTATCGTGATGACCCAGCCGAGCTATATTGGCTGGAACATATGTTTCTGTAGGTTCTACTATGCCAGGCAGGTCGATTGGAGAGCGGTGAGACTAAAAGCAGCTACTCAGTGTCTGACGGTTAGATCGAACTGCTGTCTGCAGAGGGGTGAGGCAACAGTAAGGTGTTTCCCTCCGAGAACCAGCATCTGCAGAGATGCTGCCTTCTCAAAAAGAAAGGAAGAGTTAGAAAAGGTCGACCCTCAAAATATCACGCCTCACCTTACCTCACGGGTTTCAGTCTCCGGTTGTAAGAGTGTCCACTAAGGGCTTTTAAAAAGAACGGAGGTAATACTTTGAAAACTGCCCATCAAAACGCCGTGCGCGACCTGCCTGAAGAAGTTGTCCCTTGGACTCTGCGGTCACGCTCCCAGGTCGTTAAGACCAACACTAATCTACCTTCCTTTACAGGTTCTTCAAGAAACACCCTTTCAAGGTGTAGACAGCCGGGAAGTGACATACTCGTACCAGCACACAAGGCCAAATTGGTCACAATCAAATCCCTCCTACACCCCCTAACATCTCTCGTATCTCCACGTCTCACCCTTCTATCCTCACTTTAACACCGTGCACTGCGAATGATTTGCGAGATAGCTCAGTATCTGTCTTTTTTGACAATAATATCTCTAAAAGTTGCAATAGTATTAGTCAAATTGTTAATCTGTTGTTATATTTACATAAGAAAACTTACCTTTAGTTGATCAGCATTTACCGAGCATTCGTTGCTCATCCTGAACCAAGCTTTTGTGCTACACTGTCAGTGGTTAATATCTACTGATTTTAAAGAACCAGTTTCCTTCTGTGACACCATAGTGCCAAAGAATATCACATTTGTCAAACTTTGATCAATGGATGTCAAAATTATAATTTAATAAAACTCATTCGCTACCTTAATACCTCTCTGATAGTGCAATAACTGCATCGGTGTGTAAATAACTAGATAAGTTTCCACAAGCTTGCGTAAAAGCCTTACTAATAACCTTCAATCAATATGAAATATGCTCTGTCGATTATCTGCAACCAAAATAACATCAAAACTCAAGTAAACGTGATCAAAAGACAGTGATTTAAGTATTTTTTAACTTCACTTAAAATATCATTAGCGAAGGTGGATAGTAACTGGCCGGGCTAGCCAGGAGGTGTACTTCCTTCGATTCGGGACTCGTCAGCTGGATGTACCCGCCTCCACGTCTGCCAATATCAAGCACATATACCTAAGAGACGCATCAGCTGTATTTTCTAAATGGAAAGATTTAAATAACCATTAAAATAGGTTATATTTTAATGCTTTCAACTAAGGCTAAATATAAGATGTAATAAACAAAGAAACTGTAGAGGGGGAAAAAAAAGACTTATTTATTTATATAATTATTGCAAAAACAATTAAATTAAATTATAAAACCATTCTCATAAATTTTTTAAATTCTATTTATTCCGTTTACTTTCTCCAACGACCTTGTGGTATTCAATAAAAACAATAATAATTAAAATAAAAAATAGAATACAACTAACTCCATTGTTCATGGTTGCTTTAATTTGAAATCAAATATTTTAAATTTTTAAAAAAAAAAAAGAAAATGAACAATAACAATTGTCTTTTTCCTTTTTCTGTAAACGTGAACTTTTGTTGTGTTTGTTTGTTTTGAATTTGAATTTGAAAAGAACACTAAAAACACTAAAATCAAAAGTGTACTAATGTTGTTGTTGATTGTTTGTGTTTTTTTAATCTACAGATATTTTTAGATGAGTTTTGTTTTGTTTTGTTAAAATTAAATTTAAAATTGGAACAGATTTAACTTATGGAGTTTTGTACTGAGACAATATGTTTAAAATAAATTTCCTATATTACTTATCTAACGGAAATGCCTCATTCAAACTCATAAGTGAGTATACATATATATATATATATATATGTTTGAATAGAATTTGAAATGTTAGAGAACTTAAGTAGGATTAGCTCATATTTATACTTTACATTAATTAACGTTCTGAATAACATAATAAGCTCTTACTTCAAGTAATTATTGTGAAATGTTAGTATCATCGGTTAGTTTCAACTTCTTTGTATGTACTTGTAAATGAAATTTTTCATGGCTGTATTCATAGCGGTATTATTGTTGAAACGTTTTGATATATTTGAGGTATCAGGAGTTTACTTTATTCGGTAAACGGAACGAAGATCAACGATTCAGCGAAACAATAGGTTACTCTAATCCAATTGTCCCAGGCCCCGCTAATTCAAGGAAGAAGTCTTGGTAAGATGTAGAGAGAATGTATTCCACATGCAACCAAAAAGTATGAGGTCCACAAGCACACAACTCAAGTTTATTTATACAATGATAAAACCCACTTGGTGAGAGCCACAGCATAGCGTACTAAAACAATTCGAGTGGGAAATGTTAGCTGAAGTTGCAAAAACATAAAAATTCAAAATTAGAGCAATAAATTACATAGTTTAGGACCTTCTCCAAGTGAGTTCTGGGGATCTAACATCCCCAACACGTTTAGAGCATTGACATTTAGCAACCTGGTCGATTATTTAAATGGACTTATTTCCCAATGACTGAACACTGGCATGAATGTCTGGCTTCCAGAAATTGTTTCTTTAATTTAGTTCATCGTCTCGGTTATTCAAATGGATTTATCGTTTAGCCTTGCTCCGTTTTGTGAATATTCACTTGAAGAAATTAGTCACTCTGTCTGTTGTAATGCCTATTACAGTTGACGTACTCTATTATTTGGCAGAAAAGATTAAAATGAACTTATCTTCTTTTTCCTATCATTTGATTAGCGAAAATGTTATCAATAATTCCGCTACCTAATTTGAGATTTCGAATAATTGTTGTGATTTTCGAACATTTTCTCACCCGTGATAATCAATAAAGAGAGCCAATCAGAAGTGGCCTTAACGAGAAGGTCATTTGATACACAGCAGAAGTAGCCTAAAAGACGTGTGCGAATCAATGGCCGAAGAACTAGGTCGTAACCTATGAAGAGAGAATATTATATATATATATATATGAGCATTTATGTATTTTATTCTATAGTCAATCAGACTTTTTGTTTCTGTCTCAACACTCACGTAGCCAGCTTGGCGGCGGTTAGCATGCATCACGCTTAGATCTCGGATACCGTATATTAAACCCGTAGAATGAATATTTTTCTTGTAAATTTCTTGTAAATTTCATGTTGATGCATTATTTTGGCTGACACTTTAAATACACTTCAGAAATTATCTTATCTTACTAACATTGTAGTGAAGGAGAACACCGCTGAGGGCAACCGAATTGTATTTATCTCAAATTACAGAGTTAATTGGTAAAATAGGAAAACCATATCATAAACCGTTAATTTGCAAAACAGCAATCCATCATCAATCCATTGTCTGACATTTAAGTGTTCATGCGTTTCATACAAATTCCATTGTGTTCCCACTCTTCCTTTCTTGATCTTCCCCCATCTTCTGCTGCCAGATAATACGTTTTCACTCGCGTCATATACTACTTATAAGTAGCGTGCACCACAACATACATGAACATGATTCAGATTTTGTTAAATTTGAGAATTTTTTTTCAATTTGAAACAATATACCTTGTCTAATTCATTGAACATTCTAAAGCTCATCAAAATCAGAAAGAAACAAATCATCAATATTCAACTAAGATAAGAAAACTAACTGAAAACTGAAATCTGTGTATTTTGTACAAATTACATAACAGAATACATTTTTAAAACTGTTCTATGTGATCAGATTTCCAATTTCTTGTTTTATCTGTTAAATATTCAATTTATATAAAAACCTTTTTTTTCGTTAACCTGTGTTCAATGTAATCAGTTTAGTTTCATAATGAACATATAAAGTAGTTAGTTAGTTTTTTTTTCTTGTAAAAATATTAATTAAAGCTATTTTGTTTGTCTACTTTGTTGATTTTTATGCAATTAATTTTTTAATCGACGAAAAACCTAATTGTCTCAATAATGATGAGAGATGAATCAATATATACGCATTAGGGTTTTATTTTTTTTCAAAGAAAAATATGTAAGTAGGTATATAGCATTTCCGTTGTAATAGAAATTTAGTTTTATAAAGTAGAGGAAGGATAATTTTTGTAAAAAAAAAAGTTGTTGGGGAATAATTAATTATCAATCAATATTCATAGGTTGGGGAATAAAACATTACAATTTATTTATTTTTGTAAAATTCATATATATACACAGTAATTTACTCTTCTAAACATGTGTAAAATAAGGTTTAGAAAGATCTACGTGATTTATTTCATCGAAATCATCGAAAATTGATGCGTTTTTCTTTTTAAAATGAAAAAAAGATTTGCTTGATATATTTTTTCTCAAATAAAATTCAAACTTGGTGAAATAAGAGACATTTAGTGTAATTAATTAGCAAGAAAATTATAATATCAGAGTTAGATATTCATATCATAGGATGCGAGCTCAGTAGTCTAGAGATTGAGCGTTCATGTATGGCAGGAGTAGTGGATGTTCACTACTGATGAGTCCAATACCAGGACGAAACGGCCGTCGAGTTGTTGTGGGTTTCAAATGGTGGTCTGACAATGATTCATTCATGATTACTATGATAATTATATAGTATAGAATGTTCACTTTTTCTTCCGAATTATTTCTAATGTTTGGTCTACATGTAGTATTATTTGAACATATAATTGAAGTTTGTCATTCACTCTATGTTCTTTTTACTAATGAGTTTAACGTGTCAGCATAGTTTAGTTTAATAGTCTGAAATGTTCTTGGTATGGTACTAGGAAAAATGTTCTTGCAGCAGATTTCAATAAATGATCCATGGAATAGTGTTGTACAGATAAGCCAAACTCTTGTTCATTTAAAAAAATATATAGACAGTGATTTATAAATACAAACGCTGACGGATAAGGTTACTGATTATCAGTCGTTAAATAAAGTTTCAATATAAAAACTATTTTGAGTAACTCAACCAGATCTGTCACAAAGTTTAGTAATTTTCTTTAATCTCAAAAAATGAACAAAGGTAATTCAGGTTTCGGTCGGCTATTGTCAATGTCAAACTGATCAACAAAATTATGCGAAAAGGTACTGTTTTGATCGTTATTCGTAACTTTTGTAAATTTTTTCAAACAAAACACGTTAATTGTATTCTCTATTCACTCTGTTCTCTTAACTGATACAAATTAAATTGATCTAGACTGTGACTTTCGTTGAAAGCTACTCTGATTTTGACTGGTCGACTGTTTATCACTTAAAAATAGCATAGGCAATCCGGTTTTCTAGTGGTTTTGTGACCAGTTAAATACATATATATACATAGTTGCATAACTATTCACAAATCGAAGCGGAACATCTTTTTTTCAATTAAAACAAAGTCATTAAAACTAACTATTTTCAGTGTTTTGCTGTTTAATGTTTATTTTTAGATATTTTATATTTCATAAAAGTTACAATCTCGCATAAAAGTTTTATTTTTTAACGATCAAATAAACTTGTATCGTTTAAAAATGGCAATATTGTTTGAAATTCACACAGTACTCGAATCATTGTAACACTTTTGTGTAATATAATAATATCAACTGAATCTATTAAGAAGATACTTTTGCAATAAAAGTTTCAAAAGAAATAAGCAATTCATGAATCATAAAAAATTAATTTATGTTATTTTTTTTTCATTTCATTGAATTCTCTTTCTGCTTTTCTCATCATATCACCACTATTGAACATTTAATCTTGTTCAACGTTTCAATGAATAAATAGAATATACAATTTGTTTAGAACTAACTATACGCTATCTAAGTTGTACCTAATATGAATTTTTTATGTTTTAAAGAGTAATAAAAGTTTATCGGTTGTATATACATATAGTGTGATGAAATATATATATTAATGTTTGTTTTAATACAAATGTTTTGAAAGGAGCTAATTTATTACATTCTTTGAAATCTCAGGTTGTATTTTCGATAAATTCACAATATACTGGTTAGGTTATAACCATGTCTTGATTGTAAAAATCTCATGCATACCAAAATGTTTTCTACCAAATCCCGAAAAGTTAAACTTTTATCAAATGAGTTAACTATGTGATCTCACTGTCCTAGGTGTAATGTTGTATCGTAGTGTGCAGAGTATATAATGCTGTAGAGTGGTCATGTTAAATTTAAAACAGTTCTGTAGCTCATTATAATTCTGTATTTAAATTATTTCTAGATATATGAATAAAACTCGATGAAATGTACTTGGCTGCAACGTAGAACTTCGTACATACGTAGATCAGTTCAAATTATCACGCCACATTAGTACAGAGACACGATTGTCAATTCAAATCCCGTAGTAGTAGAGGTTGTAGTAATAGTATTAGCAGTAATCAAAAAGAATAATGACCGAGTATATCATTTGAGATGTATACCTCAGAGGAATCGGTTAAAAAAAGAGAAAAAAACAGTTATGAGGAATTCAGAAGAATAAGATTTGAGAGAACATAAAGAATGGATGCACCTGTGTCATTGCAAACGGTTTTAAGCCATGTCATTTAAAGTTTCTAACCATCGATTACTATCATCTCACGAGCTTCGACCAGGTAGTCTAAATCTACCAACATGCCTCAGTCCACTTGTCAGTAACTTCATGGATCTGTTCCATGTTTTTGATTGGCCGCTGTTAGCGAGTTAGCTTTCTACGGGATGAGGTCGCCAACCCCAAGCCTAACACTCCTGGCTGGAGACCGGCAGTAAGCCTGAAGGTATTCTAGGCGGAGTTATAAACATAGTAACATTTCTTATACTGTGAAGACGACATCCTTATGGTTTTATGTTTGTTCACTACAATTTTTAGTGACGAATACTTTTTGAAGTTTGCTTCGGTGCGTTTTGATTGTTTCATGTCCCCTCAGCTACACTGTTGCTTGTTTTATGATTCCGGTGAAAAAATCCTTAAAACGTATTAAGATAAACACATTCTGGTTTGGATTTAGTCGAAAAGTTCTCCACAAATTTCAGAAATGGATAGATAAACAAGCTAGTTTGTATAAAATACGTTTTGATTAGACAGTTTTATCAAGATTTGTTTAATTTGTAGTCTGAACTCATCATAGATTAATCTCATTTAAGGTTGAAATTATAGTGCTCGTTGTAGTAAATTGAAATTCTAAGTTCTATAGAATTCTGCTTCAAATTCTTGGATCGGAGTGTTCCTTGGTCCATCTCTTTCCTCCATGCCTTGAGAAATACAAGTTAGTGCTAGCCTTTGACGCAGTTGGATGATTTCTGCAATATGTGTCCTATCTACCTCCAGCAATAGGCTGCTACGGACGGTGTATCCGAAGTATCTTGCGTAAACAACTGTTAATAAATACTTGGATCATTTGGGTGATGGTTTTTGTAGTTCTCCATGTTTCTGCTCCGTACAGTAGAACTGCATTGATACTTGTATTGAAAGCTCGGACTTTAATGTTAATTGATAGTCGTTTTGTGTTCCAGTTGTTATTCAGTTGTAGAAATGCTTCTTCCACCCTACTCATCAATGACGCGGCCTAGATATATAAAGGTTTATACATCCTCCAAATCTTCTCCGTCAAGTGGGATTTGATTAGTGCATCTTATGTTGTATCTAGGGGTCTCGCTCTGCCTCATGTATATGTTGAGAATACTGCTGCAGAGGTTGCTGCTACACTCTTTATTTTCCCCGGCATTTGTTGTCGTATGCGGGTTAAAAGAGCTTCATCATCTGTAAATTGTAGATCATCCAGCAGCATCCGAGCTGTCCACTGCATCCGTACTTTCTCTGATCAACTCATTTGTATTGACAACATGTAGATAATTCTTCATATTGCGTGATCATCACACAGTTCTCATTTCTTTTCCATTTTCTCACTGTCACTAATATGGCCGAATTCAAATGATCAATGATTCGTATTAAAACTCCGTGAATTTACTCACTTTGTAGTGAAGGAGAACACAGGTGGGGCAACCGAATTGCATTTAACGAAAATTACATAGTTACTCAGTAAAATCGGAAAACCATATCGTAAATCGTTCATTTGCAAAATATCAGTCCATATCAGTTGAACTGGACTGTTCCTGTTGCAAAAAATCAATCCATTGTCACTATTCATGCGTTTCATACAAATTCCATTGTTTTCTAACTCTTCCTTTCTTGATCTGACCCCATCTTCTGCTGCCAGACATTGCGTTGACACTCACGTCATATACTACTTATAAGTAGCTCACAACTTATTTAAATAAGGTTAAGCACAGACATAGGTCTTTCGTATGAAGCTTAAAATGTTACCATATTTACAACCCTTAATACTAGTATTAGTTTTTTTCTATTTAGCAAAATAATTCTCATTTAATAATATATTCAGCTAATTATATAAAATCAAATTGTTTTTGAAAATTTATATACTACTAACCGTTAAAATAGTATAACTTAGTAGTATATATAAATTGAAAATAAATTTTGTTTTGTTGCTTAAAAAATTCATGTCTTTCATGCCTACAAAAAGGCATTGTGTTTCCAACCAATAAATTAACCGTTTATATTGTAAGAAAGAAGGATAAAAGATGGCAAACACGAATAATTTCAACTTTTAAAGAGAAAAGCAAAAACGTATTTTTTCTCAGTTTGTATTTCTCTTATGCAAAAGGTAACCATCAGCACAAGTGTGTATGTTTTTAAGAACTCTCAATATTAGTTTATCTGAGATATAAAGCTTCTAAAAAAGTAGTTTTCAAGTATCTAATTATCATGCTATGAACTGGTTAACAGTTATTTTTGTTCATAAGTTTGAAATCCCTTGTGGATTTGCTGTTCTTTGATTATACCAAGTCACTTAAACGACAAAAGTTTTTATGAAGTCACAAGATGATAAACTTACTCATTATGATTGTCTTTTTACGTGTATTAAATAGACTTTCTTTTCCTTTACATACGGTTGTATTTATCAATAGAAATATTTCATACAAACTAATTTGGATGACCTTGTATTTACTAGTAGGGTTATACACTGTGAACTTGATGGCTTAACTACAAAGTAATCGATTAATAGTGTCGCTTCATTCACTGATAATTATTCCGTTCTACTGTAACTGTAACTTTTCTGAACAGGTTGTGTAGTTCTCATACGCTTTCACGTTATCATAAAATAGTTTGTTCCGTTGAACTTGATCAACCTTTACGTTATAGATTGACAGAGCGGACTTAGCTAAATGTTTGTCAAATCCAAACTTTGTGTGAATTCCAGGCTTTCAGAAAGATAGTAGTTAAGTGAAACTTCTGCATGAAATTCTTGTTATTAGCCGTCTGATTTTTCAATGTAGGGTTGCGGAAATGATTGAGTTACTTAGAAATTGTGAATTGATCAATGTTAGACCAACATTAGAAACCTGGAAGCACTGAACGGCTGTTTCATCCCGGTATGGGATTGTAGGTCTTGGGTTCAATTGCTGCAAGTCACTAGTGAGCACATTTTATGAATTTTTGTTACTGAATTATGAAGACTGTTTAGTGTCATTGTAATAATAAATCGATCACTATTAATGAGGTTGCGCAATAACTCAGATTGATTGAATTTAAGCATAAACACTGTTAGCAGTTGGCTCAATGGACTAAAGGTTAAGCATTCGCGCTCAAGGCCAAAGATCCTGGATTCGAAGTCCGGTTACGCACTGCTGAGTCCAACACCAGGAAGCGACAGCTATCACATGTCTCTGTACCGCAAGACCATTGATGTATAGCCTTTATTAATAACAAAAATAACATCAATATCAAGAAAATTTATTTAAGCTTGCTCCAAAGATGTATTTTGTTTGAAGACTGACATTCAAAGAACAGTAGACATCTTCTCACTAATTTAGTTTCAACACAAAGTATGCTTCATTCATCGGTACAGTAATCAATAACTGTTTTCAATCGGTTAGTGTACACTACTGACATCACTCTACCAGAAAGAACATAAATATAATTTTTTCTAGTTATAAATATAGTTGCTTTTAATAATCTTCATATTCCGGAGCTATGGCCTCTTTAAATCTACAATATATTATGTTCACTTCCATACAGATCAACATTGTAAGATTAAATATACAACTTCTGTATTCAAAATAAAACTACACATATTTTTGACAATGTTATATTAGTCCCTTACTTCCATGCTATGTAAATTCTATTGAACAAAATTTTATGTCATACTTGAGCTGATTAACTATTGAGACGTCCGGTAGTAGACATTCGGTAGACATTTTAATGAAACGTTTAAGGGCTTTTGAAGACGACAACGTTTGAATTTTCAACAAAGTGATTGATTTTACAGCGACATCGAGTTTGATCTGAATTTATGTTATACTGTAGTATTTTTGATTGATACCTTAAGCATTTTCTTCTAATTTGCGCAAGAATACTATGATTTCAAGTTTGAATTAGTTCTGCCACTAGTTCATTGATCACAGAAATTAATGAATCACTTAGAATTGATCAATAGTGAATTTTTTCCTACGTAATCTGACTGACCAATAATCAACCCAAGAGATATTATATTTTAGTAGTGAGAGATACCAGATTGTCTATGTTCACCACTAAATGTTCCATACTGTCCCGTCACGTATATCAAAATAAATCTATGGTTGAGTATTTTATTGAAGGAGAAATTAGGCATTACATCGGGAACAACAAGTAGAGAAAAATGACAGCAACACGAAGAGAACGTTGTGCACAAGAAGTAGAAGAAGTGTGTTTTTGGTACAGTTAAACAAAACGAGTACAATAATGTTTATTTTTACAAATTGTATTTTCTTCGTAGAAGCATTCCATTACAATACCATCAGATAAATGAAGGTTGACAATTCGAATTAGTGTTATTTCTAACTAACTGATCAAGGATAGATCTTGAATAAATCTTTCTGAAAAATTGAAAAAACAACGGGATACATTGAAACTATTGACTTGTGTTCCATTGTATCGAGTTTATTGTTTTGTATATTGTGATTTGAGTGTCATAAGAATATATATATATATATATATATATATATATAATTTTTGAATTAATCTCGAAAAGTACGCAATATTTGCGACTTTGTGTCTGATCTGCAATAAGAAGAAATCAGTAAATCATGATATCTTGAAAAAAAATGATACGGCTTAGTTTACGCTTTAGAAATAATCTTAGTCTAATCTCATGAAAATGACAATTTCCCGACAAAATTTTTGTCTGCTTACTTTATAATAATTCTTTGTCAAATAAGTCAAAATATATAAAATAATAATTGCTCTCTTCTCTAATCAGACTGTATATAACATTAACTAACCCCTTAATATGTTTTATTTCGTTTAATGTGTTATTCAGTCAAAATAATCAAAAGGCAAAAAAGAGGATTTATTATTTCACTCAAATATTAACGACGCACTATTCATCCGACAGTCGAGAAAGTTTCGTCTAACTTGATATTAATCTATGTACGTTTCATTATTATTATTCAGCTTTTATTCATTTAGAATTTTTTGATAAAATAAAAACTATCTGTTAAATAGTTTATTATAAAACAGTATTCCATTTGAATGGCTCACGACTGCAGTTAAATGAGGACGAATGATCGAGTGGGCAATGAGATAAATATTTGAAATCATCAATCAATCATTGTTAGATCGCCATTAGAAACCTGGAAGCATTGGACGGCCGTTTCATCCTGGTATGGGACTCATCAGTAGTGCGAACCCACGACTCCTGCTCCTTGCAGGATTCGAACCCAGGACCTTCGGAACATCGGACCACTAGGTCGGCATCCAGCGGTGTTAATGTCTAACTCTGATCAATCTAGGGATTTTGCGCGACATCACCCATTTGTCTTTGGTAGTTACTGCCTACACCCGACAGGGTTGAACTCCATTGGTCACGTCTTCTCAACTAGAACTCCGAGAATTTCCTCACGAAGCTAGTCACTAATGAGCACTGTTTCGATATTTTGGGGCAGAGTTTTGGAGGTTTGCGTTTTTACACATTTGAAATCATTAATCAATCATTGTTACACCACCATTAGAAACCTGAAAGCATTGGACGGCTGTTTCGTCCTGGTATGAGACTCATTAACACCGTTGGATGCCGGCCCAGTGGTCCGATGGTAAGGCGTTCGCCTACAATGTTGAGGGTCCCGGATTTGAATCTTGCGAGGAGCAGGAGTCGTGGATGCGCACTGCTGATAAGTCCCATGCCAGGACGAAACGGCCGTCCAGTGCTTGCAGGTTTCTAATGGTGGTCTAACAATGATTGATTGATGATTTCAAATGTGTGAAAACGCAAAACTCTGCCCCAAAATAAATATTCCTCTCCGTTTCTGTATATCATACTTAGGCAAATCGCTTTTCGTTCGACGGCGGTAGTTAGAAGCCAAAACTAGTGTTGCGGACTCATTTATTGTATGCATTCATCTATGCAGACAGACATGAGAATGAAAAGCGTACATACGAGCAAAACGAAGTGAAAAGACGAGTTAGCCTACTTTCCAATGTTGAAGCAGTGACTAAGTATTTGTAGTCAGGAAATAATAGGCTAGACATGTGAAACATTTTATGAAAAAATTAAACGACAAATCATTGTAGTACAATAAATGAATGATGAGATGCTACACCATTCTCAATCTGATCTGTATTTTGTGCTAATTTTTAGAAAATTAATGCCTAAACTCTTCACAGAAGAAAATGGTTATGTGAAGTGATTCGGACATCTTTCGACAGATTTCGTAAAGTATATGACTCTGGTTCATTGATCTGGTATTTGGCAATTTAATATTCTATCAACAATAATGAAAGGAAGAATGTGGAGATAAACGATACAATGACCTTAAAGTGATGAAAATCGTTAGACCACCATCAGGAACCCTGGAAGCACTTGACAGCTGTTTCGTCCTGGTATGGGATTCATCAGTAGTGCTTATCAGAAACCCTCACAACTAGCAGCAAAGGAACCTAGGACCTTCAGTTTTGCGTACGCACGCCTCATCTCTGAGGCTGTGTCTGACGGTGTTAGTGTCTAACTTTAAATAATTCGAGTTATTGCGCAACCTCACTAATAGTGATCGATTCATTATTTCAATGATACTTCATAACTCAATAATGAAAAGTCATAAAATGTGCTCACTGGTGAATAGCTTCGTAAGGAAATTCTCGGACTTCTAGTTAGATGCCATGACCAGTAGAGTTCACCCCTGTCGTGTGTAGGCAGTAACTTCCGAAGACGATCTGTAAGCTTACGCGATAACTAGGTTTATAAAAGTTATATATTAACACCTTCAGATGTCGGCTGAGTGGTTTAGAGATTAAGCGTTTGCGACACCGAAGATCCTTCGTTTGATTCTCGCTAGCAGGAGTCATGGATGTGTGCTGCTGATGAGTCCCATACTATGATGAAATGGTCGTCCAGTGCTTGTAGGTTTCTACTGCTCTTCTAACAATGTCAGATTCATTATTTCGAAAATGAAATATGTAAGAGTAAGAAATAAAACTGTATAAATTATGAATAGAGTAAGTAATGGTGTTTTACCTATGACGTTACATGATGATCTTAAGACGATCAGAAGTGTAAACAAAATAAGCAGTAGTTACATGTCTATCTTCTGTTCATTACACATTGTGTGAAATATTTTCACACATCTATCGATTAATATCCTTATATTTCATGCTTCTTCACTCAGTACGATGTCACGAAAATTCTGTTATTCTGATGAAATTTACTTAAATGCCAATAATAAATTTTATTGTTAACAATTAAGATATAGTTGCAGATTTGAAATCATCAATCAATCATTGTTAGACCACCATTACAAACCTGGAAGCACTGGACAGCCGTTTCGTCCAGTTATGGGACTCATCAGCAGTGAGCATCCACAACTCCTTCATGATCAGTGGAGTTCAACCCTGTCCGGTGTATACAGTAACTTCCAAAGACAAACGAGTTGGGTCGCACAAAATCCCTAGATTGATCAGAGTTGGACATTAACAACACGCGATGCCGGTTCAGTGCTACAGAGGTTAGGCACTCGCGAGCAAGACTGTAGGTCCTTGGTTCTAATCCTGCAAGGTGCCACGCATCGTGGATACGCATTGCTGATGAGTTATATACCAGGTCGAAACGGCCTTTCCGGTGCTTCCAGGTTTCTAATGAGGGTCTAACAATTGTAGTGAAGGAGAACACAGGTGAGGGCAACCGAATTGTATTTAACGAAAATTACAGAGTTACTCAGTAAAATAGGAAAACCATATCGTAAACGGTTAATTTGCAAATCTTCAATCCATCATCAATCCATTGTCTGACATTTCACTTGTTCATGCGTTTCATACAAATTCCATTGTGTTCCCACTCTTCCTTTCTTGATCTTCCCCCATCTTCTGCTGCCAGACATTACGTTTACACTCACGTCATATACTACTTATAAGTAGCGCGCACCACACAATGATCGATTGATGATTTTAATGTGCAACAAACACTAATCTCTATAACTCCGACTGAAAAATTAAAATATATTTTTTAAGATCACATCAGACAATACTAATTCACATCATTCCACCATAAAAGTAACTAATTTGGCTAACTAAGTCGATAATAGCATATTGATGTCAAGTCTGATTACTATAGACGACCAACTAAAAAAATTTCAACATGTGTATGCCAATAACAAAAAAAAGCAGAAGAAATTTTCCCTTTTTTATTCAAATGGCCTATTTAACTGTGAGAAAATGTCCTCCTCTTACAGAGTAGTTTTCTTGAACAAAAAAAATGGCAAGAAACAGTTGAGAAGAACTTTAAGCAAACCACTAACCACTTTAGAACTATGTGAATGTTATCGATCAGTAGCATATATGTTGCGTTTGTTAACTCTGTTCTAGCGTTTTTTTTTCCATTATTCCAAGTTTTAAAAATGGAGTGTGTTTCTTTTAATTTTTATACAATTTTGAACAATAATAAAAACTTCAATTAAGCTCTCTTGTAAACATTGAAAGTCCAGGCAAAAAATTTACTGGTTTGAACAGTCAATATTGAAGATTATTTCCAGTTTAAGTTGAATGCAACAGTTTGGTTGTGTACATCCGGTTAATCTTATCCAATATTCTCACATATCATTTTCTAAAAGCTTTTGTTCTGAACAATTTTTTACAACTTCATGTTGATATTGTGAAATAATCGGTACAAACTACAGAAGAGCCACTGTTTTTTTATTCTTGATAAACAGCGTGGAAAAAGAATTCCGTCATATAAATACTATGTTAGGAAAACCATGGTGGACCGAATAGGCTAAAAACAAGTCAATCTGTAGTGAAAGAGAATACATGCGGGGCAACCGAATTGTATTTAACGATAATTACAGAGTTACTCAGAGTAAAATAGGAAAACCATATCGTAAATCGTTCATTTGCAAAAGATCAGTTCATCCTATCGAACTGGACTGTTCCTGTTGCCAAACATCAATCCATTGTTACTATTCATGCGTTTCATACAAATTCCATTGTTTTCTAACTCTTCCTTTCTTGATCTTCCCCCATATTATGCTGCCGGACATTACGTTTACGCTCACGTCATATACTACTTATAAGTAGCTCACACCACAAATCAACTCATTGAAATACGTATAAACAAGTATTGGATAATACGTCAGAAATGTTGAACAAAAATATTCAATTACTGATTTGAAAAATATGCTGAATGGGGTAAAATAGCCATTTAACGCTATTGTCCTCGTTTAGAATAAGAGAGGACTTACTTACTTCCTTCATTACTTACTTACACCTGTTACCCCCTGACGAAGCATAGGCCGCCGACTAGCACTCTCCAGCCTAATCTGTCCTGGGACTTCCTCTCCAGTTCTATCCAATTTTTGTTCATTCGTCTCGTGTCTGACTCCATTTTACGGCGTAACGTGTTTTTTCGGTCTTCTACTTTTCCATTGACGCTGAAGGTTCCAAGTGGGGGGCTTATCTTGTGACTCAGCTGGATGCTTTGCACAATATGCGTCCTGACCACCTCCACCGCTTTTTTTGATTTCCTCCTCCACTGGAATCTGGTTTAATTTTTCTCACAGTAGGTTATTGCTGATGGTGTCTGACCATCTGAAGTACTTTGCGTAGACAATTCTTAATAAATTCTTGTGTCTTGTGGATGACGGTTTTGGTAGTTCCCCAAGTTTTCGCCTCATACAGTAGAACTGTCTTGACGTCAATATTGAAAATTGTGACTTTGGTGTTGATTGATATTTGTTTTGAGTTCCAGATGTTCTTCAGTTGTCGAATTGCTGCCCTACTTTGACAATACGTGCCTTGACATCTGCATCAGATCCACCTTGCTCATTATTGATGTTACCCAGATATGTAAAGGTTTCTACATCTTCCAAGGCTTCACCTTCATGCGTGATTTGGTTGGTGAATGTTTAGTTGTATTGGAGCATCTCGCTTCTTCGTATATGTATTTGGAGACCTACTGTTGAAGAGGCCACTTCTACGGTGTTCGTCTTCTCCTACGTTGGTTGTTCCGTGTAGGTTAGGTAATCGTCAAATTCTGGATCGCCCAGCTGAACGCAAGCTGTCTGTTGTTACACATGCTTCTCTCCAGATGTTTCCGTCTTCCTAATACAGCCGACAACGAACAGAAGGAGAAAGGGTGAGCCTGTGAATCCATCAAAAGGATTCCGTATGGTATCGACTATCTTCTCAGGCACACCACAGTGTCGAGGATGCCTCCATAGTGTTGTCCTGCCTGCGCTGTTGAATGCTTTGTGATAGCCAATGAAGTTGATGTATAATGGTACATTCCATTCATTTGACTGTTCAACAATGATCCATAATTTTGCGATTTGGTCGGTACATGATCAATCCTTATGAAATTCAGCCTGCTGATCTAAACTTTGAGCGTCTATTGAATCACTCATACGGTTTAATAATACACTTTTCAAGACTTTTTCTGATATCGAGAGACAATTGATGCTTTTATAGTTATCATTCTTACTGAGACCTCCTTTCTTTGATATCTTGATGCACGGTCCTTCTTTCCAGTCTATCGGTATCCTTTCTCCCTAACAAATCTTGCTGAAGAGAATTTGAAGTATCTTTTGCACTTACTGACACGTCTGTTTTCAGTGCCTCATATGGAATAATGTCTGGTCCTGCTGCTTTGCC
>OX103975.1:8456290-8542775 GCA_944470395.2 Schistosoma turkestanicum
TTTTCTTGAAACAAAATAAATTAAAGACCCAATTTCTATATTTGGCTAATGGTGGGTGTTGGGGATGTTAGATCCCCAGAGCTCGCTTGATTGAAATATCTTTATTTTTAGTTTATTTCATGGACCGATCAGTTGACCTTGAGACTATATTTCCCACCAGGAAAATCCTTGGTTGTGGTTGGTTACTGTGTCATTTTAGTGTGCTATTTTTGTAACTGTCCCAAGGACGTCTCTATAGAGTATAAATAAACGCAATTTGAGTGCTTGGATTCATTGTGTGCTGTCTGGGTATTTGTAGAATACACTTTCTACGCTATATCAAGACTTCTTGCTGATACACTTGGGACAATCGGATCAGAGTAGCCTACCTGGACGCTGATTCATTGTTTTGTACTCGTTATTCGCCTAAGGTGAACTCGTAATAGTTTAAGCATACCTAGAGACGAGTATAACAAATGCAGAAATATTTGTAGATGAAAATAAATTGGTTTACGTTATAGTTGGATTTATACCAGGCTATTAAATTAAATTTTTCTGATAAAATCCATTTAAATCTTTCGGTTATCGTAAATATTTCGCATTGAAATCGTGATTTAGAGATTGTTAGACCACTATTAGAAAGCTGTAGGCACTGGACAGCTGTTTCAGGCTAGTATGTGATTCATCAGCAGAGCATATCTACCATTCTCAAGACATTGGGTTTTGTGCGCGAACGGTTAATCTCTAGACCATTGAGCTAGCATCCAATGGTGTTAATGTCTGACTTTGATTAATCTAAAGAATTTTGCTCGATCTCACCGATTGGTTTCGTTAGTGACAAGGTTGAACTCCACTGGTCATAGTTTCTCACTAAAGCTGTAATATTTTCTCCACGAAGATAGTCACTATTGAACAAATTTGACTGATTTAGTATTTCAATGTAAAACAATAATCTTCATAACTCTAATATGGATGTATCATAGATACGCCATCATTATAAATCTGGAATCACTGGATGGCCGTTTCGTCCTAGCATGGGAGTCATCAACAGTGTGCATCCACGACTCCTGCATCTTGCAGGATTGGAACCAAGGACCTTCGTTCTTGCGCGCGAATACCAAACCTCTGGACCACTAGACCGGCATCCAACGGTGTTTATGTCTAACTCTGATCAGTCTAGGGATTTTTTGCGACCTCACCCATTTGTCTTTGGTAGTTACTGTCTACACCGGACAGGATTGAACTCCACTGTTCACCACTGATGAGTCCCATACCAGGACAAAACGGCCGTCCAGTGCTTCAAGGTTTGTATTAGTGGTCTAATAATGATTGATTTATGATTTCAAATATGTAAAAAAACACTTATTTCCATAACTTTAATTAAAAATATCGTAGATAGTCAAACTACTTTTGGTCAAGAAGTCGTTCATCAAGTTAATTATTGCACTCATTAGTCAATAATTTTTGAATTACAAATCAATTTGAATATCGATTGTGTGGACAATACAATTCTATTGGAGGTTTGTCGTGATTTGAATAACTCTATAGATAATACATACTGAATCATGTGTATATAACTTCCGAAGAAACCAGCTTCAATATGGTACATATATCTGGTTAATAAACGTTAAATTAATAATGCCGATCACAATAATAATAGTGATAATAATAATAATAGTAATGTCTTTACTCAATATTATGTGTTAAGTACACATAATAGAACTCTCAGAACGGAATATCTGAACTTAATTTTTTATACAAAACTATTAGTGATTGGCAGTCGGAAGTAATCAGTTCTACAATTGACATCTTATTAACGTTTATTCAATTCTTAGAAAATTACCAGCCACAGTGATGTCTGGGATTGTACTTTTACGAACTTTCTGAAGTGATAACTCATAAACGTTTTATATGCATATTTGAATAGATTGTGAGATTATTGGACAGTAACTGATGTATTAATACAAGCAATAGGAAATAACTTGTTTAAGTATTTTGGAAACAGGTAGCTCAAATAATCAAGTGAGCCGCCGGTAACAAATCAAAAAGTTTACGTTTTCAAACCCTAACCAGTAAGTGCACATGGTTTGAAAATACAAGCAGAAATACTTAAAATCGGTCGAAATTTGTAGAATATCTTCAATTTAAAATCAGCTTGACTTAGTTAAAACTACATAATTAGTTTAGGAATCGATGATAAATGGAAGATATCAAACTGTGTTAGTGAGACATAGATGGAATAAAGCATGACTGCGTTAGCTGCGCGCTGATTGGCTAATTCCTATTCAATCAGCGCCCGATCGATACTAATGTTGTTAGCCGTACACTGATTGGCTGGATCCAATCGATCAGCGTTAGCCGATCACGTGGATTAGATTTTAGAAGCTTCTCATGTGAAAACTACAGATACTAACGTTGTCTCCTAGTTCGCCTTCACCTTCGCTTCGGCTTCTTACTTCCATTTAACCTTGTTATTTGCAATATGAATCTTTCCTGTTCCTCCGTGTTCTGATTTGGGGACTTGTTGAGTGTATTGTTGTCAGAGAATACTAAACAATAAGAACAGCTGGGTTTATTAAGAGAGATTTATGAAAAACTGATTCACGAATTAGTCAGTTTTAGCTCAATGATATTGGATAATGATTTCGCAATAAACCAAACCGACTAGAGTTAAATATACATGGTAAACACTGAAAAAACTCACTGTTCTAAAGTTTGAATAATACCTGGAGACGATAAGATTGTATAGATATTATGTGCTTTTACTCAGAAGAAATTAAATTCAATAAACTCACACTAAGATTGTAGATGTCATAAATACTGTAAATTAGCTTACTCTTTCGTTCGAGCTGAGTACCTTTTTTAATTACTTGCACCTGTCATCCTCAATAATCCATATGCCACCGACCAGTATTATCCAACCTACTCTGTCCTGGGCTTCCCTTTCTAGTTCTGTCCAGTTTTCGTTCATTCTCCTCATGTCTGTTTCCATTTCTCGCTGTAATGTGTTCCTTGGCCTGATACTTTTCCTTCGACTTTGAGGGTTCCAAGTGGGGGCATGTCTTGTGACGCAGTCGGGTGCTTTCCACTTTCAGCTCTTCCTCCTAACTCCTTTAGACAAAATCTGGTTGGTTCTCTCTCACAGTAGTTTGTTGCTGATGGTATCTGGCCAACTAATCCGAAGTATTTTGCGTCGACAACTGGTAATAAACACTTGTATCTTGTGGACGATGGCTTTGGTATTTTTTCAAGTTTCCGCCCCATGCAGTAGAACTATATTAACATTTGTACTGAAAATTGTAACTTTAGTGTTTGTCAATAGTTATTTTGAGTTACAGATATTGTTCAATTGTAAAAATGCAGCCCTTGCTTTGCCGAAGCGAGCCACCATATTCATTTCATTTCATCTATGTCTATAGGATGAAATTTTTTAGGCAGCTTGTTAATGGTACTGTCAAGTATATATCAAAAAGACAAGAATTATGTGGTAGGTAATTTAATCTAAACTCTTGGATGTTTAATCTTTATTCACAATTGCTACTTTTACTAGAGACAATGAGATTGTGTAATTTGTTGTATGGTACCGGAATATATTCAATCATCTCACTGATAGTTCGAAATGTAATCGATCAGTCAGTCTCATGTCCAGTTTCCACTGCTAGCAACCATCTTGAACTCAGCTTCAAAAATGTAACTTGTTCTTAAACAACTAGAAAGATTTTATTTCTGACACTTGTAATGTGACTAAGCAAGTTGCATTTAGCAGTGAATTTCACTTACGGTCAAATGATTTCATTGTTGGACAATCACTAGCCTATACATCCATTTCTGGGTTGAATTCACTAAAATAAAAGACAAGATTGTCCATCGGAGGACGTAATCACTTTCTACTATCATTTTAATCTTTTCAGATAGACGACAACACAGTTTCAGTAGAATTTCAGCTTGAAATCAAACTTGACAAATTTTTGTTCATTGCTTATTTCTCTCGATATTTTGTTTTTTTGTTTTAAAAAAATACTTACATTTTATAAATTAACATAAAACTTTGTTCATTTCATGAAGTCAACATTAATTAGTGAATGTTTTCATTAAAAACGAATATAGTTTCATTACTTTTTCATGTGTTTTTAAAAATATTAATTTGAACATAAAATTCTTCGATATCAAATTGAGCACGATTGTTTTCAATTTAAGAAAAAAAAATGAAACTTGAAAAATTCAGTATTCAATTTATCATTCTTGATAGGGAATATATATATATTGCTAACTTTTTGTGAACTTTATATATATAAACATTATTTTCACTGGTAATGAAGAGTATTGTATCGGAGTATATGATAAATTTTCATGAGAAAGTTCTAGGGATTGTTGTTATTAAATTGAAATCGTGAATCAAATCAATCGTCAGACTAGTATTAGATACTTGCAAGCACTAGACGGCTGGTTTAGTCTTCGTATGGAACTCATCAGCAGTGTATAATATCCCCTACTCCATCTACTCGCAGCAATCGAATTCAAGACCTTCAGTCTTGCACACGAATGCTTAATCTGTACACCACTGAGTCGGCATCCAACAGTGTCAGAGTCTAACTTTAATCAGTCTAAGGATTTTACTCAGCCTCACACGTTGTCTTCAGGAGTTACTGTTAACACCCAACAATTTCGAACTTCACTGGTCAAAGCTTCTCTTTAGTTTTGTAGTGGTTGTTTGAGTCTAGATGAAGAAGTATATTTGCTGGTTATTTCGTGGGATCGAAAGGATACCAAAACTGTGCCACAGAATACGATCGAAGATATACAGAGCGCCAAAAGCAAGATGGCAACCAAGCAGGCGGAAAGTACGCGTACAGAAATGCGAATAAACAGGTAGTTCAGTAAAACAATCACTGGTGCAATTGGTTATAATAATGAATGATTATATTCGACCCATCTCATTTTCATCGTAAAAGTGGTGTCACTACAGTAGCTCCCCGCTACAAAGGGTTTACACTTTCGATACGTGGCGGCTTTGTTCGTAGTGCTAACCAGCAAAACATACGATTTTAGACCGTAAGGGTTTGATAAACAAGAAGCGATCCATAGTGCTCAGGTTGTCATCGAAGGTCTTTTACGTTGAACGGTACCAGAAGTAGCGTGCCATGTTTTCTGCTCAAGTTGGTGTGTCAAACCAGAGTGTTTTGTATCCAGAATCTGAAGGTGGCGTTCATCGGGGACCGGACCAGAAAACGTTGCAGACCTAGGACGAAACCACATTGAGCTGAGAAACTAGGAGCGTCCATAATAGCCAAGTTCGGGATCGTGCGTTTGCCAGATGTATTCAGAACCAGTATGTTGACTGATTGTTCTGACAAGGGTGTGAGTGATCAGGCCAGCTGTCACCAAGTGATGTAGACGGTTCCAGAAGGCCAATGGTTGGAGGCATAAGCTCAAGACAAAGAGATGAAAGAAAAAG
This sequence comes from Schistosoma turkestanicum, assembly GCA_944470395.2. NCBI lineage: Eukaryota > Metazoa > Platyhelminthes > Trematoda > Strigeidida > Schistosomatidae > Schistosoma > Schistosoma turkestanicum. The sequence goes on from OX103975.1 coordinate 8,461,725, forward strand.
AAAAAAGGTGTAGCAACCATGTAGTATGGGCAAGAATCCTATGCCCTATACGTTGCTTATTGAGAGGCTAGTCGCGTAAGCGTGCAGGAAGATGTATCTGGCGACCGGAACGTGAGACGGAAGTCTCGTTCAAACCTCATAGTTGAGGGCTTGAGACTGCAACCTCATCCGAAGTCAAGGGCGGCGTGGTCTGCTGATTTGGACGTCAGACTGGAGCCTCATCTGTAGATAGTGCAGATGACGCATGCTGTTGACTAGAACGTGAGAATGATGAACGTCTCTGATGTATCTAGCATGGGCTCCAGAGACGTGGGGATTCCGTCAGTGAGTTTGATGGGTCTAGCATTGAATCTCGACTTGTCAAATAAGAGTACTCTCATCGACGTGTGCTAGTTTAAGACGATCAATGCTGACCGTGTCTATCAAACTTGGTCTTTTTGTGGCGGGTAATCACGTGTACAAGTCCTTCGTATGGCTGTTGCTGCAGTTTACGTACCGAACCTACTCGTATGAAATCATGTTGACTGAATACCTACATTTGTTTTAATTTGTGTAGTAAACTCTACACAATCACAATGATGAAAACTCATCTGTTCTTGAGTCTTTTTGTAAAACAATAAAATCTGTCAAGTAGCCAGAGTTTAAGAAACTTTAATAATTTTCCAAACTGAAAACTGGAAGTTAGTTTCTATGCTTTATATCTTAACTTCAAAATCTAGTTAGGAAATTATAACTCACCTTGTAAGTCATGAGTCTATTGCATTCTTATACATCAGATAGAAATGAAAGAATGTAAAATCTTATAAGATTTATAATCATGATATTTTTTTAATGTAAATTATCTTTGATACATAAATCATCAACTGTCTGATTCCATTTTTCATTGTCTGTTCAACAAAAATATCAATTTTCCAGGGTTCATTTTTACCCAACCCAAATTCATTGATTCCTTTGAAGTGAAAACTATGGAAAATCAATTTCAGACATTATAAAATGATGATTCTAAATTGTTCCGCGGAAAACTAATCCTCGTTTTAAATAAATGTTAATATTCTAGATCTTACTTACTTACTTACTTACAGTTGTTACTCACAATGGAGCATATGCCACTGACCAGTAGTATTCTCAACCTGCTCTGTCCTGGGCTTCCCTTTCCAGTTCTATCCAATCTTTATTCATTCTTCTCATGTCTATCTCCATTTCTTAGCGTAATGTTTTCCTTGGCCTGATACTTTTCCTTTTACCTTGAAAATCTCAAGAGAGAGCTTGTCTTGTAACTCTGTCGGGTGATTTCCGCGATATGTGTCCTATACACTTTTAGCTCTTCTTCCTGATTTCTTCCCTAGACAAAATCTGATTTGATCTGTCCCACAGTAGGTTGCTGCTATTGTTGTCTGATCAACGGTTCCGAAGTATTTTGCGTAGACAACTGTTAGGAATCACCTGTATCTTGTGGAGGATGCCGGCTTCGATAGTTTTCCAAGTTTCCGTTCCATAATGTAGAACTATCTTGAGATTTGTACTGAAAAAGTGGGACTTTGATGTTTTTTGATAGTTGTTTTAAGTTTCAGATGTCATATAAAGGTTTGTACGTCCTCCAAGACATCTCCATCAAGAGTGATTTGGTTAGCTTATGTTGTTTTATATCGGAGAATCTTGCTTTTCCCTTTGTGCATGTCGAGACCTCCAGCTGCTGCTACATTGGTCGTCTTCTCTTGCATTTGTTGTTGCGTGTGCCATAGAAGAGCCAGATCACCTGCGATGTCCAGGTCGTCCAGCTTCGTCCTTGTTGTCCATAATATTTTCCTAGATCACTCCCTTGTATTACAGTTAGCGAAGTTACATTGCTTTCAATGAAAACATTTATAGATTATCTGGTAATATCCTAAAGAATTTATACAATAACGGTCTGAACACACGCAAAGCAATATTTTGGCAATCAATTAATGACTGTGGTTTTTTCAACTACAACACATGAATGAATGTATAACATTTTTATCGGAAGTTTGTAGCTAGAAAACTCTGGATAATCACTTTTCTTATTCTATTTTTTGATCGTTATTTATGATAAATAAAATCTGTTGTCAGTATCAGTTATTGATTCAAAGGATTGTAAGCTACTTGAACAGCACTGTTAATGATATCTGGAAATATGTTTACATAGAAACACTCACTCTAGCCAATTAATCAGATATATATTAATCAAGCAGGAATAAACCACTGTAGATTAAATCATTTTTAAGTAGTTTACCTAGTTAAGTAACATTTGATGTAAGCGATGTATGCAAGAAGATATGTATCAGTACCAACAGACATTAGAAGTAAATTTACTTAATAAATTTACGGTTGACATTGTGAATATAGATTATAATCTTAATGTAAGGTTCCAGGCTTTTCATTATCGATACAATGCAGAGGAAACTACCATGGTGAAAAACTGCAAAAGTGTAAAGGTAGTAATAACTTCAGCATGTCAGAAAGTTCTGGGCCACAAGAAGCACCGTTACAAGGAATAAATCTTTGTGGAAACTCTAGATGAGATTTAAGAAGATAGAAACAAGAAGGTAGCCATCAGCCGAACAAGAACAGAGTAAGTCAAGACACAACCTCTATACACAGATGCCAATAAGGAAGTAAATAGGAGCATCAGAGCTGACAAACGGAAATATTTGGAAGAGTTAGCAATGACGTTGGAAATAGCTTCAAGAGAAGGAATCGTTAGACAGTTATATGATGCAACTAAGTAGCTTGCTGAAAACTATAGTAAACCAGAACGACCAGCGAAAAACAAGGAAGACAAAGTAATCAGAAACATTAAAGAACAGAAAAACAGGTGGGTAGAACACTTTAAGGAACTCTTGAATCGACCAGCCTAACTGAACCCACATACCACCGAAGCAGCAAAAACCTACAGATGTGAAACAAGGACCTTTCATCAAGATGCCGAGGAACGGAGATCTTAATAAGTGTGAGAACTACAGAGGTACCGATCAATTATCAGTACCAGAAACCGCCTTCTACAGAGTATTTTTGAACTGAATGAATGATTCTGTGGACACCCAACTTCTAGATCAGAAGTCTGAATTCCTTAATGACCAGTCGTATACTGAACGATTCGCGGCACTACAAATCAGTGTGGAATAATTAACTGAAAACGATTCACTCATGTACATTAATTTCATCGACTATGAGAAATAAGTCGTTGGTGAGGACAGAGAAACATTAGTGAAACATATTCGACACCTGTGTATGGGAATATTGTCGACATGGTACAGAATTCCTATGATGGACTACACTACAAAATTGTGCATGGAGGGTAGCTCACATACTCATTCCAGGTGAAGACTGGTGTCAGTTGCTTTCTCCCACCCTTTTTTCTTTCTTCTGGTGGTTGACTGCACCAAGGAAACCTCAGAATCTCAGAAAAAGTACCGAATACGGAGGATGACCCACACACATACACAAATGCAGATGAAGACAGTCAGTGTAGCAACAGCCTCTGCAGCAGTAGGTTTCAAGATACACAAGAGCAAAGTTAAGAGTCTTAGATACGAAACAACTTCCATCAACCAAATCACATATGACGGAGAAGCTTAGAAAGATGTAGAAATCTTTACATATCTGGTCAATATCACTCATAAACAGAGTGGATCTGATACAGATGTGAAGACATGGATTAGCAAAGCAAGGGCTGCAATGTGAAAACTATCATTCAAAAGATAAAGGTATTTCTAAACACTTCTCTTTGAAACATACTCCGGATTCGCTGACCCAACACCATCAGCAACTACCTATTTTGGGAGAGAACAAACCAATCTTAAGTTGAAGACACCTTCTACTAGAAATATTACTAAGTATACCTGATGGATTATTACAATCTTCAAATCTTACCATAAGTTCATCACTCAAAGTTAAAAAGAACTAACAAAGCTTATGGTTCCGAACGATAAAAATATCTCAGCGCTTCCAGAAATCAAACAGCTACAAGAATAACTGTTTGATGACAGTTAAACTACAAGTTTTAGTGTTATTATTTGAAATTCCAACGAGTGTACGAATTCACTCAAGATTGCAAATACTTTCTGACAATGATGATCAACTGTCACGAATTTGAAATTCATGGTTTACTTACTGACTATCTAAAACTGCCTCACATCTGAATATACGAACATAAATCTAACTCCTATTAAAAATCCTATTATCACTTACTATTAACTTCGTTTTCTCTTCTACATTGTTCTATAGTTTCATAAATATATCAGTAGAACAGTGTAGGTATGTTCATGTATTATTTCTACGTCGTAATGTTACAAGTGCAGACTGATTGGTGTTTTTTACATAACCTAAGTATTCTGTAAAAAAAAATGTGTCTAATTTATAAATTTTGATAGAACAGTGAGAAGACGTGTTCGAAATGTGTGGCGGAAATACATCACATTTTTCAGATAAATATTCTGTGATAGAAACTCATGATATTGCATCGCATGAACGAGATATTATTCTAATTATCTGAATGACCTTGATATTCGCACTGATTCGAAAATTCCCGCACATTATTGAATTGTTATATTTATTAGATGTTCAACAGACTTATTATTAGCTAAAATAGTTTTCTGTTCACTGTTTAAAAATTGTGTCTTTCAAGTTGATTACACTGATTCACTTCATTATCATTCTCAGAAATAAAATACTTTTTTCACTATGTATGAAGAGAACAAAGCATTAAGTAAGGTTTATCGTTCATCTTGACAAACAATTATCTCTTGTCGGTTAAACATTGAATGTAGGATAGCTAAGTGATACTTAGTTAAACATTGTACCTTCAATAAATATTTGTGTATTGTCGTTTTGAAACGATTTGAAATGGTTGAGTTTTTGGAATTTTATTCAATTGTCCAATGTCTTTGAGTAAAGAATCAACAAACGCGTCACAATTAGTAACAGTTAATGACACTATTGTGTGTACACGATAGTCTTCACGTAAGCAATTGTATAGAGGTTCTAAAAATACCGTATCTTGTGAATATACGATCTGATAAACAGGCTGTTGTTAATTAAAAGTTACACAGAATCTTACCTCATTAAAATGATATTAACACTGTCAATGGTTAACAGGTTAGGGGGTTCTCACATGAAACCGCGGTACCTTGTTTTGATTCCCGTGTGCAAACTACGAGAATGCACACTGCTGTCGCGTCCCATACTCTTTGATAAAACAGGCATCCATTACTTTCAGATTACCAATGCTGGTCTAACACTGATCAATTCATGTTTTCAATTAAAAAAGAATTTTATTTTACTTACTAATTTTTCCTGCGGTTTTTTGTTTGCTTTTCGGAAAAGAAACTTGATGAAATATTGTGTGCTTCAAAAATTTCGTATCATGCAAAATATTTATTTGTTTATTAGTAAATAAAGCCGATTCATAATATGAATAAATTGATTCTGAAATTTTTTTACTTTTCTCATACACTTAAATGATCAAAGTGATGGATTTTTCTACCGACATTGTCGCCAATATCTTTTTCATACATTTATTTGCTAAAGGAATAAAATAATGACATAAAAGGAAATTTCTTTTACATGAACAAGAAAAAAATTGATCAAAAATTCCAGCAACAATTTGGTACGCCTGCACATAAACACGTCAACTTGATATACTTGAACTATTTCGAGTTTACCTAGTTGGAAAACGATAGTGAGGATCCGGCGACACGACATGCTACTCTAATCCGATTATCCCAACCCCCATATTGAGTAAAAATAAGAAGACTTGAATGTGAAGTAGAACCTGTATTCTACAAGCATCCAGAAAGTACGATGTCCGAATACAGAAGAGAATCAGGATCCCTGGACTAGGCATCGGCTGGGACCGGGTCCTGGTCATAAAACGTTACAGATAATGCGTATTTATACATTTTGGTCGAATAGGAAACAGCATTGAATTCTGTGACATTGACAGTTAAGACGACCAATAGGAAGTAACATTTGAAGTGACATTGATAGTCAGGACAACCAATAAGAAATAACACTGGAGCGGACGATCATAAACTTGACCAGTAGGAATTAACCAACAGGAATTGATCAATAGTTCTGTTAGGATATTGGATGAACATGCTAACACAAGTCTATTTTCTTTATATGGTAATTACTCACAAAATTGTGAATTGGCGTGTAACAAATATAACCAGAAAGAGAAAACTATGGATGGCATTGAAAAAGTCAAGAGTACAAACAATCTCATTATGAAAAGTTGATGACAGTAAATAAATTGAATTTTTAGGTGTAAAAAAACAATTTCGTGTTCATGCATATATATATTCACCGAAATTTTTCAAAACAAATTTTCATTTACTAAAGTACAACTAATAGTGAAGAATTCTGTTTTTAAAATTATTGAAATCATTTTTCAACAGATGGAAAAATTTGAAATTTGAAAGCGTTCGCACTTTTTGAATTTTTTTTTAAAAGAGTATATTCTTTTGTCATGATTATATGGAGAAAAAGAAATGTGCTAAGGCAATACAAATTTTTCAAACCCTAGATCGGAACTTGCTCGTATTCACATATATGAAGCATAAACTATTGTCTGTCTTGTATGTTTGTTTCATCAACAGGATTCTTCTAGAATATAGGCTGAAACAATGTGTAATTTGTTTTTCTCAGTTTACTGTCATCATTGCTGATATAAATGAGTTTAGTTGTTGTTATTTTAGACGGTAAATGGAATTCTTATATACTCTTTCATATCTTAAGAGAGAATCAGGTAAATCGACTATATCCTAACTAATGTAATACCTTTTACAAAATATACCATAGACATGTATGCATTCTAAGAATATTAAAGATTCCCATTGTGAAAATTAGAAAAACACATATATCGTCATCATGCTTTACTCTCTAATATACATGAATATTTCATATGAAAATGTGCATTTACAAATTCAGCTGCTCCTGTGGAGATAGCTTTATCGGGCGTACAACCAGGCACCTTAACCAACGAATGAGTGAACATCTCCCAGCATGGTTTATGAAGGGCCAGTTAAAAACAAAACGCAGTTATATCTTTGCATATCTGGCTGTTAGTAGTCATATTACAGATAAGTCTGGATCTTTTCGGGTGATCATCTATCGTATACCTCCATCATATCAAAACGGAGTTCGATCCCATCTCCTACACATAGTACAAAAGCCATAGGAACTCATACATTCAACCCCCAATATCTCTTCCGTGGCCGGAAATGACTTAACTAACGTTTAAAATTGTTTTTTTTCAATTTTGGTCCGTTATAATTATCATTATTTTCACATCCTGTATTTGTTGGTGATTTTCTGCCTCTTCCCGTTTATATTCTTCACTATTTAATTATGTGAAAACCACTTATTACGTATTAGTTTAATGTTTTACAATGATTATATCGTTTATTTATCCACGTTTGACCAACTGTTGATAAACTTTTGTTATCGTATTTTATTTCTCTCACCACTACTATCAATACAACTGTCTTCCTACTCTCAACCTTGTACTTTTACCTACTTTATGTGTATAGTGACGTAATCTTTTTCATTTCATTGTGATTATTGACTCATAAATTACCTTGATTGGTTTAACATTATCATCATAAATATTCATGGATATTAGAGTAAAGCCTGATGACGATCTAATTGAAAGCAGCGATATTGTTCGCTTATATATTTTTTTCACAATGGGAATCTTTAATATTCTTAGAATGCATACATGTCTATGGTATATTTTGTAAAAGGTATTACATTAGTTAGGATATAGTTGATTTACCTGATTCTCTCTTAAGATATGAAAGAATGTATAAGAATTCCATTTACCGTTTAAAACAACAACGACAACAACCAAACTCATTTATGTCAGCAATGATGACAGTAAATTGCGAAAAACCAATTGCAGTCTGTATTCTAGAAGAATCCTGTTGATGAAACAAACATACAAGACAGACAATAGTTTATGCTTCAGATATGTGGATACGAGCAAGTTCTGATCTGATGTCTGGAAAATTGATTTTTTTAATCAGCAGTTTAAACTGTTATAACGATTTAGTGCATTGAATTGGCCCATCAAACATTAAAGACGACAGCACCTTCAAAAAACTAATTCCATTATCTAATCAGGAGGTAAACGATAGAACTCAACTACTTTGGGATTAAAACATATATTTCTGAGTACATTTTACATTGTTTTTCTAGTAATGAGTAATGAATTACTTTGAGAACAGTGACTTTTCGGACTCGAAGTTACTAAAACGGAATATTCACCAGAAGGTAAAGTATGATGGATTCAATGTCTATATATATATAAATCAATGAAAATTTACAATGTAAAATGAAACAACTTTCCAGTTGTTTCAGTGTTTCAATGAGTATCTTTTTGAAATCATTCTGTTAGGTCTACCATATCCGTCAAAAATTCTCTCTACAAGTTTTCCGTTATAAACGATAGGTAATGTGGGTATGTTATAGAGAGATGTAAAAGTGTGAATAACTAAGTCGTACTTACTTTCGATTGCCTTATCGTCTCACAATTATTATGATTATTATTGCCACTTTCAATATTATCCTACCATTATTACTATTAATTCAGTTTGTTGCTCAAATCTATTTACCACCCACCGTTTTTCCTTATATTATCATACTACTTATTATTATTTAGTAACTCATATTATTAGCAGTAATTTTGTGACCTATATGCCTGTTAAATTTTATCCGTCTTATGTTGAAAAAATTCACGATAGTTTCCTCTCTCAGTTTGTGACAATTCATCGAAAATCCATTCATTTTTAAATATTTCCGAAAATGGTGTTGCATAGTTTTCATCTGAAATTATTGCCAGCTATTATTAATTTAGTCTTTGCTAAAGAGACTATTAGCTTAATGACTACACTTTGGCATGCATAAACTCTTTAAACACCTCGCGAATTCAGTTTTGTAAATTGTACTGCAAGTTTTTCGGGTTTTTTTTATAGATAAGTCATCTTTCTTGATTTAGGATTTTGGTGGTACCGTAATCATACCAAATTTATTACAGCATCTGTGTTCGGCTTGGATTATTATGTACCTAATCCAGGCTTAGTAAACGCCATATTCTCTCCAGTTTTGTCCATGCTATTATCTAATCTACTTCGTTTTCAATTTATACAGTCATGTTTCCCAATTCACATGACTTTTTTCTTATCGCAGAACCCTTCACTAAAACTTTTCTTGTATGTCAAATTCTTCACGCCCATGTCATGATTGTTTTTATCTCCATTATGCTTATAATAAAATACTCTTATTATGTGGTTTACTTATAAAGATTTATTGTGTTATTACAAGATTGATTGAAATTTGACACTTCATAGCAAATCAATGTTTTTATTATGTAATATAGCTTAACTAACAAGCATGGTTTAACTCCGCCAGTAGAACATTAGGGGCTACTGCCGGTCCCAAGCCCGAGTAAAGGAGGAGGGTTGAACAGGGGGTTGGCGACCCCATTCCGTCAAAAACTAACTTGCCAAAAAAACGCTAACCAGAAAAAATAATCCAAACCATTTTAACTCTGCCCTGGGAGTTGGAAGAAGAATTATGACGTCGCGTGATGAAAGTCACGGGGCCGATGCCTCTTCTGACAACCAGAGCAACCATTTTTTTAGGTACGTGGAACGTTGGTACATTGTGGGAGACCTGAAGACTATTTCAAGTTGTGGCAGAAATGAAAAGATACAACCTCGAGGTGCTCGGCATCAGTGAAACGCATTGGACACTAGGTAGGACAACTGAGACTAGCTTCAGGGAACTGCTGTTATACTCTGGTTGTCAGAAGAGGAAAATGCTTCACATACACAAGGAGTTGCACTGATGCTGTCCAAACATGCACAAAAGGCACTGATAGGATGGAAATCTCATGGACCCAGGATCATTAAAGCATCCTTCAAAACAAAGAAACAGGACATTACAATGAACGTCATCCAATGTTATGCATCCACCAATGACTACAATGACGACGTTAAAGATCAATTCTACGAAAGGCTGCAGTCAATCGTCGAGAAATGTTCACCAAAGGATTTAACGATTCTTATGGGAGACCTGAATGCCAAGGTTGGAATGGACAACACTGGATATGAAGACATCATGGGACGACATGGACTGAGAGAAAGAAGCGAAAATGGTGAGAGATTTGCAAACCTATGTGCCTTCAACAATGAGAAGCGCCTAACTGCGTGACGAGACAAGCCCTCACATGGAACCCTCAAGGCAAAAGGAAAAGAGGAAGGCCAAGAACACATTACGCCGAGAAATAGAGAAAGATATGAGAGGAATGAACAAACATTGGACAGAACTGGAGAGGGAAGCCCAGGACAGAGTTGGTTGACGAAACTGGTGGGCGGCCTATGCTCCACTGGGGGTAACAGACGGAAGTAAGTAAGTAACAAGCATGGTTTAATTCGTGTCTTTATCACCTTTAACATGGTAATTAGGCACAAAACTATAGAGCCTGATGATGAACTTATTACAAATTTATTCATGAATAAAGGATTCATAATGCATTTGAACATCATACAACTTACTTTTGTTTGATCACTCCTATTCCTTTATTTGCTTACTTACTCAAGCCTGTTACCCCTAGTGATGCATAGGCTGTCAACGAGCGTTCGCCCACCTACTCTGCCTTAAACCTTCCTCTACAGTTCTATCCAATTATTATTCATTGTTCTCAAGTCTGCCTCTAATTCTCAGCGTAACTTCTTCTTTAGTCTTCCACCCTGATTATTCCAAATGGGGGCTTGTCTTGTGATGCAGTTGGATTCTTTCCTCAACTTGTGTCCTATCTACTTCCAGCACCTCTTCCTGATTTCTTCTTCAGATTGAATTTGGTTTGTTCTCTCACACAGTAAGTAGTTGCTGATGAAGTCAGTACAATAGATCCTGAGTATCTTGCATAGATAACTGTTAATAAACACCTGTATCTTCTGAATGACAGCTTTTGTGGTTCTTCACGTTTTGACATTTGTATTGAAAATTGTGTTTTTGATGTTTTTTGATAGTTGTTTTGAGTTCCAGATATTCTTCAGTTGTAGAAAATTTGCCCTTACTTTGGTAATTCGTGACTTAACATCTGCATCAGATCAACCTTTCTAATCAATGATGCTGCCCAGATATGTAAAGGTTTCTACACCTCCCAAAACTTCTCCATCAAGTGTGGTTTGATTGGTGCATATTGTGTTGTATCAGAGAATCGTGCTTTTCTCCTTGTGCATGTTGAGAGTTGCTGCTACTGAGATTGCTGCTACATCGGTCGTCTTCACTTGCATATGTTGCTGCGTGTGCTATAGGAGAACCAAGTAATCTGCGAAGTCCAGATCGTCCAGCTGCATCATGGTTGACACTGTATACCGTGCTTTCCTCCAGATGTCGGTTTCTCCATGGTCCGTTTGTTCACTAGGAGAAAGAGAAAGCAACCTCGCCTGATACCGATCTTCACCTCAAACGAGTCTGTCAGCTGTCTTCTGTGCATGCTTTTGTAGTTTAATCCATCAAAAAAATTCAGTTTATGTTGACTATCTTCTCAGGAACGCCATAGTGTCGAAGAAGCCTCCATAGTATCATCCTTTCCATGCTATCAAACGCTTTCTTTATGTAGAGTGGTGAGTTCCATTCAGTTGACTATTTCATAATGATCCGTAATGCTACTATTTAGTTAGTACACGATTGGTCCTTAAGAAATCCAGCTTGTTGATCTCGAAGTTGAACGTCCACGGAATCTTTCATTCTGTTTAGTAACACCCTGTTAAAGACTTTGCCTGGTACTGAAAGAAGAATGATGCCTCCGTAGTTCTCACACTTGCAGAGATCTCTCTATGATATCCTACTTTTTGGTCTCTTGGTACTTATCCTTCCTCATAAATATCACTGAAGAGGGTATGAATTATCATTGTAGTTAATGCTACGTCTGCTTTTATTGTCTCTGTTGGAATGATTTCTTCAGTGCTGCTGACTACTTTCCCTCCCTTGCTTTTTACTGGTCATTCTGGTTTACGATAGTTTCCAGTAACCTTCTTTGTTGTATCGTACAATTGTCTCAAGTTTACTTCTCTTGCAACCGTTTACGCTCTTCCAAATATTCCCATTTGTCGGCTCTGATGCTCCTCTTTACTTGCTTGTTGTCTTCTGTGTATAGAGATTGTGCCTTGACTTTCTCTGTTCTTGTTCAGCTGATTTTGATTGTTACTTTCTTGTTCCTTCTTCATCCAATCTTATCCAGAGTATCTACAGAGATCCATTCTTTGTGATGGTGCTTCTCGTGGCATGACATGTTGAAATTATTGCCCTCTTGATCCTTTTCCAATTGTTCTTTATGGTAGTTTCTTTTCCATTGAGTAGATCTTGAAAGGTCTAGAACTTATTGCTGAGGGTTTTCCCGAATTCGTTGAGTTTGTCAGTATAACGATGAAAGGCCGTATATAATTTCAGTTTCAGTTTGGCGACCAGTAAGTGGTGATCTGAGGCTATATGAACTCCTCTCTTGATTCACACGTCCTCCATAGTCCTTCTGAGCTTTTACTTGACAAAGATACGTTCGATTTGGTTCTGTGCGGTGTAACCCGGTGAAATCCATGTAGGAACGAAGATTTGCAAATCTCTCACCATTTTCTTTCCTTTCTCCCGGTCAATGTCGTCCCATGATGTCTTCTTATCCGTTGTTATCCATGCCAACCTTGGAATTTAGGTCTCCCATCAGAATCGTTAAATCCTTTGATGGGCATCTCTCGACGACTAACTGCAGTCTCTTGTAGAATTGATCTGATAGGCGTATATCATTAGATAGTGCTCATCGTAATCTCCTCTTTCTTTGTTTTGAAGGATGCTCTGATGATATAATCCTGGGTCCATGAGATTCCCATGTTATCAGTGTCTTTTGTGCTTGTTCGAATGGCATCAGTACAACTCATTGTGTGTGTGAGGCATTTTCGTCTTCATGGCCGGAGTATGACAACAACTCTCCTGAAGCTACTCTTCCTTGTCCTACCTGTGTCCAACGTGTTTCACTGATTCCAAGTAACACAAAGTTATATCATTTCATTTCTGCAGCGACTTGGAATAATCTTCCCGTCCCCTACATTGTACGAATATTCCATGTACTAGTTGTCAGTGAGTTAATTTCCCTACGGGATAGGGTAGCCAACTCCATGCGTAATCCTCCTCCTTTATCCAGTCTTGCGACTGGCACTAGTCTTAGAGGGATTTCAGACTGTGTTTATCTAAATTTTATCAGTCAGATAAATTCATATTTCTGAAAAGTATAGTAAAGGTCAAATCTGTTGATGCTACTTATACATTAAATCGAAAACTTGTTCATTTCATTTCCAAATTACTTTTCTCATCACAAATCAATTTTAGAGAACGCTGCATAGCAGCTATCTCATTTGTCATACAAAACTTATAACTAGCAATGTACCGAACAATCTCATCTCACTTAACAGCTTCACACTTGACATTGTAGATTAGTTTCATCTTTCTATTATTAAAAACGCACATATTCTTAGAATATGCGAAAAAATGCGTTACCCAAATTTTTAAGTGAATTGATTTATAACTTACGAACAAAATAGTTCATCTTTATTGTGGTTTTATTTATATTTCCAATTAAAAGCAAATACTTCATTATGTATAATCAACAGTAATTATTATTAATAAAAGTAATGATGTACTCAAAAACTTTAAAAAAAAACGAGGTTGAAACATTTTTTTTCTCTCTTCCTTCTAAAGACAAATTCCAATCACATCATTTTCAATTAATTGTCTATTCTTTCTTTATTCAATCGAAATAATCTTAAACTCATCAAAAAAAAACAAAGTTTTCTGCTTCAAACAAATTTTCTAAAAACTTTTTCAACATTTTATTCGCGTGAAACAAGACAATCGAAACTCTTCAAGTCTTGTTCATTCGACAGAAAGAAAAAGTAACAACAACAACAAGAATAAATAAGGTAGGTGGTATACACACACATACATACACAAACACACACACTGACGGACTGATGTAACCCCCCAACCCAATAAAATAGGAGAAAATTCATTCGTTCATCCTCTTCCTTATCATCATCATGATCATCAAGCTCATCATCATTCTCATCAGGATAGAGTTGTGTTTTTTTTCTTCTTTTTCTTGACAAAACCAATAGACCAATCAGTGTTGAGTATCGATCGATCCAATGAACAAATTCAATTATTCGCCCTAACATTCTTAAGGTCAGTAGTAGCAATAGTAGTTAGTAGGAGTAGTAGAAGTAATAGGAGTAGTGTCCAGTTAAGCAATGACAATCTGCATATTTAGAAATAATGCCGATCAACTGTAGATTGTATTTGTTTTGGTGAATTACTATTATTATTCTTGAAATTGAGAATAAACTTTAAATAAATTCAGTAAGTTTTACAATCATTATTTTTTTTCATGTATTTTTTTATTTCAATAAGTGTATTTGTGCTTTTATGATATAATTATGTTGAATTTAGATTTGAAAAAAAATTTTTTTCTGTTCAACCAAATCTCCTTGACTTGTTTGAAAATAATATTTTTCGTACGAGTAATATTTAAAAGTTTGCAACTTGCGTAAGTTTAACGACGCTTCATTAAATCACAAAACAATGATAATTTTTTTGAAAAAAAGAGATAACCACATGCTCTAAGATCTAGTTTTTGAAGGTTTTGTTTGTGAAAATCCCTCCATGTATACATTTGTAATTTGTCCGTATTGATTCCTTCAGTTGTACATTTTGTTAGTCTGTTCGATTCCATTTTGAGATGATAATATTTGTATTTTATGATAGTTTCTATTTCTTTTGCCTTCACTGAGTTTCTATGTTTCTTTCTGAACTGCATTTATGTTGTTTAAGCTGATACCTAATCATGGTGACAGCCATATTGATTTGTTACTCTTTTGATTGTGTTGGTTGCATGGACTGAAATTGTGCATTTTGATTGTGAATTGAAGCACTCTTCCAGAATCAGAAACACTCTGTGTTATAAAGCAACCAAATATTATCTTTTGAAGGAATCTGATCTGTCCAGTAGGGATAGAATAACATTTACGTGTTGGTACTATTTCGATTAATTGAACAATCATTGTGGAATAACTGAGTGGTAGTATTTATATGTATGATGAATATTAGAACCGTTATTTACCCAAATCACTTGTTTTGCTTTCAACTGGGCAAGGCGCATATCTAACCTACCTAGACAGAGTTATTCCTCAATCCAAACCTCAGTTTGAATCCTACACATGCTTTTGATAAGAATAAGGAATAATTAATCAGCTGTAAACATTTTTATTTACGAATACTTAAAAAGAGTAAGTAAAGTACTAAATCCTCACAGTGATGTCTTTGAAAAGGAAAAAAACTGCCTAACGCCACTCCGAAAAATTTCACCGTAATCATCCTTGGTTGTGAATGCTATTATTAAACTTCACTGAGGAAATTCACAGATAATTTAGTTTAGTTTTGGTAATTGAAAGTAAAAACGAAATCCCTATATTGATCAAAGTTGGACAATAGCGCCGTTCGATGCCAGACCAGTGGTCCGGAGGTTAGGCGTCCGCACGCCAAAGCGAAGTTCTTGGTTTCGAGACCTGTGAGGTACAGAAGTCGTGCATGTGCACTGCTGACGTGCAGACGAAACGTCCATACAGTGCTTCCAAGCTTTTTAATATTGGAAGTCTAACAATGATTGATTGATGATTTCAATGATTTCAAAACACTGATCTGCATAACTCCAGTTGATAAAAACAAAACAACTCTCTTTGATTGATTTTTCCCGCAGTCACGTTTATTCTGTGTATAATATCTATTTTGCTTTTGGGTAAGTTTAACCTACACAATTAGATCTTTAGGTTGCTTGCATTGAAAAATCGATATGCGCCAACATATTTAATCAAATTTTCATTTCGGTACACAGGAACTAAAGTCTAACATGACTAATGTGTTGTCGATATGTTTGATTGTTTGTGGCATGATGAAAATATTTCAATTAATTAGAATAATAATTGTTGATCAGTACGATTGAAATCTTTAAAAATTTTATTAAAATTCCTCAATGTATTCAGTGGTATCATGTATTTTGTCAATCACCCTTATAATAATAATAATAATAATAATAATAATAATAATAATAATAATCTCTTATCATCGTCATGATGTGTGTGTAGCCAAGTCAAATGATGACGAGCTGATGTCGTTCACCACGAATGTATAATACTTCATTGAGAAGTAGTACAATTTTTACTGAAGCTAAGTATAACGTGATGATATTTGAAGTGTTTAGTACCAGACTTGATTCCTGCAGTGCACGTCAACGCTAGTTTAGACAAATAAACTTAGAAAGAGAAAGATAAAGGTGATGAGGAATTGAGCAGGTTAGGATTTGAGAGAACACAAGGAATGAATGCATTTGCGCCCTTGCAAACGGTTTTGAGCAGTGTCATTCAGGGTCTCTAACCATTGATTACTTTCATCTCATGGGCCCGAGCCAAGTAGTCGACATCTACCGACATGACTCGGTCCAATTGTCAGTGACTTTATGGATTAGGGCAATGTTTTGGTTTGGCCGTCCCTAGCTTTCTGCTAATTTACTCCTACACCACGAAACATAGCTCGTCGCGGGAGTCGGGTGGTTAGGCATATGTAACACTTGTCCCAACCACCTCAACTGATGAAGTTTTAATACTTCATCCATTGACCTGCCATCCTTAACTAGCACCTGTTTCCTAACTATAGCATTGCTTACTCGGCTGTTCCACGATACTCGAGCAATGCTTCAGAGACACGTATGATTGAAGACAAGCAACCTACGAATATTTCCTACTTTTACCGGCTATGTTTCACAGCCGTAAAGTACGAAGGAGAGGATTGCTAAGCAGTAGACTTGTCCTTTAGTCAGCAAACGGATACCTCGCCTGCGCCATAAATGACGCAAGTTGGCAAAAGCCAATCGAGTAATCTGTATCCGTGCTGAGATGTCGTCACATACCAGGCTATCAGCAATGATGAGACTATCTAGATAAGTGAAGCTGTCCACATGCTGTACTGGTTCACTCCCAATCACTAGTTCAAGTGCCGATACAAGCCAATCATGAAGCAACATTTTGCATTTTGACTGGGAGAGTCGCATCCCGAATATGCTTGCATTGTTGCTGAGGGTAGTCAGGAGACAGTGCATTTTGTCAGCGTCTTCACCGAATAGAACTACGTCATTAGCATATTCTAAGTCAACCAGTAAATCTCCTGGTAGAAGGTCCACTTTTCATAGATTTAACCTTGAATCTTATCACAAAACGAAAAGCTAATTTCAACACATAAACAAACAAACAACTCTAATGAAAAGTGAAATTTCTACAATTCATAACTTTCATTTTAATTTCGATGCTTACAATAACGAGATTTTTTGAAAATAACAAAAATAAAACAAAACAATGTATAGCGAACTGTGCAACGAAGGCATTCACAGTTGAATAAACCACACAAAATCAATAAATCACTGAATATATAAATTTGAATTTCTGTGATACTATTCCTAATCAATGCTTTGCAAAATCAATTGACAAAACAGTTTCAAACTTCACTGAACTTTATTTACTGAAAATAATAAACTAGCGAGTGATAAAAACAGAACAATTTTTCACGAGTACACAATACAAAATTGAATTTTCAATCCATTGACATTCATAAATAAGCATAAGATGAAACAAAACATTTCCAATGATTAGGCGCTAAATATAATTTCAATCATTCATCCCGAAGTTTCTCTCAAGTGTCATTTTTATTGTCAACACCTTCATAACTTCATTGTCAACACTAAAAAATTCTTTCAGTTAACTGACTTTTGTGTGTGTTGACATTTAGGTAAGTCAGAACAAAACAACAATTATACATTACACAGATGTTATTTTTTTGTTTACAATGATTATCTCGAAACAGCCGCCAATATTGGTGGTGGCGGGGATTTAAAAGGCGATTTATTTCCCGCCCAAACTTCATTCAAACTTCTTAGTATGTTAACTTGTAGTTGAATCTGCGATGATTGATTGATTGATTGATAGGAATAATTTGTTCAAAATTATTTAGATATATAGATAGATAGATAAATGTATATTCAATAGTTAGTAAGCAATAACCATCTCACTGAATTTGTTATTCCTATAGATAACACAATAAGGTGTGGGAAATTTGAAATAAACATGTGAAATGGACCATGCATGTAAAACCACGCCCTAAATTTATCATTGTCTTAGCCTGCGTATATATATTTATTTACTTTTTGGCCACAATTGTTGTAGCGAAACATGAAGAACCCAATGATTTCTCGGCATAAACAATAATAATTGATAAGAGTTAGGTGTATTTTGGTTATTTGAAGGTAATAATTAAATGAATAGAAATTAAAAATGTAAAAACAATTTAGATAAAGTAAGAATGATGTGTTGTAGTGTAAGAATAGGTTGGAAGAAAGTTAGGGGCGGCCGAAACAAAACATGGCAGAAATCCATTGAAGCCACTGACAAGTGGACTGAGTCATGTAGGCTACCTGGTTGGGGTCCGTGAGACGAAAGTCACCAATGGTTGGAAACGTTGAATGACATGGCTCAAAATCGTTTGCAGTGTCGCAGGTACATTCATTCTTTGCGTTCCCTCAAATCTTAATCTTCTGGATTTGTCAACACCTATATTCTTATCTTTCTAAACCTGTCTCACTGAATTATACTTCTTGAATAATATCTTCGGACCTTAATCTTCTCTATTACCAATAGTACTTCTACTATCTTTACCACTATGGGATTTGAATTGACAATCGCGTCTCTGTGCTAATGTTGTATGGCAACATGAACTGATGTACTTACGTACGAAGTTCTGCATTGCATCTGACTGACTGACTGATGTGTATAAATTGAATATAAATTGGAAA
Source organism: Schistosoma turkestanicum (assembly GCA_944470395.2). Classification (NCBI taxonomy): domain Eukaryota; kingdom Metazoa; phylum Platyhelminthes; class Trematoda; order Strigeidida; family Schistosomatidae; genus Schistosoma; species Schistosoma turkestanicum. The sequence goes on from OX103975.1 coordinate 8,480,692, forward strand.
TAATTAGAATGCCATAAGTCAGAATCTATAAAATATGACATTCCTGGCTGTTTGAAATACCCGCCTGTTATCCACAATGGAGCAGAGGCCGCTCTCCAACCTACTCTGTCTTTGAGTTGCCATTTCAGTTCTACCCCAATTGCAGGTCTTTTTTTCCTTGACTGTCTCCAAATCTCGGCATTGTGTACTTTTTTGATCTTTCTCTTACCTTTGACCTTGAGAGATCGAAGTGACGACGTGACATGTGATGCAGTTGTGAGAATTTCGCAATATGTGTCCTATCCACTTCCAGTGATTATTCCTGATTTCTTTTTCTGCTGGAATCTGGATTGTTCTCTCCCATATTAGGTTAGTGCTGATAGTATCTGGCCAGCGGATTCGAAGCATTTTGAGTAGACAACTGTCAATCAACACTTGTATCTTGTGGTTGATGGCTCTAATTGTTCTAGAGGTCTTGACATTTGTATTGAAAACCCGAACTTTGGTTTCAGTTGATAGTTGTTTTGAGTTAAATTGTAGAGATTCTACTCTTGTTTTGCCAGTCTGCGTTTCCACGTTCACATTACATCCACGTTGCTCATCAATGACGCTGCCTATATACCTAAAGGTTTTTACATCCTTCAAAGCTTCTCCATCAAGTTTGATTCAGTTTGAGCATGTTGTGTTGTATCGGAGAATCTTGCTCTTCACCTTGTGTATATTGAAACCAAATGCTGCTGCATAGGTTGCTGCTATATATCTTCACAAACATAGAAAAGATAATTTTCTAAACACTTCTTACTTTTATTAAGATTTTACTTTATTTCTTTATTCGTAAAGCAAGCAGCAAAATTAACAACGTTGCTTGTTATAGTAAGTTCAATTTTGATCTTTAAACTATAAAAATTCAAAGAATTATTTAAATATATTTTCAAAATAGGAAGATAAGTTAGTGTTTAAACATTCCATTGTTTTAAAGAAAGTTGCATAATCAAAAACTATTTTTATCACTTTGTCATGTATGACTACTGACTGTCTATATCAATCAGTCATTTCAAACCTAGTTTGGTTGAAGCAGGTTCAAATACCTCATCTATCTCCTCAAAACTGCAGATAAACTTTGCTTTAAATGAAATTTTCATCGTTTTGAATATTCAATAGTTTAATCTAAGCACATACATCAAGTTGTGATGTTCAGTATAAAGGCTTGATACATAAAAGGATTATCTAAGTTTCATTGAGTATATGTCTTAACTGCTCATTTCAAACAGTTAGATATTTTAAAGAGTTTTCATATGGTTAGTATCTCTACATGGTAAGTAACTTTATTATTGTACCAGCCCAAGTATAAGGTTGTGGATTCTTATCACGGATTAAGATCAGTTGTACTTACTTACTTACGCCTGTTACCCACAATGGAGCATAGGCTGCTCACCAGTTTTCTCCAGCCTACTCTGTTCTGGGCTTCTCTTTCCAGTTGTGTCCAATTTTTGTTCATTCTCTTGTCTTTTGCTATGTTTCGGTGTAGTGTGTTGGTCTTCCTCCTTTCCCTTGACCTTGAGGGTTCCATGTGAGGGCTTGTCTTGTGACGCAGTTAGGTGCTTTTCGTAGTGTGTGTCCTATCCACTTCCACCGCTTCTTCCTGATTTTCTCCTCCACTGGGATCTGTTTTGTTTTCTTTCACAGTAGGTTGTTGTTGATGGTGTCTGAAACAACGAATGCTCAGTATTTTGCGTAGGCAACTGTTAATGAACACTTGTATCTTCTGGATGATGGCTTTGGTAGTTCTCCATGTTTCCTCTCCATACAGTAGAACTGTCTTGACACTTGTATTGAAAATCCTGATTTTGGTTTTGGTTGGGATGGGAGCGTCAAACCGATGCCCAGCCCTCCTTCTTTATCCGGGCTTCGGACTGGCAGTAGCGCCGAAGGGTCTACAGGCGGAGTTAAGATCAGTTGTAGCACAGCTCAAATTCAGATATTGTTATACAGCCAGGAAGAGAACTTTCGGTTTAATAGTATTGAACACTTAAGCAATTTTTGAACTCTGTAAGTCTCACATTATTCTACTAGCGACTGATCTTGTGAGATCTGTCTGACTTCTGACTCTTAAGAACTCACAATCTTTTAAGTGAACTCGTAGAATTCGTTTCTTATCTTAACCGACGGTGAACAGTTTGTGCAGGTCATACAAATCACATCTTTTTTCAGTGAATAAGAGTCAAAAATATAGACAAAGAATAATTGATATTTTAATACTATCAGTAGCATGTTTTCCTCTGACTCACCTGATATGTACATCTAACTATTGTAGATACAGCTAACCTCTCCATCAATTTTCATATATATAGTACATCAGATCTCTGTGAAACTACATTAGGTAGGATTGGAAGTAAACGAAGTGTTACGCCTGCACGTAAACACGTCAACTTGATATACTTGAACTATTACGGGTTTACCTAGTCGGAAAACGAGAGCGAGGATCGAGGATCCGGCGACACGACATGCTACTCAAATCCGATTATCCCAACCCCCATATTGAGTAAAAGAAGACAAGACTTGATATGAAGTAGAACCTGTATTCTACAAGCATCCAGAAAGTGCGAGGTCCGAATTCATAAGAGAATCAGGATCCCGGACTAGGTATCCGGGACCGAGCCCCTGTCCTGGTCGTGGTCATAAAGTGTTACACAAAATGCGTATTTATACATTTTGGTCTAATAGGAAACAGCATCGAATTCTGTGACATTGGCAGCTAAGACGACCAATAGGAAGCAACATTTGAAGTGACATTGACAGTCCGGATGACCAATAAGAGACAACATTGAAGTATTTGACTTTGACAGTTAAAACGACCATAATTTTGACCTATAGAAATCGACCAATAGGATTTGACCAGTAATTCTCTTAGGATATTGGATCAATATCCTAACACGAAGGATCAGACAGACTGTCATTGGGAATGTAGAATTATTCTTAAAACAATCTACAAGGACTTCTTGTTGTACTTAAACGTTATCTGGGTTATGATACATTTCCTTCTGAACCCTCGGATGTATATACCGTAAAATGGATGTATCAACTTTGCCTCAAGTAAAGTCTACTTGAGCCTACTGAACAAGGATATTGAACAAGTAAATGTTTTGTTTGAATTCTTGACAGACAATATGCTTCACTAACTTAATTTAACATCAGTTATTTAAAACGCTCATTGAAACATTCTAAACTCATTTTGCAATACAGTTTTACTTATTAGCATAAAATATTTCGGTGACTTTCTCACATTTTTCTTCTAATCAACAGTTAGTATTGTATTTGTTTTTATTTAAATTAATCATAATTGCTGCAATCGATATATCTCTAATTAGTGAAGAAATTTAAAATTTTCATTATCGAGTTGAAAGAGATTGTTGTTAAGTTTCAATTGAAAAGCCCTATATAATGACAATTTTCCTGTGTACACTAGTGACTAGCTTCTTGAAGAAATTTTCATTGTTCCAACGAGAAGCTGTGACCAGTCGAGTTTAGTCATGTTGGGTACTGAGACAGTTACCCACTGACCACTGAACACATACACTAACTCCGCTGATTGGCTGCTCAGCAATCTAGTAGAAGATAAGTGTTTGCGCGCTACACAGAAGATCCTAAGTTCGATTCCCACATGCGGACATCGTGGATACGCACTGCCTATATGTCTCATCCTTTTAGGTTTCAACCGGTGATCGTATACACTGTTTTATTTCAAATTATTTAGCCGTTTTTTTTTCATTTCAAAAATTGTACATTGAAGAGTCAATAAACATTACTTTTGTTTGAATTCTTGAATGACTTGAATAAAACAATGAATTTTCTTCTTTTTATCTTTCTTCCATCATTGTTTTGTCAATCAATGGCTTTCATCAACATGCAACAGTCAAAACAATAACGATCACTACAACTAGTACTACTGCTAATACTACTACTACTTCTACAAACAATGATTTATATTCCTGGATTAATTGCAATCATTGTATTTTATTTATTGATATTATTTGTTGGATTATGGGCTGCACGAAAAGGAAAAACAAGTGATTCATCTGGAACTGACACAGAAGAAGTGATGCTGGCTGGTAGAAATATTGGACTGTTAGTCGGCATATTTACAATGACAGGTGAGTATGTGATCGATTAACGTGTATTGATCGCCTTTTCTGTTCTTTCTAATGAACGATATGATGTACATATATGGAAAACATTATTCCAATTGAACTCACCTTAGAAGGCGGCGGCGATAGGTAACAGCAGATGGTTGTTTCGACTTGTCAAGGAAGCCGGTATTAGTAATTCATCTGTTAGCGAAACTATCTTAGGAAAGGATGGGCTTATTTTATGCATTGTCAACCCAGTAGATTGGATCGATATCCGTTTGCTAACCAAAGGACGAGTCCACTGCCCAACATTCCACTTCGTCCTACTTTTTTATGGATGTGAAACATGGCCGGTAAGAGTAGAGTATATTCGTAGGTTACTAGTATTCGACTATGGATGTCCTTGAAGCATTGCTCGTGTATCCTTGGAAAACTGAATAAACAATGCTATAGTTAGGAAACTGATGCTCGGTAAGGATGGCAGATCAGTTGATGAAGTAGTGAAACTTCATCAGTTGAGGTGACTGCAGCATATATTACGAATGCCTAACCACCGACTGCCTCGACGAGCTATGTTTTGTGGCGTAGGAATAGGTTGGAAGAAAGCTAGGAGCGGCCAGACCGAAACATGGCAGAAATCCATGAAGTCACTGACAACTCGACTGAGTCATGTTGGTAGATGAAGACTAACTGGTTGGAGTCCACGAGACGAAAGTCACCAATGGTTAGAGACCTTGAATGACATGGCTCAAAACCGTTTACAATGGCGCATGTGCATTCGTTCTTTTTGTTCCCTCAAATCCCAATCTTCTGAATTCCCCAACATCTCTATCTTTCTCCTTCAAAATTTGTCTCACTGAATTATACTTCTCGAATCATATCTTTAAACCCTAATCTTCTCCATCATTGTTCATACTTTTACTATCTCTGCCACTGTTAGATTTGAACTGACAGTTGCCTGTCTTTGCTGATGGGGAATGGCAACCTGAACTTATGTACTCATGTACGAAGTTCTACGTTGTAACTGACTGACTGACTGACACATAAGAAGGAGAGTTTATTTTCTATCGACAAGTCGCGTTTCATGGAAAGTATGATACATACATTTTGACTGGTTTTTTGACGATCTAATCTAGTCAATTACTAGATTAGCGTAACTATCATCTCGTACCTCATTGGTGCTTGTATACTTCTTTGACAAGATGATCAGGCTTCATTGGTTATGCAAACTTAAAAAAACTTCAATCAGATTTGGGAAATAATAAAACCCTCAAACAGTAAATGATACTATGACGGATTCGATTACAAATGTGACTCTCATCAACTATTTTTAATTTAATAATGTCTGAATCATGAAAGTGCAATGATACTCCTTGACTGAACACAACTTTCACTGACTGCTGTCATCATACTTACCCCCTAATGACATATTTAAAGATCAGTCATTGAACATCGAGAGCAGTAGGTTTTCTAATTAGTTTAATAACCTAATTATATGTTTCAGACGGTACTTAAATAAGGTACATGTAGTGAACGAGAACACAGGTTGGGCAACCGAATTGTATATTTAACGAAAATTACAGAGTTACTCAGTAAAATTCGAAAACCATATCGTAAACCGTTGTTAATTTGCAAAATATCAGTCCGTCATATCGAACTGGACTGTTCCTGTTGCAAAACATCAATCCATTGTCACTATTCATGCGTTTCATACAAATTCCATTGTTTTCTAACTGTTCCTTTCTTGATCTCCCCCATCTTCTGCTGCCAGACATTACGTTGGCACTCACGTCATATACTACTACTTATAAGTAGCTCGCACCACAGTCATACTGTCAGTTACCACATAGTGAATGTTTTTTGTCAAACAATATTCCATTCACAAAAGCTTGATATCATTTACCAACGTAGTGTTAGGTAAGTTAGGAATGAATTTTGTGTTCGACAGTTGAAACTGCAAAGTCGATTAGATGCTAACTGTGAATAATGTATCAGATTAGTCACTCAATATTGAACATTTCTGACCTTGAAGTATCGTTATCAGCTTGAGACCATCAGTAACACGATCATGTTTTCCATTGATTATCGATTTTCCCAACCTATAATTTTCCTACATTCCCCTTGTAGTAATCACTTAGGTCACAGTCTTTCTGTCACTCACTTCGCTCCCGTTTTCCCTAGTAAACTGAAATATCTAATGTGACGCATGACAATCACTTATGTACTTCACTTTTTCACTAAAACTCATGTGTAAGTGTAGAAGGCTCATACTGTAGGGTAAAATGAATTTTCCACTCAGCATTTACAAATATTTTCATCTTGAAAATATTTATCAAGAAGAATAATAGTTGTATAAAACTATTAAACAGCTAAAAATGACAATCTCTTACACTATTAATCTTGTAAACACGAGTTCCAATTCATCAATAAACACGAGCTTTCTCAAGACTGTAAAATGTAGCTCTGCTGACGACTATCATTAAATAAGCAAAACCTTGGCTATAAAAATTTCTTGTCAGTTGCCTCCTTATATAAATTAAATGCTTGCAGAAAATGGTGCTACTAAAGAAAACTTCATCAATCGAAAAAACTTTCACAGTGTACATAGAAATAATACATTATTGAATATCGAGCATTTGTGATCGATTTTCTTGTCCCCCCATAGTTTTCTCTCCAAAAACACTTATTCTGCGTAAATTAAATTCAAAGAACAGCCAATATTTGATAGCTGACGACTGCTTGATGACATGAATGTAAAGTTTGATCTAATAGTTATGTACATCGCACATTTCAACCGTCAATCAATCATTGTTAGACCAGCCATTAGAAATCTGGAAGCACTGAAAGACGACCGTTTCGTCCTGGTATGGGACTCTGTTATGCTCGTCTCTAGGTAAGCTTAAAGCTATTTCGAGTTCACCTTAGTCGAATAACGAAAACAAAACAATAAACAAGCGTCCAGGTAGGCTACTGTGATCCCTTGATCAAAATGAATCAGCAAGAAGTCTTGATATAGTGTAGAAACTGTATTCTACAAACACCCAGCCAGCACACAATGAATCCAACTACTCAAATCGCATTTATTTATACTCTATAGAGACGTCCTTGGGAGAGTCACAAAAATAGCACACTAAAATAACACAGTAACCAATCACAGCCAAGGATTTTCCTGGTGAGAAATGTGATCTCAAGGTCAACTGATCGGTCCATGAAATAAATCCAAAATAAAGATATTTATCAAGCGATCTAACATTTCCAACAGACTCATCAACAGTGCGCACCTCGCACGATTCGAACCCCAGCACCAACGTTTTTTACGCGAGAACGCCTAGCCTCCGGACCATAAATGTCATTCAAAAAATCGTTATGTCAAATGCAAAAAAAGATGTACATAGTAGATTGATCGAATTTATTAGCTAGATATATATATATATTTTTTCACCCAACTCTAGTTCAATGAAACAATCAGCCTGAACTATCTCCTATCTATCTATAAATAAAGTCAGTCGACAGAAATACTTGAGCAGAGCATGTGATCGAATAAAATATTTGTACTTTATGTATATCTATTTGTATGTGTAGGTGTACACACACACACACACAGCCACTTTGATATACTATACAAATGAACAGTATTTCTTTTTATATAAATGCTTAAAAGAAATTTTGAAAGAGAGAGAGTCAACAAGGCAATAATCATCTCCTTTTTTTTGCTTTCTTGCCTTCGAAGAATATGATTGGATTGCTAAATTAATTTTTTTTTCTCGTTTCGTTTCATTTCAATTAGGATAAGTTAGTTTTCTTTTCTCCCTCCTACAAAAAAGCAAAACATCAATATGTTGCTATTCGAGTCTAATATATATATATATATATATATATATATATAACCAACTTTATTATCGATCGCCTACTTTGTAATTTTTTTTTGCTCTCAAAGTAAATTAAGATGAGGAAAAATATTCGATCAATTCGATAGATAGGAAAAAAGGATTGTGAGAGAGAAAGGAGAGTTGGCTTTTTATTTTTTGCATCAAATTGAAATTAGAGCTAAGGATTAAGTATATGATCAAGTATATAATGTTTCTGTAAATAATTCTTTCACTGTATGTAGTATGAATGGGTGTCGGCGTCGTGAATGTTCATCTATGTGAGTTTTGGATGATACGTGTTTACTGGAGATTCGATTATTCAATCAAGATGGTTCATAGCTTCAGGCTCAAGAAAATGATCAATTATTGAAACTTATCAACCATTCATTTTCACTGTTTTGAAACCGTGAATCGATCAATGTTAGATCGTCATTAGAAATCGGGAAGCACTGGACGGCCGTTTCGTCCTGGTATGGAACTACTCATCAGTGGCAGTGCGCATCCACGACTCTTGCACCCCGCAGGATTCGAAACCAGGGCCTTCAGTATTATGCGCGAACGCTTAGCCACTGGACCACTGAGCCGGTGTCGAACGGTGTTAATGTCTAACTTGATCCATTCAAGGAGTTGCACAACCTCATACACAGTCATCGGTAGTTACTGTCTACACCCGAACAGATTGAACTTTACTGGTCACGACTTCCCACTAGAAATCGGAGTAGATTCCTCACGAAGCTAGTCATTAGTGAGCACAGGTAATTGCGTTAAGGGGTTGTGAAGATTGTTATGTTACACATTTTGAAACCATGAATCGATCAATGTTAGACCACCATTAGAAACCTGGATACACTGAATGGCCACTTCAATACGTTTAACTTAACAATCTTCACAACCCCGTAATGCATTCTTACTGTAGCGTATGATTTAGTTCAACGTCACCATGAAAATTACTCGAATCTCTATTGACTTAGATAAGTTAGCTGAGATTTTAGTACACTAGACTTAGCATTTGAAGCACAATTTTCCATTGGTCAAGCTGTCCACTCACTACTTGTTCTTTTCAATTCGAGTTATGGAGATTAGTGGTTTTACACATTTGAAATCATCAGTCAATCCTTGTTAGACCACCACTATTAGAAACCCGGAAGCACTGATAGACGGCCGTTTCGTCCTGTTATGGGACTCATCAGCAGTGCGCATCCACAACTCCAGCACCTCACAGGATTCGAACCTGGGACCTTCGGTATTGTGCGCGAACGCCTAACCTTTGTACCAGCGGGCCGATTGTTTTTGTTCTAATTATTTCTCATGCTAATAAGTTTGCTTTAAGTGACTAGTTATTTTTTGCAAACTATTATAACTTTCTTAAAATCAGTTCTTGATAATATACACACATATATGATTTATGGAATTATTTCAGCTACATGGGTTGGTGGCGGCTACATAAATGGTACAGCTGAGAATACTTACAATCCATCTCAAGGTCTCCTATGGTGTCAAGCTCCAGTTGGATATGCTTTGAGTTTAGTTGTCGGTAAGTGATTTTGTATCAATCAGTTTAAAAATGAATATGTTTTGTAATGGGCAGTTCAGAAAACACTTGTGTACTACTGAATTCTCCCTATGTGTTCGAAATGTTTGATTGGATGAATGAACCGAATGCATCCAACCATCCTCCTTACATTGAGAAATGAATGTTTGATGTGAGAATACATACCGGAGGCTTGGAGTATAAATTTTGTTGTGATTATTGTTTACGGAGTGATAGAATATTCAAAGTACAATGACTACTGAATTCATCTTGTATTAGCAAGGTTTCCTCAGAGGTGCAGTAAGGTAGAAAATCATGGTCTCAAAGACGCTGCAGTGTGTGTACTTTTATGTTGTGCATACAGGGCTTTGGACAAGTTAATTGATCGATTCTTCTCGAGTTACTCACACGTCTTATGACCTTGTCAATGATTCGCTCATAACCTTGAGTGTTTTTATTTTAGTGTGTGTGTGTGTCTGGTACACTACCATGTCTAGCCTGTTTGTTTGTGTCTAACTACACTTAGTCATGTCTCATCGCATTAAGTTGGCCAACTCAATTTCTCCATGTTGCTTCGCTTTGCTTTTAAGCACTTGATTCTCATGTGTGTTTGTCTGCATGAAATAAATTTATCCGCAAAACTGTATTTTGCTCCTTATTACCGCCATCGCACAGACAAGATTCAACTAAGAATGTTTACATGGAAATAATGTAAGGAAAGATTTATTTCACTAACATATTCTATTTATTGTTCATCCGAATTGGAATAAGATGGCAGGCCACTGTGATAATTCTTGCTAATTTACGCATATACAAACTTTCGATTGATCAGATTTGGTATTTATAAAAATTCACACAATTAGTATGTAGTAAGTAATTTACAGAAAGCCATGTTCGAATTCATTCGTTTTGTCCGGTTCCTTACAATCTTGGCGAATTTCCCTAACATAGTGATGATAATGAAGGGGATGATTATGATAAGCAGCCTATTTAAAACTTTTGAAATATTAATAACTTGTTAGGGACTTTAGATCCCCAAAACTCACTTGGAAAAACTCCTAAATTTCTTTGATTTATTTCGGAAATTTTGAATTTTTATGTTTTCGCGCCAAAGACGCTTAGCTGACCTTCAGTACGCTATTTAGTGGCTATTCTAAGGACGTTTCAATCATTGTATAAATAAGCTTGAGTGGTATGTTTGTGGACCTCGTACTTTCTGGTTGCCTGTGGAATACATTCTCTTTACGTCTTATCAAGACTTTTTGCTTTAGTTAGCGGGGCCTGGGACAATCAGATTAGAACAGCCTATCGTATCACTGATTCATTGCTCTTTGTTCCGTTTACCGAGTAAGGTAAACTAGTAACAGCATTCGAGCATATCAGTTGACGAGCATATCCATAACTAGGAAAATATATTTGATGAGTAAGTTTATGTGATACAAATGAGACTTACGTCATTCTGAATACGTGAGATCGATTTCTAAATATGGTAGATGACTATTTATTTATATTTTCTAATTTACTGTTTTTACTTTCAAAATCGTTAGCCAAATTTTAAAAAAAGAACTTTCATTTTTTGTAAATTAGGTGGATTATTCTTTGCTAATCGAATGCGTACTTTGGGTTATGTTACAATGCTTGATCCATTTCAAAATAAATATGGTGAACGTATGTGTGGTCTGTTATTTATTCCAGCATTACTTGGTGAAGTATTCTGGACAGCAGCTATACTATCTGCACTCGGTAAGTAATTTTAGAGCTGATGGTGATTGCTAATCAGCATCTTCGTTTATACTAAAAAGCTATTTGATTCCTAGTCTTTTCAAACTTACTTACTTACTTAAGCCTGTTATCCCTAATGGAGCATAGGCCGCAGACCAGCAATCTCCAACCTACTCTGTCCTAGGCCTTCCTTTCAACTTTTATGCAACTGCTATTCATTCTCTTCATGTCTGTCTCCGATTATGGACGTAATAAGTTCCTTAGCCTTTCTCTTTTACCTCGACTTTGAGGTTTACCTGGTCGGAAAACGAGAGCGAGGATCGAGGATCCGGCGACACGACATGCTACACAAATCCGATTATCACAACCCCCATATTGAGTAAAAGAAGACAAGACTTGATATGAAGTAGAACGTGTATTCTACAAGCATCCAGAAAGTCCAGGAGAGAATCAGGATCCCGGACTAGGGATCCGGGTCCTGGTCATAAAGTGTTACAGATAATGCGTATTTATACATTTCAGTTGAATAAGAAACAACATCAAAGTCTGTGACATTGACAGTTAAGACGACCAATAGGAAGCAACATCTGAAGTGACATTGATAGCCGGGACAACCAATACGAAACAACATTCAAGCACGTGACATTGATATCTAGGATAACCAGAAAATTGACCAGTAGGAATTAACCGATAGGAATTGACCAGTAATTCTCTTAGGATATTGGATGAATATCGTAACACCTTCTAAAGCTTGTCCATCAAGGGTGATTTAGCTGGTGCATGTTGTGTTGTATCGGAGGATCTTGCGTTTTCTTTTGTGCATGCTGAGACTAACTGCTATCGAAGCTGCTTCGGCTGGGGCCCTTCCAGGGCTACTGCTGGTCTCAAGTCCAGATAATGGAGGGAGGGTTGGGAGTGCGTTTAGCAACTCTATCCCGTAGAAAACTAACTCGCTAAAACAATATCACAAAATATTATGATATAATTGTTCTCTCCATAAATATTCATTGAATGTGATTTGATTTTTTTTGTTTTTTCTAAACTAATAGGCGCTACATTAGGCGTGATAGTGGATTTAGATCAGAACACATCCATCATTTTGTCAGCATGTATTGCATTGGTCTATACATTATTCGGTGGATTATATTCAGTTGCATATACAGATGTTGTACAATTATTCTGTATATTTTTTGGTTTGGTAAGTTTCATTTATTTAAGCATATAGTTTTAGTTGTTGAGATGTGTGTGACTTTGCATGACGAATGAAATATTTTGAATTATATTGATTCAAAGTAATTTATACGTTTTTACATAAACCTCTTGAAGATTAATTGTTTTAACGCGGGCAGATTTTGTTACTGACTATTAAATACATTTTAGTCATATTGTGGTGTGAGCTACTTATAAGTAGTATATGACGTGAGCGTCAACGTAATGTCTGGCAGCAGAAGATGGGGGAAGATCAAGAAAGAAAGAGTGGGAACACAATGGAATTTGTATGAAACGCATGAATAGTGACAATGGATTGATGTTTTGCAACAGGAACAGTCCAGTTCGACATGATGGACTGATATTTTGCAAATTAACGATTTACGATACGGTTTTCCTATTTTACTGAATAACTCTGTAATTTTCGTTAAATATAATTCGGTTGCCCCACCTGTGTTCTCGTTCACTACAATATGAATGTGTTCGGAAATACTCGACTAATTGCAACGAAGTTCTTGATTATCAAAAATTACTCCTTTTTCGATTATGGATTTTAGAATGGCGAAAATGTTAGTGAAATAACTCTGATAACAGCTAAACCTAGATCAAAGAACACAGAGCCATGAATTCTCGGTAGAACCGACTTGGCATTGCATCAGTGCAACTCCTCGTGAGTGTGTGTGTGTGAGGGATTTTTTCTTCATCGCCAGAGCATAACAGAAGCTCTCCTTTGTCGTTAAGTCCAAAGTCTTTCACTGATTGCAAGTACCACCTGGTTGTATCATTTCATTTCTGCAGCAATTTGGATGACTCTTCCGGTCTCACGCATTGTGCGAACATTCCATGTACTTAAAAGAATGGTTACTCTGGTTATCAGGAGGGGCATCGACCTCGGGAATTCCGAAATACATCGGCTTTCATCATGAGACGTCCTACTCTCTAAAATAAAGACCTTTTAACTCCCAGGACAGAGTTTAAATGATTTGAATCAATTTTTCTGGTTAGCTTTTTTGGCGAATTAGTTTCCTACTGGATAAGGTCGCCAACGCTGCTCTATTATCCGGGCTTGACACCGACAGTACTCTCAGAAGGGCTCTAGGCGTGGTTTGAACCAATTCAGCACAAGTCTAAATTAGCGAGTAAACTTCATCACAACTAAGTTAGTTTATAATCAAATTCAATGCAACAATTGATGTTCACATGATACTTTTCTAAACACAATTAAGTCAATCTTGAAAATCTTTTAAATCATCTCATGGGAAATGGAATTTTTCAAGTTGATCATTTATTTTATACAATGAACTCATCAAATGCTCACAAACAAATAAACATTTTTCTCAATATTTGAATATCAAAAAATACAGCATTCACTTACACTTACTTAAATTAAATTTCTATCATATAAAAGCATTTGATTTCAAAGATGTTAGGCTGTTCAAAAAAGACCGGATTTAACTTTCTGTCTGTTCATTCAACTTAACTACACTTTAAAAAGAGATTATTTAAACTTTGAGTACTTCAACAACAAAAAAGGTCACCTTGAAATCTTTTATTGTTGACCGTTTTATGCATACATTGAAACAGACGAGTTAAATTTTTTAGTTAGAGTTATGGAGATCATTGTTTTTACACATAAAAATCATGAATCCATCATGTTAGACCTCCATCGGAATACAAATGGGTGAGGTCGAGCAAAACCCCTAGACTGATCAGAGTTAGACAATAACACCGTTGTATGCCGGTCCAGTGGACCAGAGGTTAGGCGTTACCGTTCGAATCCTGTGAGGTGCAGTGGTCTTGGATGCGCACTGCTAATGAGTCCCGTGCCAGGACGAAACGGCCTTTCAGTGCTTCCGGGTTTTGCATAGTCGTGGTCTAACAATGACTGATGATTTCTCTGTGTAAAGACAAGTTATAGTTATAAAACAATCAGTCTCTTATTGTCATATTCAATAAAACCGTGTCAATTTGAAGATTTGTAATGGAATTAAACTGTGGTTATTTTGAACAATCTTCTTAAATAAGGGTATTCATATTTGAAAACCAACTGAAAATTAGTTTTCACTTCTTTGATTTATCAGAGTATTTGACACTAACTGCTCATGGATCCATTTAATTCGTTGATCTACATCTTCTCTTTGTAAATACGTTCCCGAATGCATGAGAATTCGTAAATGTCTCAGAATATGATATATCTGATTGTGAGATACTTAGGGGTTTTATAGTGTAGTGAAGGAGAACACAGATGAGGGTAACCGAATTGTATTTAACGAAAATTACAGAGTTACTCAGTAAAATAGGAAAACCATATCGTAAACGGTTAATTTGCAAATCTTCAATCCATCATCAATCCATTGTCTGACATTGTCACTATTCATGCGTTTCACATACAAATTCCTTTGTGTTACCATTCTTTCTTTCTTGATCTTCCCCCATCTTCTGCTGCCAGACATTACGTTTACACTCGCGTCATATACTACTTATAAGTAGCACGCACCACAATAGAATCAGGGACTTGATCTTGTCAATAATCATCGATTTCACTACTATTCTCTGTTTTTAGCATGGCTGATTTTAGTTTACGTTTCTAAGTTGCACCATCTGATTTTACAGACATAGCGTGAAATCTTTTCCGAAATAGAATCAAGAAGAAGTTTGGACATGAACTAGTTATTTTACTGATTTGTAAACCTTAACGAATATCAGTTTAGCATTCAAGTCTCAAAATGCAAAATGTTGCTTCAGGATTGGCTTGCATCTGCGCCTGAACTAGTGATGGGAAGTGAAGCAGTTGGACGTGTCGACCGCTTCAATAATCTCAAAAGTGTTGATGGCCTGGTGTCTGGCGAAATCTCGGCACAGATACGTAAGGCTAAAATGGCTTTTGCCAACTTGAGTCACTTATATAGTAGGCTAGATATCCGTCTACAGACCAAAGGACGAGTCTACTACTCAGTAGTTCATTCCTTCCTACTTTACGGGTATGAAACATGACTAGTAACAATAGACGATATCCGTAGGTTATTGGTATTCAATCATAGATGTCTTCGAATCATTGCTCGTATATCCTGGAACGACTGAGTAAGTAATACTGGTCTTAGGAAAAGAGTACTAAGTAAGGGTGGCAGATCACTTGATAATGTACTAAATGCTCATCAGTTGAGGTGATTGGGACAGGTGTTATGTATACCTGTTGGGGATGTTAGATCCCCAAAATTCGCTTGATAATGCCGTATTTCGGTTTTCACGTTCGCCAGCAGGGGCTGATCAAATGACCTTGAGATTTCAATTCCCACCAGGAAAATCAATGGCTGTGATTGGCCACAGTGTATTTTAGTATGCTATTTTCTTAACTGTCTCAAGGACGTTGTTATGTTGTATAAATAAACGAGAGTTGTATGCTTGATTGTACTGGGATTGCTGGGTGCTTGTAGAATATACTTCTACGCCTACAAAGTCTTCTATTTCGATTCTGGGATTCAGGGTAGCCTTCCTGGAAGCTGGTAAAAGCATCGTTGGCGTTTATCGACTAAGGTAAACTCGTAATAGCCTCAAGCATCCTAAGTGACGAACTTATCAGTGGCGACGGGGCTCACAATTCACAATGTCAATTAATCTTGAACAGTTAGAATCTTTACTGGAACGTCAAGCAAAACGATATGAACAGTTTCAGGAACGTATGTTGGAGCTGTTAATGAAACAAATGAATTTGAATCACAGAGGTTTTGCCGATGATTCATATAATCCGCATACAGACTCGATAGTTAATTCCATTCATGAATTTCATTTTGATGGCCTTGCTGGTGTGACTTTCGAGTCTTGGTTTAAGAAGTATGAGGATTTGTTCAAGGTCGACCTCAACAATCTTGATGACGCCACCAAAGTCAGAATCCTTTTGAGAAAGCTCGGCATAATCGAACACGAACGTTATAGTAATTTCATCCTCCCAAAGAACCCACGAGATTTCTCTTTTGATGCTACAATTGATACGCTGTCGCAAATCTTCTCTGAACAGTCATCTCTCTTTAATATTCGTTATCAATGCCTCAAAATAATCAAGTCAAATGAAGATGACTGGGTAAAGCATGCTGGCTTAGTAAATCGTGAATGCGAACGATTTAAATTATCATCAATGACGGAAGATCAGTTTAAGTGCCTTGTGTTTGTGTGCATCTTATAATCGCCCGACGATGCTGATATAAGAACCAGAATCCTATGTAAAATTGAACAGTGCCCAAACATCTCGCTTCAAGAAATAACTGCAGAGTGCCAGAGATTAGTAAACTTGAAGCATGATACCTCCATGGTCGAAAACAAGGGCCTCTCATCATACGTGCATTCCATTAGTGAAAAGAAAAATTCCAATTCGGCCCAAAAACCCAAAATGAATCCACCTTCTGCTTGCTGGCACTGCGGTTCATGGCACTATGTACGGAACTGCCCATGTAGTGAATGAGAACACAGGTGGAGGCAACCGAATTGTATTTAACGAAAATTACAGAGTTACTCAGTAAAATCGGAAAACCATATCGTAAATCGTTCATTTGCAAAGGATCAGTTCATCCTATGGAACTGGACTGTTCCTGTTGCCAAACATCAATCCATTGTCACTCTTCATGCGTTTCATACAAATTCCATTGTTTTCTGACTCTTCCTTTCTTGATCTTCCCCCCATATTATGCTACCAGACTTTACGTTGACACTCACGCTATATACTACTTATAAGTAGTTCGCACCACAGCACCACACTCGTCCCCCCTTTTAATAAGCTGTCGTCGCAGTCTTTCTGATCTCCGTACAGCCGTCTTCTTCATCAGTGTTTGTGGCTCGCCCTCTTGGCGCACTTGGAACCACCTTTGGAGTTCACTGGCATTCACGCGTTTCTGTTTGTTTCCTTTCTGGATCGTATACACTGCGCCGCGCCTCTCGGTGACGACGTACGGTCCCTCCCACTTCGGGATCAGCTTACCTGACCCTGGCCCTCTTCCTGTGGTATATTTCCGTTCTCTACACTTCACCTGATCTCCCACTTCAAACAATCTCCAGTTCTTTCTCTCCTGTTCTGACTTTTCCATGTCTGATGTTTGTTTCTCTCTCGCATTCCTGATTGCTTGTCTCCACTCTGTTCTCAATCTTGTTGTATTCCATCTCTGTTGTTGCGGCCAGGTTTTATCATGCGTTGGTAGTCTCGGCCGTCTGCCGTACATCAGCTGGAACGGTGACTTCCTGGTTGTTCCCTGTGCCGAGGCACGATGTGCCAGCAAGATTAATGGTAATTCTTTCTCCCAGTCACCCCCTTTAGATGCTAGCCATTCCTTTAGCGTTCGGTTATTCCTTTCCGTTAACCCATTCGTCTGTGGATGATACGGCGTTGTTCGTACTCTCTTGATACCTAACTGCTTTAGACGGGACTTGAACTCATCACTCTCAAAACAGGGACCTTGATCGGTTAATATTATCTTTGGTATCCCATGGTCCGCCACAATGTGCCGCATTACCGCTTCCGTCACCGTCCTTGCACGTTGGTCCGCCATCGGCACGGCATTTACCCATCGTGTGGCATGCTCAGTCATCACCAGCAGGTACTGGTTACCACTTGTCGTCTGCGGGAACGGTCCCATAACATCTACTGACCACAAATCACCAACTGCTGTTACTGGAATTGACTGCAATGGCGGTCGTATGCATCGATCTCCTTTCATTAGTTGACATCGCTGGCACGCTAATACATATCGTGCAACATCGTCTCTCATACCTGGCCAGTACGCACTTTGTCGCAGCAAATCAGTTGTCCGTGCAATACCTGTATGCGCTACCTGGTGACATTCACGAATCATCTCCTGGCGCAGATCTTTTGGGATTATTGCTACCCAATTCTCGTCATCATCCCGCCAGGTCAAGGCTCCGTATCCGTTCACTCTCAGTCTCTCCTTCTGCCTCAGCAATACTGTTAATTCTTTATCTGTTCTACTCTTGTCAACATCTTCTCCCTCTTTTATCACTCTGATTACCTCCCGAAGGTTAGGGTCGGCTTTCTGATGTCGGACGAGTTCTAGGGGGTCTCCCTCTAGGCCGTTAACTGCACACGCTATCTCTGGAAGTTCGGCTTCGGTGTCCGGTCTTGACAAATAATCTGCCATTACATTTTCCTCCCCTGGCACATGCCCGATGCTGAAATCATACTCCTGCAGACGTAGCATCCATCGAGCCAACTTCCCCCGAGGGTCTTTTGCTGTTTTCAACCATTGTAGGGGCTTATGATCCGTCTCGATGTGAAATCGTCTACCTAAAAGGTACGGTCTCCATTTCTCTACTGCCCACACGATTGCTAGGCATTCCTTCTCGATCGTTGAATACTTCTGTTCGGCGGGTGTGAGAACGCGACTTGCGTATTCCACCACTCTATCAGCCTGACTCAATACCGCACCTATACCATGATCACTTGCATCTGTGGCCACTGTAAACAGTTTACCGGGTTCAGGCAGTCGCAGCGTCATCTGACGATCGTCTAGCATGTTTTTGATTCGGTTGAACGTTTGTTCGGCAGCCTCAGTCCATGTAAACTTGGTGTTGCTCAGCAACTTATATAAGGGCGCTGCTATTTCGTTGAAATTCTTGACAAACCGACTATAGAACGCCGCTCTTCCCAGGAACTGTCTCAACTTCCTTTTCGAATTAGGTACTGCAATATTTTTTATGGTAAGAATTTTCTCTGGTAATGGCTTTATTTCTCCGTTTCCCACTTTATGTCCCAACAATATGACGCTGTTTTTTGCTATCTGCGACTTTTCCTTATTAATTCGAAGCCCAAATTCGTCAATTCGCTTTAAGACCGCTTCCACATGCTTGACGTGATCTGTTTCCGTCAGGCTGTATACAACTACATCATCGCCATATACCTCAACATTATCTAGATTCTTAAGCAGCAGCGTCATCAATCTTCTGAACGTGAACGGTGCACCAGCCAACCCGAACGGCATTCGTTTAAATTGATACTGTTTATCCCGTATAGTAAATGCTGTCTTGTTGCGATCGCTATCTTTTATAGGTAGTTGCCAATAACCTGACCGTAGATCCAGCACTGTAAACACCGTGGCATTCTGTAATCGATCTAATGTTTCTACTACTGTTGGCATTGCGCACGGTTTCAGGTCTGTTATATTATTCAGTTCTCTAAAGTCGACGCAAAATCTATACTTTCCATTGGGTTTCTTTACCAAGAGTACCGGTGAGCTATACGGGCTGTCTGCTTCCTCAATTATACCTTCCTTCAACATTTCCTGGACCTGTCGATTTACCTCGGCCTCTAAATGCACTGGGACACGACGTGTTGTAAATATATTTACTCGGTCGTTCTTTATAGGAATTTCATGCTTTACTTTGTCACAAAATCCATACGGCTCCCCATCTCCAGTGAACAGTTTCGCATACTTTGCGCATAACTCGTTAACGTTAGGTTTCTTGGTCGAGACGTCCGTTGCCATCCTTATTTCAGCCACTTCGCTACTTTCATGTATTGGCAATGAACCGTACTTTGTGACCATTTTCCCGCTTCTCAAGTCAATTATTGCTTTTACCTCTCTTAGGAAATCTGCTCCTAATATCGGTCTCGATAAGCTTGTGGTTACCACGAACGGAAAATTTATCTCAGCTCCACTCATTTTTACAATACTGTTAGATACCCCCAACACCTCTAGCATATGCCCTCCTATGGTGTGGACAGCTAATGTACATGGTTTAATTGTCTTACATTGCTCTTTGCTTATTAACGATATAGCTGCCCCTGTATCAATCAAACACACTAACTCCCGTTCATTTATGTACACTCTGGCATAAATTGCCCCTCTATCTACTAGTGCAAGAACCTCCCAATTCCTAGGGTGGAAAGAAAACACGTTATAATGTTTAAAATATCGTCGTCGTCGTCTTCTTGGACAGTTTATCTTCCAATGTCCTGCCTCTCCACAAGCGTAACATTTATCGTTCCTTTTATGATTTACTCGTAATGCTGCTATCTCACGCTCTAACTCCTCAATCTTCTTCTCGAAAGTATTTATCTCCTGCCTTTCGCACCCGACCGGAGCTACTGTTCGTGTCATCAGCTGACGAGTCACCTTCGCTAGTTCACCGATGTCCATAGGTTGTGCTGCATTTACTAATCTCAGCTGCTGGGACACAGCGGCAGGCACACTCTCAATAAATTGCGACGCCAACAATTGTGCCTCCGACTCCTCATCGATACTCGGCAACGCACGCGCAGCAACCTTCTGAGTTCCACAGCGAGCACCAGCGGGTCACCGTCAGCCGACAGCCTCGCCAACCGGAACTTCCGCAACGCCTCCTCCCTGTCCACCGGGCTGTCGAACTCGGTCATCAGCCGCTCAACGACCGCCTCCCATGGCGTCTTCCCGCCAGCACCGTCCAAGCCGTCATATACGGCCTTCGCCCTTCCTCTCAGCAGCGTCCCCAGCACCACCAGCTTCGCCTTCGGTTCCTTCACCCCCACCAGCTCCGCCACGGCCTCAAACTCCTTCAGGAAGCCCCGCACATCCCCGTCTTCAAACTCCTTCGGCCATGGAACCTTCATCCTTTGCGTAGGCAGCGACACCAAATGTAGTGAATGAGAACACAGGTGGAGGCAACCGAATCGTGTTTAACGAAAATTACAGAGTTACTCAGTAAAATCGGAAAACCATATCGTAAATCGTTCATTTGCAAAGGATCAGTTCATCCTATGGAACTGGACTGTTCCTGTTGCCAAACATCAATCCATTGTCACTCTTCATGCGTTTCATACAAATTCCATTGTTTTCTGACTCTTCCTTTCTTGATCTTCCCCCCATATTATGCTACCAGACTTTACGTTGACACTCACGCTATATACTACTTATAAGTAGTTCGCACCACAGCACCACACCCATTTAGGCAGCATAGATGCAGGAAGTGTAAAGTCATCGGTCATAAAGATGGCTTTTGCCTACAGAAAAAGCCAAAGCGATCCAGAAGTGCTAAGAAGCCTGTTCCTAGATCCAGTAGCAATGCATTGAGCCTAATATCTTCCTGCCAAAGCTCATCACCAGGTGAGAGGAAATTTATTACTCTTAATATTAACGGTTATTTGTGTAGAATGCAAATAGATACTGCATCTGATGTCACTATCCTCTCACGCAAAAATTGGACCAAATTGGGCAGCCCAAGCCTGCAGCACACAACACAAAAGCCTCGTACAGCATGTGGTAATTATCTTCGTCTGTTAGGACAATTGGAATGTAAAGTTGCTTTCCGAGATTCGTCGTTTACTGGGGTATGCTATATAACGCCAGCTGATCTAAATTTACTTGGTTTAGATTGGTTCGACCAGCTAAAATTGGCTGATGTCCCGCTAAATACCATATGCAGCCTGGTATCACAACGACATGACCCAGAAGCGTATACGAAGAACCACGCAGAATGTTATCTGACAACCGCAGTTCGCGCATTACCGGTGTCTGCAACAGACATACAAAATGCTTCTAGAAACGACCCCATCATCAAGATGACGATGAAATATGTCACTAACGGGTGGCCGTCGAAAAAGTTTGAAGGTGACATGAAGCAACTGTATCAGCGGCGGGAGTCACTATGCATCGTCAACGATTGTCTGATGTTTGGTGAAAGAGTAGTGGTGCCAGAATCCCTTCGTGCAAAAGTGCTGAGACAGTTCCATCTTGGTCATCCTGGGATTAAACGAATGAAGTCCATAGCCAGGAGTTATGCATACTGGCCTCACATGGATCAACATGTCACAGCGTTGGTTGAAAAATGCATCCGGTGTCAGCAGGCGGCAAAGATGAATGCCAAAATTCCACCGGTTTCATGGCCCAAACCTGAGCATCCTTGGTCCAGGATACATGTCGACTTCGCTGGCCCAATAAATGGAACTATGTATTTAATTGTCGTCGACGCCTTTTCTAAATGGCCGGAAATCAGCCCCGTTATGCCGCCCACTACAACTAAGACTATACAGCTCCTAACTGAAATTTTCTCACGAAATGGCATACCAGATGTGATCGTATCCGACAATGGCTCTCAATTCACCTCTTCCCAATTCCAGAATTTCTGTCAACGGCTAGCTATTAAACACTTACGCTCGCCACCATACCACCCGCAATCGAATGGGCAGGCGGAAAGGTTTGTGGATACGTTTAAAAGAGCACTGCTCAAGTCAAAAGGGGAGGGGACGCCAGCCGAAACGTTACAAAATTTCTTGTACGTCTATCGGACAACACCAAATGAATTGTTACCGGAGCAAAAGTCCCCAGCTGAAATCCTGATGGGAAGAAGATTGAAAACGATTCACAGCCTGATGCATCCGACCAATGCACCCTCATCAGTAGAGACAAAGCAGCAAAGACAATCCGCTTACGAGGTGGGATGCCCTGTGTTTGCCCGTGACTACAGAACGAACCATGGTCCTTGGGTAGAAGCGAGAGTGGTCAGAAGGGTTGGTCGAGTTATGTACGAAGTAGAGGTAGGAGGTGATAAATGGTCACGTCATCGGAATCAGATACGCAGACGGCTAGCCCCAGATCGCCCATCAAGAGCAGAAAGCCTTCCCCTTGACATCTTGCTTGATACCTTCAACCTACCGAGAGCCCCGCCACGAGAAGAAACTCAGCAGCAAGCTGTTCTTCGTTCCCGAAGGTATCCCCTCAGACAGCGGCGAACAATAGTCAAGATGCAAGTCAACCACAGGAGAACACGCTATTAAAAAGGAGAGGAGTGTTGGGGATGTTAGATCCCCAAAATTCGCTTGATAATGCCGTATTTCGGTTTTCACGTTCGCCAGCAGGGGCTGATCAAATGACCTTGAGATTTCAATTCCCACCAGGAAAATCAATGGCTGTGATTGGCCACAGTGTATTTTAGTATGCTATTTTCTTAACTGTCTCAAGGACGTTGTTATGTTGTATAAATAAACGAGAGTTGTATGCTTGATTGTACTGGGATTGCTGGGTGCTTGTAGAATATACTTCTACGCCTACAAAGTCTTCTATTTCGATTCTGGGATTCAGGGTAGCCTTCCTGGAAGCTGGTAAAAGCATCGTTGGCGTTTATCGACTAAGGTAAACTCGTAATAGCCTCAAGCATCCTAAGTGACGAACATATCAATACCCAACCACCGACTGCCCTGACGAGTGACGTTTCGTGACGTAGGGTTAGGTTGGGAGAAAGGTAGCACCAGTCAAACCAAAAAATGGCACAAATCCACGAGGTCACCAATAACTGAACTGAGTCACGTCAGTAGATGCAAACTACCTTGTTGAGGTTCGCAAGACAATAGTAGCCAATTGTTAGAGACTTTAAATTACATGGCTCAAAATCGTTTGCATTGACGCACGGTGTATCATCCCTGTTCTTTGTCTTCTCTCAAATTTTAATCTTCTGAATTCCTTGCGAATGTAGAAGAGTCTCATAGCACAGGACAAAACGGCTGTCCAGTGCATCCCGATTTCCCTGTAGAACTTCTGATAAACTGACTTATCAAAAAGGTTTACCTAAAAACTCGCAGTAGACTTTTTCTGTAGATAACAATTTTTCTAAAAGTTGATGTCTTATTTAACTTATTGAAACTTATGTCTAGATATTTCTAAATGAAAGTATGACAAGTGAACTCAGAAGCTAGGTAACGTTTTACAGGTGGTGGGCGTACGATGTGGCTTTAATACGAGATCGACTCATTTGCATACGAAATCATATCTTAATAACGGGTTACAGTTAGGGTAACCTAATAATGATTATTCTGCTTTTGAGAATGAACTGAATAATCTAACCATGAACTGTCTATCCAAAAGTGATAGATGGTGATCAGTTCTAATTAGCGCTTATTTTATGCCCAGTACTTTTTTTCAAAAGTCTAATTACTGACATGGCTGTCAGTCAGGTGATGAATTGATCTCTTTTAAAAAAATTTATTGGAGGAGATCAGGAATCACCACACAACTGTTTTGTCCTAGTTCTGGATTATTCAGCATGGTATGCACCTAGTTAATAAACCTGAAACTTTCAAGCTTCCTTGTTATCACTTAACCATTACGACCAATTGTTGGGCTTCTAATGAGGCACATTTCCAACCTTAATCAGTGCGGAATCCAGCGTGACGATTATTTAAAGCCAATGATAATGGATATGTCATTCATGACTTGTCTAGACTCCACCTGTTAAAAAACTCCTCGCTATCACTTCCAGAAATCATATCAAAGTACACATAGTTAATTATCTGAAAACTATTGGAGTAATTCGGTCGTTGAAGATATTGTGATTGTCTACTACACGGAGGAGCCCCGTTGTGGGACAGAGTTTTCATTGTCCACCTTATCTATCCTCAGCGCCAGAAATATCATGTACCGATTGAAGAGTATAATTATTGAGTGATAGACACGCACTTACATAGACTCGATATTGATTTATTTACTTAGCTCTATACTTTTGTAAACTTTCTCGTTTCATCAATCTTTGAAATTCGGGTTTCTGTTTTTTTTATTTTAAAAATCTCAGTGGATTTCCATACCATTTGCCATGGTGAATGAAGCCACTGTGCCGATTACACAAACATGGGACAAATGGAAGGGTTATGTTGATTCCATGGATGGCTTCTTCTATGTGGACAATTTGTTAATGTTAATTTTTGGCGGTATACCTTGGCAAGTTTATTTCCAGGTAAACTGTGTCATTTTTTTCTGCTTGTATTGACAGTTAGAATTTATTAACAGTACTCTCTAGTATGAGTAGTATATATATATATATATATATATATATATATATATATATATATATATATATATATATATGTAGGGTACGTCACTAGGTACGCTTGAAGCTATTACGAGTTCACCTTAGTCGATAAACGCGAACGAGACAATTACCAGCATCCAGATAGGCTACCTTGAATCCCAAGCTGAAGAAAAAAGGCTTTGTAAGTGTAGAAAGTATATTCTTCAAACACCCAGCAATCACAATACAACTCTCGTTTATTTATACATCATAGAAACGTCCTTGGGACAGTTACGAAAATAGCATACTAAAATACACAGCAGTCAATCACAGCCATGAATTTTGCTGGTGGGAAATGAAATTTCAAGGTCAACTGGATCAGCCCATGCTCGCAAACGTGAACTCCAAAATAAGGCATTTATCATGGGAGTTCTGGGGATCTAACATCCCCAACAATATGATAAAATATACAAGTTACTGCTAATCACGTGGGCTAGACAACGTGATGCAATCTGTTTTTCAATAGCTATCCTTGTGCAGAATTGCTCAAAAGAATATTTGTTTCTTTATGACTACAAATACAGTTTATTTAAGGATTTTTAACTAAAACAAAATCAAGGTCTGATGTTTCTTTTCTAATGCCTTCATCAGTTGATTAGCATGAAAATGGGATGAAATGTACAAAACTACACTACTGTCACAGATTTTAAGCTTGATTGTAAACCGTTTTAGATTTTTAAAAAAACATCTACGATTCTTATCAGATGAGAGTGAATCTTTCATAAAATCTGATCTACTTATTTTTATACTTTTTTGAATAAAAATTTCAAAATTTCAGGCTTGTGTCGCTATTACTTTATCATGTCATAAAGCAATAAAACTTTTATTAGTAGTATTCAGCGAAAATTTAAAACTCTTGAATGTTTTAACACGCTTACAGATGACTGTTTTCTTTTATGGCTTAAAGCTGTTATCGGATAAGACAGAATTAGTGTTCAGCATTGATAGTCGGATATAGATGGAATAAAGCATAACTGTGTTAGCTGTGCGCTGATTGGCTAATTCCTATTCAATCAGTGCCTGATCGATACTCATGTTGTTAGCTACACGCTGATTGGCTAAATCCAATCGATCAGCGTTAGCCGATCACCTGTGTTAGATTTCAGAAGCCCCTCATGTAAAAAATATAAACATACTAACGTTGCATCTATCTCGCCTTCGCCTCCGCTTCGGCTTCTTTCTTCCATTTAACCTTGCTATTTGGAATATAATCTTTCTCCTGTTCCACCGTGTTCTGATTTGGGGATTTGTCGAGTGTATTATTGTCAGTGAATACTAAACAATAGGAATAAGCTGGATTACTAGGAGAGATTTATAACAAACATTTGTAAAATAAATGTCAAATAGAATATATTTCAGTAAATATATGTAGTTCACACTCCGCCTCGAGCTCTTGTAGGGCTACTGCCAGTTTAAAGCTCGGATAAAGAATGAGGGCTGGTTAGTGACCCTGTCCCGCAGAAAACCGACTCACCATAACCAGAAAAAATAGTTCAAACAATATATATTAAAAAGCTTAATGCAAGTTTAATGTGTAATAATATTTGTAAACTGTTGATTATATTCACAGTTGTTACTGTTCTCAAAAATTCACTGGTTATTTATTATTAATTGTAAACGAGTAAATGTAATTTTACAATTACAGTCATATGACGTACTTACTTACTTAAGCCTGTTATCCTGACTGAAGTATAGGCCGCCGACCAGCATTGTCCAACTTACTCTGTCATGGACTTTCCTTTTCAGTTCTATCCAATCGTTTTTCGTTCTCTGCATGTCTACTTCCATTTTCCTGAGTAATATGTTCTTTGGTCTTTCTGTTTTCCTTTGGCTTTGAGGATTCCAAGTAAGAACTTGTCGGGTGCTTTCCTCAATTTGTACCCTATACACTTCCAGCGCTTCTTTCTCCACTGGAATCTGGTTTGTTCTCTACCACTGTAGAATGTTGCTGATAGTTTCTGTCCAACGGATCCTCAGTGTTTTGAATAGATAACTGTTCATAAACACTTGTATCTTATGGATGATGATTTTCGTAGTTCGTTCTCCGAGTTTCCGTCCCCATACAGTAGAACTGTCTTGACATTTTATATTAAAAATTCTGACTTTGATGTTGATTGACAAACGGTTGTTTTAAGTACCAGATATCCTTCAATTGTATCAATGCTGTCCTTGCTGTTAAAATGTTCTGTTTTTTTTTTTAATTTTTATTCATTGAACTTAGCGTGTACTCTCATCAAAAACTGCAAGCCAAGCGCGTATTTTAAGTTTTGTCGCTTCATTTGGATGTTTTGTTATGGCAATTCCTTCAGTTTTGATTGGAGCTGTTGGAGCAAGTACAAGTAAGTGTGTTGAACTTATTCACTATATAAATTCATTTTTGTGTATAGTTGGTATAATAAATATGTATTTATATATTTTTAAATATTGACAAATTATTTGAACATTGAATTAGAATTTTTAAATGCGAAACGTACATAAGATTATATTTTTCAAATGAAATATTTCTGTTAAAAATGATACTTTACTTTATACGTAGCTCAATAAAAATTTATTACATTGAAGATAGACAAAAGTTAATGAGGAACACAAACAGCTCCGAAATATTCATGCACCAAATGGGCCACTCCACAAACCTTTGGTCATAATGTCTAATCCACAAGGCAGTGGAACAATGTCGAGAGATGCAACCGGTGACCAGTAATACGTTGTATTCTCAGGATCCTATAGTCTACATGCACCAAGGGTCCGGAATCACTGTTCTTCAACTCCTCTGCTTGGTGTATCCTCCATACCCACTATCCAAGTTTAAGCACCAAACACTTGATTTTCGGCCTCTCAATTTGGTGAGTAAAACTCATACCACAAGAAAGCAATTGAGAAAGATTTCCCCGGCGTTTGCTATACACACATGTACATACGATGGTATTTCGAGAGAGTGAGAAAGCAGACTCCCTTCACTCTCGGTATCACCAGGGCATTTAAAGCCGCATATATAGAGCGAGAGAGAAATTGCTTTGGTCCTATAATGAGGACCATTTAACAATGGACACATTGAAATCAATGTGAATTTAGGCTCAAGGATCAAGACCCTTGAGCTAGAACCTAATAGGCAATCTTCATATGATTTTGTCGCTGAATGATTGTCTCAAGCTTAGGATCTTCAATGCAAGCGTATCTTAAACCCAATTTTTATAAACATACGATTTCTATTTATTCATGGTTTTATAGAGAAACTTTTATGGTTACAATATCATTTTCATCACATGGACAATGATATTTTAGGGAAACGGTATGATCCTTACGCGATTTAAATATCTTATGTTCAATTCCTTAAAGGTTCACACGGACGTGTGAACAACTGTCCAGTTCTATGTGGCAATCCGTGGGCGTTTTTATTTATTCAGTATAACTTAGTTAAATGATAAAATAAACAGTGACTTTTGATTCATTTACATGAGTATAAACTAATTTCAGAAAACTTTATGAAAGGAAAAACATTGAATCAGTTAAATTTAGAGGAAACTAAAAACGCTACTATTTAAATTATTAGTAGTAACTTCATAAAAGCAATCAATGAACGAGACAAAACTGTTGCCACAAGCATTATATGCAACTACGAATTCGACTTTGATGTAATATTATTTTAAAATGAATTTTTCATATTTGCCAAATTGATGATTGAATCCTCGAAAGAAAAGCTGGAAATTTAAATTTATGAACATTAAACCTTGAATATGAAGTTGATATTAGGCATTTGATTTAAAATTCTCTCAATTAAATTATTGTTTAGACTAGACCTTTCACACGAACTGATAACTATTTTCTCTATACACAGCTAAGGATAAGCATATGTTGATATTTTTATGATATATTTCTTTTCAAAAATGCTTACATAATGAGTTCTACTACTGTATAACAGCACACATACTTATCTGAAAAAGTAGTTGAAGACAAACGACATCAACGATACATATTGTATTGACTCATGTTATAGAATGGGACTTACGATCAGATGACTGTACTATAAAATTTCATTAATAAAACAATGCAAAATTGATCACAATCGCAAACTGACAGCTTTGTGTACATCACTATCGAATAATTAAATACAATACTTGTCAAAATGCAGTTTACAATAAATAAATCCTTATAAATACCGGTATGCTTGCTGACTTATCAATACGAGACGCAGGAGTCGTGGATGCGCACTGTCAATGATGAGTCCCATACTACGACGAAACGGCCGTCCAGTGCTTGTGTGTATCTAATAATGGTCCGACTTTGATCGATTCATGATTTCAAAAATGTAATACCTTATTCACAACATTAAGGTACATGATATTAGAAGTATAAATGTAGCGGTCAATCTCAGCTTATCCAAATATCATAAAGGTCCCCTGTTTTTCTGTATATTAATGAAAATCAAAGTTTATCTTATTACTTGAAGTTTCGATTGAATTCTTCTCCCACTAGTAGTAGCAAGCAAACAAACCATTTGAGTGAATTATCAGTCATATTGATTTGATAGAACATCAAATTAAGTACTTGTAATACTTAATCCCTTCTGATTCATTCTTCTCACACTGATTCATATCCTTCTAATCATTTCTGAAATCTCTTTCACAACTTTCATCGGCATTTCACCATTAATGAACTTGGCTTAAATAGCAATTCGATTAATTACTGATACACCTATACTACTTACAAGGTTTTTCAGTAGTATAATTTATTTTGCTAAAATCACTTGTTCACCGACAGTCGGATTTTACCAACAATTAAATTACAATGAAAATCTTTTAAATTTTTTTCTATTAGATTAAGTAGTATGTTGTCGAACTCTCAACAAAAACATCGATTTGTTCATCTCTCCATAAAAATTACCGATTCAGAATGTACATATTATTAGTCTCTTAAAATTAATGAATGACTGGAGGCAATCAGCAAAAAAATCCTCTAAACCTAGATTGTTGACACCGTTCAGCAAGGCATTATGTTATTCTTTGGAAAAATAACTTATGCTGGCTCACTCAGGAAGACAGTGACCTATTGTAGTGTTTAAATGTTTCACAAATTAACATGTAGTGACCATGTTTGTTTGTTGGTTGCAGAGACATACAAAGAAACTATCGACATTCAATCCTCCCTGCTCATTATTTTGATATTGATCAAGCAAACTTAAAGCAAATGTTAAGAATGAATAAATCAGTTCAATTTCTATGATTTCCGGTAATTAAGATAGATTTTTGATAAAAATGAGTGATATGTCAACTGGTTATTTTTTCGAAATAAAACAGAAAGAATATAAAACTTTAAAATGAACTGATCTTCAGAAGATTTACCTATTTTTCTCTATGATTAACTGGTTTCATGACTGAACATGACAAATACTGTTATTGATCTAGTACCTACTATTATTTAAACAAATTTGATTTGTCAATTTTCAATGTACAATTTTTCTATTGTACTTTTCTATAAATAGATTGGACAATGACAAATTATAATACAACTTCAGAATTACCAAATACACCAGAAGAAATGAAATTAATTCTACCCTTAGTATTACGTTATCTCTGTCCACCATGGGTATCATTTATTGGTTTAGGTGCAGTATCCGCTGCTGTCATGTCCTCGGCAGATTCATCCGTCCTATCGGCTGCATCTATGTTTGCTAGAAATGTTGTCAAAGCGATATTTTGGCAAAAAGCTACTGAACGTCAAGTTATCTGGATTATGCGTGTTAGTATATTTGTAATTGGAGCATTTGCATGTTGGTTAGGCATTAGTATACAATCAATTTATGGTTTATGGTATTTGTGTTCCGATTTAGTGTATGTGATTTTATTTCCACAATTAATTTGTGTTCTGTATGTGCGATTTTCAAATACATATGGTTCATTATGCAGTTACATTATTGGTTTGTTTGTACGATTAACTAGTGGTGAAAGTGTGTTAAAATTAAGACCATTAATTATTTATCCATATTTTGTTGATGACGAGCATGATTTTTATCAACGTTTCCCTTGTAAAACATTTGCTATGTTAATTACTTTCATAGTTTGTGTTTGTATTTCCTATTTGACGGATATTTATTTTCGAGCTGATTCAACACGACTGAAATATGATATATTTCGTTGTTATAAAGAACGTCAGTCAATGTCAGGTTCCATACGTATAGGAAATCGTTTTAATCGACCATCAATTCGAACAACACGATTACCGCGTAAAGGTGAAAAATTAGAAGTGATCAGTGATGATGGAACATTGGAGTTGGAGAAAAATGAAATGATAACAAGCGCCATCACTTTGACTACTACAACTTTAACAAATTTCAACAATTTTAACAATTCACATAAACCAGACGAAATGATTTTGACGCATAAAACAGTGTTAAACAAAACAAACGGCACACTTGATTGAACAAACATTCACATTACTGTCAAAAAAAATTTTAAATACTTACTTACTTCATCAACAACAACGAAAAAACTTTCCAATCCATAGATTTAAACAAGTCACTTTTGAAATTTGAAAAAGAAAACTGAAACAAAATAATAATAATCGTAAAATCAATTTCAAATTTCAAGAAATCCAATTCACATTCTCTATTTATTTTGAAAAAAAAAATTGAATTTGTTTAAGCCTTTCGTTTTTGAAATGTTTTTCCATTTTTTTTTCGTTCTCTATTACCGTTGACATTTTAAAACTTGTATTTATTTATCCTAACTCATCTGATTCTAACACACATGTTAGTTTAGATAGAAAAGAAGAAGAGTTCAATAAAAAAACACACTAACATTTTTTTTTCAGGAATTTCACAATGATTATTATTATTTGTTATTGTTATTTCCGAGTGTTGTTGTTTATATATTCGAGTTCTTGTTTAAATTAAATTAAATAATTCATTTAACTCTAATAAGCAGCTTTTGAGCGGTTTATTCGTAAAAATTTTCAATATTCAAACAATTATTTATTACTTATGATCATCTTCAATTATCATTTGGTTGTGACTATGATATGTTTTTCTAATTGGTTATTGTTATTGCTATTATTATTATTACTATTATTATTATTATTATTACTGTTATTATTCCTTATATGCTCATTGTCTTACTACATTATTGCAATTTTTATTACACTTTCCCGCCCCCCCCCACCTTGAAAAAAAGAAATGTAAACCTTAATTTGATATTGCATTACATTTGATTATCTTTTGTGACCAGAAAGAAACAAACAATCAAACATACAGAGTGATAGTTTTGTTTTTAGAAATCGTTATTTAAATCAAATTTTAATATCTTTATTTATTTGTTTTACTTTATTTATTTACTTATTTGATATGAATTCAATGTTCAATAATGTTTCTATTTATCTTAACAGTTTATGCGAAACCATACATATATACATATATATGCATATATTTATATACATATATATAAAATACTCATACATCATACACATACAAATGATTATTATTTGATAAATAGATAGAATTTTAAAAAATTGAGATCAACAAACACATTGACAATTTGTTCTATGCAAGCAGAGATTCTAATTGGATTCACACTGTTTTTTGTCCATGATCATCAGCACAAACTTCAAGTGGATTGGTTGTTAATTGACCTTGCACCTGTCGTTGTCTGATTTCTGTGTATGTCTATGACATTTCTGATTGGTTGATAAATTTTGATCAATGTCGATTGGTGTAGCAAACAAATCAATAGAAACATTTCAATCAATTCTATTTGGTCCAAAGGACAAAATGACAAATGAAGAAAAATTAAATATTATCCATAAAAAATTAACTGCTCAGACTGTGAAAAAAAACATTACATCGGATAAAGTGGACGTCGTCTTCAGCTTCGTCTGAGTGACCATCAGTTAGCAGTTAAACGCCATGATATTTCTTCCCTCATATCCTTACATACGGATAACTATGTACACACACTGGATTGGCGCAATGTTGAAATACTGCATAGAAGGAGTGAAAAGAAAACTCGAGAATTTTTAGAAGCTCATTTCATTCGGCAATCAACAGACACACCGACATTGATCCACTATATCAATAAACCAATGAGAAAAGTCACAGACAAACATAGGATCAAGAAACAGATCAAAATAAAGGTCCAAGCAACGACAGGTTTAGGATGAATAACAACCAATCGGGATCGATGTCAATGGAACAGGCTACGAGTTAAACAGGGAGAAATTAGAATACTTCACTTCTCTACCTGAAGTTTGTGCTGATCATGTTCTTGGGAAGACCCATGAAAGCTTCCCAACCGAAACATCCGTCTCAGAGAACAAAACTTCATCGCAATCATCGACCTGAGCTACAAAGTTTTCTCCACCATCATAGAATCATATCCATCCTAGACAATTAATAGGAGGTCAGGAATAGATGTATTGGCGTCATCAAAACTGACTTTAAACCATATTGCTTAGATAGACTACATACATGCTTCAGACAACAAGCGATGGCTTCATAGACTTCAGGTGGTTACTTTTATGCCGATAGACTGACTGTACAAGATTTTTATAAAGTGTTGGCTGTCAGCACTTGAGTGACCAGATTATTCAATAATAAACCATCAGGCATACAACTGTTCTTTAAAGAAATACCTAATTCATTACGCGAAGATTGAATTCATGACGATTCAGACAGCAGCAAACCAAAATTGTTACAATGATTTGTTTTTCGGGGTAGTCATCACTTTCACCGACAATCTGAGCTGTTTTGATATCTGCACCAGTTCACTGAAGATCAATACTTGTTTAGCATTCTTAATAGACGCGGTCTCTTTCAGCCATAATGAAGTTGTGATAGTTAAACTAGCGAATCTTAGTACAGCTATAAAATGTATCGGTAAGCAATTTTCCTAACGAAAGCCAATTACTAGTTTTATTGCGTTTCGTCAGTGGTCAAGAGCTACTTTACAATCGGTTACCTTTATGAAAAATGTTACAGTGTACCCCAGTAGGTTTATATGTCACATTACGATCAGAAGAAGACGATAGCTGATCAAAGCGGAGTTATACTAGGCTCAATTGAGCAGATCAGGTCTGTAGAATAGCTAACTTGCGAAAATCGGTTTCCAAATCATGAAAAGTACTAAGATGGAATGTACTTGCAAAAACGTTCCATCTTTATTGTTTTCAATAAACTTTTAAACCTTCATTTGGAACCTGATGTTCTGGATATAAAGTGTTTTTATCAAACTACAAATCTTAAGTGATGATTCGTATTTTAGTGCAAATAATTTGCTTTCATTGAGGCGTTATTGCTGTCTCCATACTTCAATCTGCTCATTTTTATTACAGTACGTTTGGAACGATACACAATGTGCTTCCCAAAGATCATAATTATTGCCACTAAGATAAAATAAGTTTTTCTGAGATAAATGGTTTGGGACTTTGTCTTCCTTGTTAATAAATTACGAATCTCGAAGAAGTGCAATCTGATTTATGTTGGGTATATCGTTAGGCCTTAATTGTCCAGGTTTGTGTACTAAAGGGGTCAGTCAAGTCGGTATCCATTCCTCAGCTATATCATGTTGTTTCAAAACACCTCTCTGTTTGTATTGTATTGATCGATTTGAAAGGCTAAATCTTAGAACCTTGTAATAAAGCAAATACTTTCTGATTGAAAGTGGTTTACATTTACATTAGTACGTAGTGGAATACTTCTACGAAAAAAACAGTTGGTGAAAAAGAAACTTTTATTATTGTACTCCTTTAGTTTGAAGCGTGTCGATTTTGATCACGTCGTGCTCACCATTTGTAGTGTGTCGATTTACTGCGTGTT
Organism: Schistosoma turkestanicum; assembly: GCA_944470395.2. NCBI lineage: Eukaryota > Metazoa > Platyhelminthes > Trematoda > Strigeidida > Schistosomatidae > Schistosoma > Schistosoma turkestanicum. Next base: position 8,515,744 of record OX103975.1, read on the forward strand.
CTTAAGCTCGGTAATTAACTCGTTCAGACAATCGTTGCCAAATAGCGTCTGATGGTTTATAAATCAGAAGATGGATTCGTAGTGGTGAATACGTTTATTCGGGACACACCACAAAGCGAAGCGGAGAAGTAGTGAATAAAACGAATGAAGCAACGTGAACTGGAGAAGGCTTTTGAGCCAACTCGAAGAGATAGAGCATGACTAAGAATATATAGTCAGACAAAAATAAGACAGACATATGACAAGCGAAATAGGCATGCACAGACATGAATAAAAGCGACGAATGATTGACAAGGTCAAAGGTAAGCGAGACAAGTCATGTGAGTTCATAGGGGTTTTAAGATGTTAACATTAAAGCGAAAAGGATGAGTCAGCGCGTAGGTGTAAGCAATGCTCAGTCGTACAAGCTCATACAAACCAGACAATAAAAAATACCAATGGTACATACGGGTTGATGCAAATAGCGTGCTTACATAAGTTAATCGAAAGGCGTGATCAGATTAAATATGAGCGAACTCAAATTTAAGTGGAGGCACGACTGTGATGTGCTAGTAATTTGTAATTAGTATTAAGTGGTGATCATAGTCAGTGACAACTCGGTCACCACTAAGACCCCTCAAATTTTAAGGCAGTGGATCTATCAACACTTTTACGACACTGAAGAGAAAACACTTATTTACCTGCTCTGTGCGCCAATTAACACAGGATGATTAGCTACATCTGTCATTACCCAGATAAGAGAAGGTTTGGACAAAAGTTTTAATGTTCCAAAAGATACAGCTCTGTGAAACATAAAAGACTATCTAAATGCTCTTCTTAGTAATGGTCAGCTTAACAGTAGAACACTCATTGATTCAACGAATTATCTAATCCGATTCTACCTATTATTAAATACTAGAAATAAGCAAGTTATTGAAAATATTTACAATTGACAATAACCCTGACATAAACCTAGTAAATCTGCTCTGAAATACCCTAACAATATATGTATATACATATATCGGTAGTCAGTCATTTCAGCGAGATTGGAAATCTTAGTTTCCACCATTAACAAGAAACATTCCAGTCTTCTCTGCCTGATTCGGACATTCAAACAATCCCGACCACATAAACTTCATCTCCCTTCATTGAAAGACAATCAGTGTAACAAATCAGACAAACGTAATTGTACCAAGGTAAATACATTATGCTGTAGGTCTAGGTATTTTTCGCTTCAACCTATCTCGCAGTTCATTCATCAATCAATTGCGTAACATATACTGTTACAGCGTTTCTACCAGTCCTCATAATATAAACACTAGCAAAACTAGGAGTGGTCTGAATTACGAGGTTTATAGTGAGTTTAAGCTATGTTCCGCGAAATAATTAAGTTAAGTAATGGGTTGAAAATCCTAGCTCCTAGCAACAGTATTGTGAAAAAGCTCAAAACGTCACTCGCCAATGAACCTCAGAGTAATTAGTAAAACTCGGATCACTCGAGCCAAATAAATAAACCAGGTCACCAACAAAGAAACTAGAATGACACTACCTCTCAGATCTCTATTCCTAATAAGACGAGGATTCAAAACATAAAATGGAGTGAAAGGTGTCCTAAGACTCAAATGACCAGCCTACTGTCTAAAAAGAACAGAACAATGACAACTGTAACTCTTACTCGTTGCCAGCTAGAACTAGTGACTGTGCATTTGAACTTAAATTCTGTGGTGCATGGGTTCAATGTCTCTGTGATACTGAAGTACCGAGACAGTACTTTTGGTTCATGTTAGGTCACCCCTGTCCGCGTTCCTGGTTCGTTTGTCCACGGTGTAGAATCAATAAGCAAAAAAAACTAACAATAGCAAAGAGAAAGGCCTCATCTAAAATAAATTCAGCAATTCCCACCAGCATACCGAATTCTCCCAATAAAGAATCAGCTAAAGAGGCGTCAGGGGCAGCCACAACCCGAGCTAATAGAGCAGCAAAACTACCGTTAGTTGTGAAATCCCCAGTATTTTTCAATAGTACATGGATCAGTTGGTTAGCATAAGAAATGAAAACGGGAACACCATAGTTCCAGAAACGCTACGGATAGGGGACAGAGTCGTCCGAAAAAATTCGATAATTTTATATTATGTTCCAAATTCGGAGGAAAGCTTACTGAAAGGTAGGGCTATCTTTCACAAAGAACAGTCAGACAAAAGCTGCACATCGCCTAGATTAACTAGTATCCCAGCCAAATTATGCCATCTATTCGATTATCACAGTGTAGCTAAATGTAATCCTCCTCTCTTCAGGGTAACTTTAGGCTCGGCGCAGGTTACCGACGAAATCCTCTCAACATCTCAGAGACCTTTGGTTGGCCAAATATCAGCTTAAACAACATAATGCAGTTCAGAAAGATATATAGAAACTCATTAAAGACAGAAGAAATGGAAACTTTAATGAAATACAAATATTATCATCTCAATTGGAATCGAACAGATGAACAAAATGTACGACTGAAGGAATCAGTAAGAACAAATTACAAATGTATACTTGCACGGATTTTCACAAACAAAACCTTTCATGTTCTACACGCAACAGGGACATGAGATTGGTGGAGGCTAACAGTGGAGGATTACTGAGAAACAGTGGGAGATATCCATCAGAATGCTGTCTTACGGTTTGTACCTAAGCCACTCCACAATTATAGAAGAAGAAGGACATTGATTAGGCTAGGCACTGAACGTTTGCTACACACTAAGAGAATAGTCTGGGACAAGTGAAAGGTCTCTCTATAAGATTGCGGCCTTATTTTTTTACTTGGCATTCACAAACAGCTGCACTGACGAAGTTCAAAATGACGGGCGACACTTCCAAGTGAAGCTAGCAACCAAAATACTGGCAAACCAAAATATCTATTTACGTTTGTGACGAAAAGAAAACCAACAAACCAGAGTGTTTGTGCTCTCAGAGGTCCAAATAGCAAAAATCTTACCAACATTAAGATGGCAGAGATCTCTAGTGCTGACATCACCGACTAGTTAAACCAGGCACCTACACTTTCAGAGTAGTAGTTAAACCTGAAAGCTGATAGCACAGGGAATATTCGACTTGCTCCTGACTTACTATCGGGAAAACTCCATTCCTTGGGCCCAGTAATGTCAACTGGTTGTGATAGTATTCACTCTATAGTCTTGAAACTGTACAGAAGCCCTCAATTCACCAGTACGTGACCTGTTCTAGCTTTCGTTGGAATCACATCAACTTCCAGATGAATGGAAACTACCTACTCTTTCTCTCCAATATACAAAGCAGGAGAGAGGAAAAATCCAGCTTGCCATGGACCAATCTGATTAATTCCAATACTGCCGAAGGAAGGAAGGACTCATGAATGAACAATTGATGAAGTGTATGAAGGGACAACAACCTCTTTAGTTGATAGCTTCAGAATTGGACTTGATAAATACGTACTCACATACGGATAATCACCTCCCTCTTGGACCATCTGTACTAGGTGCATGTCTCAAAGCTTTCTTGTTGTTATCATTACAGTTTCCTCAGATCACAAACCTATTCGATTTCGCTGATTATCTCTGTTTCGTCTCCAGTGCTTACACTTCTGGTCTCACGTACAATCTTCACTACCCGTTAGTTAACTGAGTCGTTCATTAATTTACGCAGTTCTGAAATATTCTTCTTATTAGCATTTGAATTTTCGCTCTATTATTCGCCGCCTTGCAACTAAACGATCTCCAGCCTAGTAATGTGATGTTTGCTGGTATCTAGAAACCCAAAAGCCCTGAGACAAACTCACTCATGTAACTGAACATCAAGATTCATAACTGCCAAATGACTAGAATTAGTGCACTCGAGTGGCTATAACACTATCTGTTGAAGACTACCGAATACCTGGAACAGTAACGAAAGAACAATAATCGGGCGCAAAGACATCAACTGGTTCATACTAGCTCATGAAAAAGATATTGTAGATTGGATGGCAGCTCCATAATTACAAACTCGCTAATGGGCTTCTTAACCACAGCAAGATCTGTGGATGCCATAGATCTGTTGATATGGCACTTTATTAGATGAGAACGAGAAGTTTATGGGCTGTTGTATATATTCCAGAGGATCCAGTTTCAAAATCATGGTACATTCAAACAACAACTCGGTACGCAGTAACAGTGATTGTAAAAACTACATGAAATAATGAAAGACGTGAATAAGGCCTGGAATTATTTGGAAATCTGGTTGATATTAACCGTCTCCACAATTTTTACTGCCTTGAATGATCCTTCAAATTGGCCTTGTGCTTTACCTCGTTTGGCTTGGATTTGGCGGGCTTCTTTGTATCAGCTGATTGTCTTCCTTGATCTACAACAGATAATGAATATTGCTTGTAATCGTCATGATGATAACCTTCCAATCCTGTTCATTGATTTCAATCAAGATTACACGTGAGTGAGCAATGCATTTATCTTCTCTCGGCTTTTTTCATTTTCGTTGTTCTCTTTTTGTAAGTAAACTCTAAAACGTCTTTCTCTTGCCAAAAACTGCCTAGTGGCTTTTAAAATCTCAGCCCTTATACATGCGTGCCTCGCACCATTTGTTGTGTATCCTTTAAAACTTTATAACGAGTTCATATTCTGAACATTACTGCTAAAAGCTGAGAACAAAAACTCATGCTTGATTGGTAAATTACACCAAATGTCAATGATGTTTTAACCTGGGAAAATACCAATTCATAGGTTCATACAGTGATCTATTCCCATATCATCCATTAGGGTATTCTATATATTTCTAGCACTTAAGTTCAGCATATAAAGAAACGAATGAAAGATCCGTAATTTAGGTGGTCTTCTTAAACCTCATTGATTTCTTCTGCGAGTTCGATCGGAAGTTTGATAACCAGAATTTTTATACATGTATATCAGCTGTTATATTGTTTTTTATCGAATAACTCCAGTATTTTTCCTTCGTGAATTATTGTGAATCGTAAGCTGTTGATATGTAACCAGGTCGAACAATTGTAAGGAGTTACAGCAGCTAGGTAGTTTGGCTTCATGAGCAATCGCAACTGGATGTGAAAAATTATCTCAACGCTTAAACAGTTTAAACATTGTACTTTCGGTCATTAAGTAGCAAGTTTAAACTTAACTTCATGAACTTCTGAAACTTAAACCCGGTACATACGGTTTTCATTCTTATGGTAATGATGACTAAACTAAGTATTGAAAGTCAAAGAATATCATTAACTCACTGAAAATGTTCTACCCAAAACCCAAAATATGAGCTTATACTTTGTTGCTAAATTGTATTAGAGTACAGGTTATTTGATCTAGACTTACACTGTTAAGGAAATGTATGATAAGATGGGTTATATTCCTTGTTATCAAATAGCTATTTTTTCTACGTAGTTTTGTATTCAAAAGTTAGTCATAACTTTCTCGACACTTTCCCCTTAGTAATCTAATCCAGAACAGTCTTATATCACGTATCATAGGCTTTTAGTTTGAGATTAGCATAGGATCATCAAACATTCTTTCCTTATGTTACTGTTGTTTTTCGTAAGGACTCAACCAAATCAAGGGAAGATCGCATAACTAAAAGAATCTTAGCATTAATCCATCTATTCTAATATTGCGAATAGACCTATTGTAAGTTCATTTTAGCCCAGGGTATCATTGTACATTACTGACAGTTGCTTTTCATCTCGGTTTTTATCTTGCTAACCCTCCTAGAGTAGAGTAATGCTATAGCCTGTTACATATTATTCCTTATCATAAAAGAAGCTTAGCTTATCAGCCTCTAGAAACTGTTCAGTCATAGAAATGATTTATTTATTTTGACTTACACGATAAGCCTCAGAAAACAAATGTTTGAGATCTAAAAATAGATTATAATTTGGCAGACTTACTTTATACAACTCGACACAAGTGTAGTTGTCAATGTTTTCATGTCTGCTTCCACTGTATCACATTTAACTTCTCATAAAACTGCTTGCTATTTGTCACTGCTTGGTCATATTTCCTTCTGTATTTTATTGATGCTTTGCCATATCTGTCGACAATAATCTTATCCACGAAAAACTACAGTTTTTTGATGCTTCTCTTTATCCATTTTCTCTTCATTATTTTTCATTTGTTGTTAATGAGAACGATAAAAGCTCAAGTTATTACTAGTAGGTTAAACTAGACACTAGTTTAGTTCAATAAATATTGCAAAATTAAAATTATTGTCTACTAAAAGTTGTAAACGTAACCATAATATATAATTTAGAATGTGCTATGGCTTTATCAATACCCATCATAATAAGATATAGAACCTGCAGCCCACTGGTCTGTGGGACAATCAGTTGAATGGAATTCACCACTCTACATCAACTTCATCGACTACGAGAAGGTATTCAATAGCGAGGATAGGAAAACACTGTGGAGGCTTCTTCGACACTATGGCGTATCTGAGAAGATAGTCAACATCATGCAGAATTCTTATGATAGATTAAACTGCAAAACCATGCACGGAAGAAAGTTGACAAACTCGTTTGAGGTGAAGACCGGTATCAGGCGAGGTTGCTTTCTCTAACACTTTCTCATGGTGATCAACTGGATCATAAACACGTCAACATCTGGAGAGAAGCATGGTATACAATGGACAACTAGGACTCAGCTGGACGATCTGGACTTCTCAAATGATCTGGCACTTCTATCGCACGCACGACAACAAATGCAAAAGAAGGCGACCAGTGTAGCAGCAGGTCTCAACATACATAAAGGGAAAAACAAGATTCCCTGATACAACTCATCATGTGCCAACCAAATCACACTTGATGAAGATGCATTGAAAGACATGAAAACCTTTACATATCTGGGCAGCATCATTGACAAGTAAGGTGGATCTGATGCAGATGTGAAGGAGCGGGTCGGCAAAGCAAGGGCTGCATTTTTACAATTGAACAACATCTGGAACTCAAAACAACTATCAACCAACACCAAAGTCAGAATTTTCAATACAAATGTCAAGACAGTTCTACTGTGTTGGGCAGAAACTTGGGGAACTACCAAAGCAATAATCCAGAAGATACAAGTATTCATTAACAGTTGTCTACACTAAGTACTTTGGATCTTTTGTCCAAACACCATCAGAAACAACATACTGTGGGAGATAACCATCCAGATTCAAGCCGAAGAGGAAATCATGAAGAAACGCTAAATGTAGATAGGACGCACGTTGCAGAAAGCACTTAACTGCGTCATAAGACAAACCCTACCTTGGAACCCTAAAGGTCAAAGGGAAGGAAAGGGGTCAAGGAAAAAATTACTCTGTGTAACGAAGACAAACATGGGAAGAATGAATAATGATTGCGAAGAAATGGAAAAGAAGGCTCAGGACAGAGTAGGTTGGAGAGTACTGGTTGGTGGCCTATGCTCCATTCGAGATACTAGGGGTAAGTAAGTAAAAAAACCCCACTGGTCTAATTTACACTTGAGATTTGATAACTGTGATCAATCAAATTTAACTATGTATACATATGTATATATATATCATGCTTTTAATGTAGATCTATTCAAGTTGGAACCAAAACAGGATACAGCCTTTTATCAACTGTCGGTGATCAAGTGACTGAGACATTTTCTTCTAGTAATTTGTGTTTTTAAATAATATTAAATAATTGTCATTTACATAAAATAGCCGGTGATCCCATGTGTATTGTTGGCAGATTATTTAATCGAAGCTTAGTTACATTAGTTTCACAGAATGATATGCGTCGACTGTTAGTTGCACATTCCAGAATAAACACACTGATATGTCATTATCGTTATACATTGACTATATTAGCTGTTAAAATGAATCATCAGGTATGTTTTGAAAATTTATTGAATTGTAAATTATAAATTACATCTTTTGTATTTTAAATAGTTTGATGAACACATAACGACTGTCATTACTTTTTATTGTAAGGATGAAAATATGTTTTTTTAGTTCTCGACTAGTAGTGATTTACTGGATAAGAGTAGCCAATTTCTGTTAGATTATGAATTCAGTAAATTGAGTTTCAGTTTGAGGGTAATTTTCATCATTAACTGCTGTTATCTGAAGAACTATCAGTGAACGACCTTAATTGTCCACAATAACCACTCCTTAGTCGGTTAACTTCTGCAACGCTACACTAAATCAAATTCAGGATTTTTATATTACACAGTGATCATAGTGTCCTTTGATTGATATCTCACTAGTCCATAAGTGACCAAAGTATTTCATTTGTCAATTCTTTTTTATTCTTGTTAATATATTGAAAGTTAAGGCCATGAGCTACAGTTAAGTCACAGTCAGTCAGTCAGTCAGATGCAACGTAGAGCTTCATACATAAGTACATCAGTTCATGTCGCCATACCACATCAGCGCAGAGATGTAATTGTCGATTCAAATCCAATAGTAGAAGAGGAACTAAAGGTATTAGAAGTAATCGGAGAGGTTAGGATTAGAAGATATTATTTAAGTAGTATGATTCAGTGGGAAAAGTTTACAAAGTTGAAGAATCCTGAAGATTAGGATTTGAGAGAACACAAAGAATAAATGCACTGGCGCCATTGCGAACGATTTTGAGCCATGTCATTCAAGGTCTCTAACCATCGATTATTATCATCTCGCGGACCCCAACCAGGTAGTCGACAATTGGGGTCACAGCTTCACTCATAATATTGTAGTGAGACGAGTCGGGATTGACTATGGACGCTACTACAGACCACTTACGTTCCCGTCACTAAGTGCAATAGCTCCGTGAATCAAGGACAGAGAAGAAGAAGAAGAGTTGATCCAGACAAGGAAACATATTTGCTGGCGATTTAGTGGTATCGAAGGAATACCGAAATCGTACTAGAGAAAAAGGGGCGAAGTTACAGCGAGTAGTATAACCAAACTGGCAGCAACATGAACGAAATGTTTTCTCGTACAGAGTACAAATAAACAAAGTGGTTTAGTAAAACAATCACTGGTACAATTGGTTGTAATAATGAACGTTTCTGTTAGACCAATTTGTAATTAGATTTGGATCAGAGCAATCGCTGAATAATCCAGACAGATAGACAGACAGATACAACACAGAACTTCGTACGTAAGTACACCGGTTCAGGTTGCTATACCACATCAGCACACAGACGCAACTGTCAGCTCAAATCCAGGTAGCCTACATCTACCAACATGACTCAGTCCACTTGTCAATGACTTCATGGATTTGTGCCATGTTTTGGTCTGGAAGCCCCTAACTTTCTTCCAACCTACTCCTACACCACAAAACATAGCTCGTCGAGGCAGTCGGTGGTCGGGTATAAGTTACACATATCCCAACCACCTCAACTGATGAAGTTTCACTACTTCATCTATTGATTTACCATCCCTACCTAGAACTCGTTTCCTAACGACATAATTGCTTATACGGTTGTCCCATGATACACGAGCAGTGCTTCGGAGACATCGATGATCGAAGACTAGTAACCTACGGAAGTCCTCTACTCTTAACGGCCATGTTTCGTATCCGTGCAGTAGGACGGAGCGAACTAAATAATCCACTGGGTTGTTGTATATCAAATCGCCAAACTACCTATAAATATATTCTATATTGAATTATTCTGCTTAACTGAATTACATGAATAGTAACTTAGTATTTCCAATAATTTATTCAATCACTCACTCTCTCTCACCTTCTGATTGTTAACCAAAGGACGAGTGTACTGCGCAGCAGTTCGCTTTGTCCTACACTATACGGATACGAAATATGGCCGTCAAGAGTAGAGGACATCCATAGGTTACTAATCTTCGATCATAGGTGTATCCGAAGCATTGCTCGTGTATCATGGGACAACCGTATAAGCAATGCTATCGTTAGGAGACAAGTACTAGGAAAGGATGAAGCATTTAAACTTCATCAGTTGAGGTGGTTGGGATATGTGTAACTTATACCCGACCACCGACTGCCTCGACGAGCTATGTTTTGTGGTGTAGGAGTAGGTTGGAAGAAAGTTAGGGGCTTCCAGGTCAAAACATGGCACAAATCCATGAAGTCATTGACAAGTGGACTGAGTCATGTTGGTAGATGTAGGCTATCTGGTTTGGGTCCGCGAGACGAAAGTCACCAATGGTTAGAGACCTTGAACGACATGGCTCAGAATCGTTTGCAATGGCGCAGATGCATCCACTCTTTGTGTGTTTTTTGATTTTAACCTTCTGAATTCCTCATAATCTCTACCTTTCTCCTTCTAAATTTATCTCACTGAATTATACTTCTCGAATCATATCTTCGCTCCCTAACCTTCTCCATTGCTGCTAATAATTCTACTATCGCTATCACTCTTGGATTTGAACTGATGTACTTATGTACGAAGTTCTGTGTTGTATCTGTCTGTCTGTCTGTCTTCTGATTGGTTAAACTATGTTTTTATCTAAATTTAGTATTTTTCATACATCTTAAAAAAATACTTAAATCATTCAAGTATCTGAATAGAATTATTGACTGTAGTGATTAGATAGAGTAAAGTTGTCGGAATATGCAAAGACTCTTGAGTTTTTGAATGCATTGTCTATCAGTCACTAATTAATATCTGTATATATTCATGTTTCTATTTTCTTACTTTTCTCTTACCTTTTTTTCCTTAGCGTTTAGTAGTTTGTGTCGAAGATGGAATATTCATACATAATATGCGTGATATGCAATTATTGCATAAAGTTGAAGAAACACCACCGAATCGAAATGGTGTCATTGCTTTATCATCGAATGAAAGCAATTGTTATTTAGCCTATCCTGGTTCACATCGTGTCGGCACTGTGTTCATTTTTGATGCATTAAGTTTTCAAGTAAACATGTGTTTAAAGTTATTTTGATTTTTTTTTTGTTGCTGAAATCATGAATCGATCCATGTCAGACCATCGTTAGAAACCTGGAAGCATTGAAAGATGGCCGTCTCGTCCCAGAGTTGTGGATGCGCACTGCCACTGATGAGTCCCATACCGGGACGAAATGGCCGTCCAGTGTTTCCAGGTTTGTAATGTAGGTCTAACATTGATGGATTCATGATTACCAAATTGTCTGTTTGTTTGTTTTTGCACTATGCATCTTTAAATCAATCTTAGACGTAGTTTTTATCGTTGAATTCATATTATCTGAGGAGCTGTTGAAAAATCTAAAGAATACTAAATGATTGTTTCTTTCCAGTTTGAAACTCTGTCAAGAATCGAATCCAGATATATTTACTTATTTCAATAAACACACTACCTGTTAACTACTGAATTGATATTGAATGGTTTACACTTCTGATTTTCAGCTATTCATAATGTAACGCATAGGCCGCCGTCCAGCAGTATTTTTGGTGAGTTGGGTTTCTACGGGATGGGGTCGCTAACGCCATGCCCAGCCCTTCTCGTTTACGGGAGCTTGGGACCGGCAGTAACCGTAGAAGGGCTCCAGGAGGAGTTGCGTCAAGATTAACGATATGGTTTTAAAACCCTGATTAATAAAGAAATGGTTCATAGAATAACCATGAACTTTTACCGAAATGTTACTTATTGAATAGTGTCTTACAGGATTGATTACCTATCCTTCATATCTTTTAATAATCAAAAACTAACAATCCTAAAATTCTTTTGACAGCATCTGATATATATTTTTTTCACACACGTTAAAATATCAAAGAATTATACTGTAAGTTGTAAAAGCAGTCGGTATATTAATTGGTTTTGGTAATGGCATAAAGTAAACGTTCATGTCTAGTCGACCGAAATGTCAATGTAAACGGTAACTTATTTGATTAAGACGTTCGACTTTTAGCCACTAAGTCTCAGACTCCGCTCCACTTACTTACTTGAGTTCGATAAGCCGGACAATATCATTAACTTTTGGGGATGTTAGATCCCCGGAACTCACTTGGAAAGGTTCTAATTTTGTAATTTTATTCTGAGATTTTGAATTTCTATGTTTTCGCGCCAAAGACGCTCATTTTGCCGTTCAGCTCGTATTACCTCCTTGGAAAATCTTTGACTGTCATTGGTTGGTGGATTATTTTAGTATGCTATTTTGTGGCTCTCCCAAGAGCGTTTCTATCATGTGTGAATAAGCTCGATTTGTGTGCTTGTCGACCTTGTGTTTCTGAGTGTTTGTAGAACACACTTTCTACGCCTTACCAAGACTTCTTGATCTTGTTAGCCGGGTCGGAGACAAACGGATTAGAATAGTCTATCGTGTCGAGTAAGGTGAACTCGTAATAGCATTCAAGCATATATCAATTGACTGGCAGTGTGACGAACCTGCAATGTGGTTCACACTTCTAATTTTCAGCTACTCATAATGTGAGGCGACAATCACGTCAAGATTAACTTACTTACTTACGCCTGTTACCCCTAATGGAGCATAGGCTGCCAGCCGGCGAACTATTTATCTGGATTTCTACGGTATGGGGTCGCTAACGCCCAACCCTTCTCGTTTACGGGAGCTTGGGAACGGCAGTAACCGTAGAAGGGCTCCAAATACATATCTTTCTGTTTTCAATTTATTAAATAAACATTATTTACTATACGAAAAAAACAGATTATATTTCAATAAAATCATGAATCAATCATTGTTCGATCATCATTCGAAACCTGGAAGCACTGGACAGCCGTTTCGTCCTAATATAGGACTCATCAGCAGTGCGTGGTAGGAATAATATCTTACTAATAGAAGTGGCATATGTAGCTTAGGGTAAGAATAGTCGTGATGAGATGCTTTCGATACTTTGATGCAGAAAATGAAACCAATTATTTTTTCACATCTCCTTTTTTGTGTCCGCGCACAATACCGAAGGTCCTGGGTTCGAATCCTGCAGGGTGCAGGAGTCGTGGATGCGCACTGCCACAGATGAGTTCCGTACCAGGATGGAACGGCCGTCTAAACAGTGCTTCCAGGTTTCTAATGGTGATCTAACACTGATCATCGATTCATGGTTTCAAAAATGTATAACTTAACAATCTTCACAACCCCGTAATGCAAAAAATAATTTAAGCAATATTTTTTTCTGTCCACTAATTTAATTCGAAATCATTCCTCCTCTCAATCGAGTTGTGTGTTGTGTTGAAGAGGAGGTGGTGGTGACATGTTGTTTGATGGTGCTTTTATTTTTGATATTGATTATTGAGGATTGTGTTAAATCTACAAATAATTGATTGTACTTACAGAATTCTTATTGGCTATGCTATATAGAATAGATAGACAGACAGACAGACAGATACAACTCAGAACTTCGTACGTAAGTACATCAGTTCAGCTTGCCATGCCACATCAGCACAGAGACGTAACTGTTACTTCAAATCCAAGAGTACTACTGATGGTAGAAGTATTACTGGTAATGAAGAAGGTTAGGAGGCGAAGATATGATTCGAGAAGTATAATTCAGTAAGATAAATTTAGAAGGAGAAAGATAAAGATTATGAGGAATTCAGAAGGTTAGAATTAGAGAGAACGCAAACAGTGAATGCACCTGCGCCACCGCAAACGATTCTGAGCCATGTCGTTCAAGTTCTCTAACCAAGGAGAAATCAGATTAACAATTTTACTAGGATCCTGTATGCGCGTTTCCGAGACGCAGCATACATCGATAGCACGAGATTCTAAAGTTCTAGCTAAGGAGGCCTGTTGTCCTATTTGACACAATGTCCGTACACTAAAAGCTCCAACATGTAGTCTAGAACGAGGTTTCAAGAGACCAGGAATGACGTTTCGTGAACTCGTATCATTTGCATTAGCCGTGCAGTGAGATAAGGGAATGTGAGTAGATTTAGTTGTGGAGAGAAGAGAGGGTATGTGTGAGTGTAGGAAGGATTCGGTTATGACCGGTTTTGTCTCGCGTGCTGTTACGGGTATGAGGGCGTTTGTCACTTCCCGGCTGCCCACACCGTGGAAGATATAGAATAGATAATCAATATTATTGATTGATTTCTGATTGTAAGTATTAGGGAATCAGTATAAAAAACTACTGAATACACATATTTTCATTTGAATTATGATTACACTAGAAATTTTAATACATTTTAATGTAAGTGATTACGCTCATTCCCTTAACAATATATCCATCCACTTGCCTATCCACCACCACCTACCTGCCTACGTTGATGTGCTTCGTCGGTTGACATATAAGTAAGGGGATTGGCAACAGCCTACTTAGATGAGGAATTCTATGCTTCAGCAGCCCTCATCGCCTCTGTCTTCCTCTTTCCGAAGGTATCTCACTGAATTACACTGCTTGGATTGATATCTTCAAACCCTAATCTTCTTCATTACCGCTAATACTTCTACTATGTCTACCACTGACAATTGCGTCTGTGTGCTAATGTGGCTAGACACGATCAAACCAGGATAATAATCAGAGGTTGGAGACGATGGAACTGTTCACAACGGTGTAAATGCAGTCAACTTTGACGATTCCATCTCTTAGTATTGTTTCAATGCAACACACATATTTCAAGGTTACATGTTACTGATAATTGATTGATTGACGTTAGGGGACTCAGAAGAACTTATGCTTTACTTTTTTTTATTTCACTCTCAGTTTGAATATAAATTCTTGCCTTTTCATTTTATTATTATTTCTGATATCATTCATCTCGGTTATTTTAATGTTGTGAATTTTATCTCACTGTTCTTATGTGCCCTTGCGTCATTTTTGATAATGGACTGACCGAATTGTAGGTGGTGTTATTTGCAGCATACATTTAGTGCTCTCTCTCTCTCTCCCTCTCCATTATTCATCGTCGGATTTGAAACAGAATAATTATTGATTAAGATTTTATTTCTAAATTGAAAAATATTTATCGTGTTATTTACAACTAACTAATCTGGCAACTGAAGACTTTCCATTTCGATCTTCACTTACTAATAACGATCAACCGTTGGGATTCAAATCAATAGTTGCATCTCTGTGTGCGCCAATGTGGTATAACAACTTGAACTGATTTACGTACGTACGAAGTTCTTCTACCTTGTAGCTGGCTGACTGACTGACCTACTGAACAGTCAACCTCATTTATCAACTAGAGTATTATGTTACCTAGCTACTTACTTACCTACTTACACCTGTTACCCTTAAGGTATCACAAGCTACCGATGTTAGTTATTTCCATAACTAATTGTAGTTATGTCATAACTAACCAATCAAATTGTGGTTTAAGCGTCCATCACGTGATCTGATCTGACGTGCCCATAAACTATCTTTGTTGTAAATCACCACCTACTAATTGAAGGACATTATTATCTTATTAGTATTGATGTGACTCATAACTTTATTCATTTCCATAAGACCCGCTATGTTCACTGGGTTCACTTGATAACTGTAATTTCCTTATTTGTTGAAATAATTTTTATGTTTAGAAACAGATAAAGTTTAAAGCAAAAGTTGGTCTTGTTCTGACTCTATAGCTTTCCCATAGACTCTGTACTCGCCATTATTGCGTTTACAGAGTTCTAGAATAACATCTATAGGACAAATTAAATCCTACAACCGACCAGCATTCTCCAACCTACTCTGCTGCCCTGGGCTTACCTTTTCCAATTCTACTCAATCACTGTCCATTCTTTCCATGTCTGCTTCCTATTCTCGCCTCAGTATGTTGTTTGTTTCTTGATCTGCCTCGTTCCCTCTTTGAACTTGAGATTTCCAAGTTGGGGACTTGTTTTGTGACGGACGCAGTATTATGTACACACACGTACTGTTTTTGTGACTGCCAGTATTGCTATCCATTTGTTCCTGAACTTTTTAAATTGGATCAAGACTGGCATCAATTGTTTACTAATTAGAAAAGGTTTATTTTTATATTCATTAAGGAATATGTTTGTTTGTTTTTCTCTCTAACTAACTAACTAACTAACTAATATATCCTACCTACATATATATATAAATCAATCAATTCACTTATTCATTTCCTTAGTCGTATGTGCAATTCACGTGGAATTAATTCTTCACGTCATTTGATCACTCACGCCATACTGTTGTTTATTCCTTTTTATTTTTTTATAAAAATTTAATTGATTACGTTTTTACTCTAAAAGGGGCAGACAATTGTATAAAATGAAATACGATTTCAGTGGATCAATAATTGCAAATGTTCAACGTGAACATTTCACCTTGTTATGTATAGTTAGTTAATCTGTTCATTGTACCAATTGAAAGCGCTATATATATATATTTCATAGTACTTAAATGCATAAATTTTTAACCATGAGGGAGGTAATTTGGGAGTCTTTAGTATTTACTTTATTTTAGTTAGCTAAGCGCTTCTATGAGGTGTTATGTTGTTTTAAACTGGACAGTCTATACTCATAAATTCTTCATTGTCTGTCTAGGCAACATCATCAACATATATTATTTTGAAATGAAGTGCATTATTGAAGTCATCTATCGATCAGCGTTAGATCACCATCAGAATCGTGAAAGCACTGGACGACTGTTTCTACGTAGTATGAGACTCTATAATGAAAATCATAAAAATCTGCTTACTAGTGATTGACCAGCTTTGTGAGGAAATTCTCAGAGTTCTCTTGTGAGAAGCCGTGACTAGTGGAGTTCAACCTTGTCAGGACTAGGCAGTAGTTACTTACTGAAGATAATGGATCAGGTTACGCAATGGATTAAAGTTAAACATTTACACTATTCAATGCAGGCTTAGTGGTGGTCTAGAGGTTAAGCGTTCGTGCTGAAGAGCTAAGATTCTTGGGATCGA
The DNA here is from genome assembly GCA_944470395.2 of Schistosoma turkestanicum. NCBI lineage: Eukaryota > Metazoa > Platyhelminthes > Trematoda > Strigeidida > Schistosomatidae > Schistosoma > Schistosoma turkestanicum. The sequence goes on from OX103975.1 coordinate 8,532,445, forward strand.
TTCCCGCGAGTTTGGGTCATGGATGCGCACCACTGACGAGTCCCATACTAGGACGAAACTGCCGTTCAGTGTTTCCAGGTTTCTAATATGGTGGTCTAACAATGATCGATTCATGACTTCAAAGAAACTCGACAATTTCCACATGTCTATAATGAAGTGCATTATTAAAAATGTGTCTATAATTCGGCGAACAGCTTGTCAGCCGTTTGATTTGGTCAGTTTCCTTATGTCTGTTGATCGGTGAAAAACTAGAGCTAGTGAAAGCTTCATGACTATAAACCAGCCAGATCAAAAAACACAATACTTCATAATTCTTATTGAGGTATAGTTTGAATAAATCAAATAATCTATAATCAACACTAGTTAAAATGAATTTTCTCTCATTTCCATGTCCCAACCCCGTTTTCAGCACTTTATCTAACTCTATTAAGGGGCTCTGAATGGAAAGTAACATGTGGGCGCTAGTTTTGTTTTAATCTCCTTCTTCTTTACTCTAGAATGTTGGTGATTCAAGACTGATATTCAACTAATCAGAATGTTACACATTCACGGACTCATAAAAGCATGTTCTGAAAGCTTATGACCAACTGCTTTTTTGTTGTTGTTGACAATGAAACTAACTTATTTATTGTTCGTGTTAGCACTTTATGTAATCCCGACCGATGCCGCTACCTTGACGTAATGGTCGGGCTTGTCTGTCGTCATGATCCAACCGAGCTATATTAGCTGGAACTTATGTTCCTGAAGGTTCTACCATGCCAGGCTGGTCGATTGGAGAACGATGAGACTAAAAGCAGCTACTCAAGGTCTGAGGGCGAAGTCGTACTGCTGACTGTGATGGAGGGGTGTGACAGCAGTAAGGTTTTTCCCTCGGACAACCAGCATTTGCGGCGATGCTGCCATCTCACAAGGAAGAAAGGGTTAGAAAAGGTCGACCCTAAAAATGTCACACCTCACCCTACCTCACGAATTTCCGTCTCCGGCGGTAAGGGTGCTCACTAAAGGCTTTTATGAGCAGAGCTAATACTCAAAAAACCCTTCATCAAAAGGCCGTGCGTGACCGGCCTCAAGCAGTTGTCCCTTGGGCTCTGCGGTCACGCTCCCAGGTCTCTAAGACCAACACTAATCTACCTTCCTCTTCAGGTTTCTCAAGAAACAACCTTTCACGGTGTGGGCAGCCGGGAAGTGACAACCGCCCTCATACCCGTAACAGCACAGGAGACCAAATTGGTAGAAATCAAATCCTTCCTACACCCCCTAATACCTCTCTTATCTCCTTTTTATGTAGTTCTATTCATGGGGTCGAACTTATGGCCTTTAAAGTTATAGCAAGTGAAAAACCGGTTCACATTTTCAACTTGCATGAATTTGTGATATAACTTAAATGTTATAAGTGAAATCTTTTTGAAATCATGAATCGATTAATTTTAGACCACTATTAAAAACCTGAAAGCCCTGGACCACCGTTTTGTCGTGGTATGGAACTTGTCAGTGGTGCGCATTCGCGACTCCTACTACTCACAGCAATCGAACCAAGGACTTTTAGTCTTACACATGAACGCTTAACCTCTGAACCATTGAGCCGGCGACACCCCACGGTGTTAATGTTTAACTTCGATCAGTCCACGGTCTTACGCAACCCCATCCACTGTCTTCGATGTGCACTGTTTCATACCCGAACAGGGTTGAACTCCACTGGTCCCTACCTGTCATTGGAGAAACCTCCTCACGGAGCTAGTCACTAGAACTCCACTAATCACAGATATTCTCATTTGAAATTACAAGAATCTCTCTCTCTCTCTCTTTCTAGTGTTTATACCCAATTTAATGACGTGTGTTACGTATGGCTAACCACCGACTGCCGCGACGAGCTGTTTTATAGTGTAGGAGTAGGTTGGAAGAAATCTAGGGGCGGCCAAACCGAAACATGGCACAAATCCATGAAGTCACTGACAACTGGGTTGAGTCATGTTGGTAAATGTAGACTACTTGGTCGGGGTCCGCGTGATGATAGTAATTGATGGTTAGAGATCGTGAACGACATGGCCCTAAACCGTTTGCAATGGCGCAGGTGCATCCATACTTTGTGTTCTCTGAAATCTTAATCTTCTGAATTCCTCATAACCGTTTTTTCTCACACTTTTAATCGATTTCCCCGGGCATACATCTCGAGTTATATATTCGATTACTGCTAATACTTGTACTACCTCTACTACTATGGGATATAAATTGACAATTACATCTCTGTGTTAGTGTGGTATGGCAACATGAACTGATGTACATACGTACGTACGACGTTCTACGTTCTTATTGACTGACTGACTAACTGATACCCAATTTAATAATCCAAGTCATCTATTTTATTGTGCATGTTTTTCCTTTATCTTTTCTACTACAGAATGTAACATCTATCGCTGCTCATGATGGTCTATTAGCATGTCTTACATTTAATGCTAGAGCTAATTTATTAGCTACAGCATCAGAGAAAGGCACTGTAATACGTGTGTTTTCTATTCCACAAGGAGAAAAAGTAATTGAATTTCGTCGTGGATTAACTCGGTAAGTAAAATATGCATTGTTTTGTGTGTTCTAGTTTGACATACAAACCTCATGAGTTTCAGTATTGATCAAATGTAGGGTAGTTATTACTGTTTACTGTTTGTGGGTCATATACTAAATCGAAAATAGCTATTCAATGCTGCCAAATATGTTAATTTTTTTATGGGAAGCTGTTTCCAACTGTATCAACCTCTTCAAAAAACAAAGTCGTATTAAATGTAGCTGAGTTAAATTTATTGTGCTCACTAGTGACTAGTTTTGTGAGGATATTATCGAAGTTCTAATGAAAAGATGTGACCAGTGGAGTTCAACCCTGCCGGGTGTAGGGAATAATTACCGAAGATGAATGGGTGATCAGAGTTAGACATTAACACCTTTAGATGCCGGCACAGTGGTCCGGAGGTTAGGCTTTCGCACGCAAGATCGAAGGTCCTGGGTCCGAGTCCTGCGTACTGCCATTGATGAGTCCCATACCAGGACGAAACGGCCGTCCAGTGCTTCCAGGTTTCTAATGGTGGTCTAACAATCACTGATTGATTGATGACTTCAAATGTGTATTTTACCTCTAATCAATTTTATCTCACACTGTTGTTGCATTCATAAACCCTTTCCTTTATACACGTTCATATCACCACTCTTAATCTCTGTTATTTAATTGTAAGTTCTTCTTTTCTCCGACAGACAAATGACACTTTAAGATAACTTATAATTGTTTTAACTGTTTTTATCGACATGCTAAACTATTCAACTAAAATTAAAAACATCTATTTGTGGATCATACGAATGCAGATACATTATGCAGTCAATCTGTGTGCAACTTTCTTATTACTCAATGTAAAGTTCGTCACTAGGTATGCTTAAGGCTATTACGAGTTCACCTTAGTCGATAAACGCGAACGAGACAATGAACCAGCGTCCACGTAGGCTACCCTGAATCCCAAGCTGAAGAAAAAACGGCTTTGTAAATGTAGAAAGTATATTCTACAAACACCCAGCAATCACAGTACAATCAAGCATACAACTTTCATTTATTTATACATGATAGAAACGTCCTTGGGACAGTTACACAAAATAGCACACTAAAATACACAGCAGCCAATCACAGCCATGGATTTTGCTGGTGGGAATTGAAAGCTCAAAGTCAACTGATCAGCCCATGCTGGCAAACGTGAAATTCAAAATAAGGCATTTAACAAGCGAGTGTTGGGGATCTAACATCCCCAACACTCAACCGTCCCCTTCTCCCAGAGTCTTCTACACCTGGATCCTGAATGATAAACGAAATGCTGGAAGTATGGAAAAAAAGTCTTTCTCCCTAGTTCATCTCATGTATGAGAGATCTCAAGTATGGAAAAACTTCTTGGTAAAGCATGTTAAAATCGTCAATGAAACTGATAATTTAGATTTCGACCAATTTGGTCTCGTGTGCTGTTACGGGTATGAGGGCGGTTGTCACTTCCCGGCTGCCCACACCGTGGAAGGTTGTTTCTGAGGGACCTGAAAAGGAAGATAGATTAGTGTTGGTCTTGGAGACCTGGGAGCGTGACCGTAGAGCCCAAGGGACAACTGCTTGAGGCCGGTCACTCACGGCCTTTTTATGAAGGATTTTTTGAGTATTAGCTCCGCTCTTGAAAGCCCTTAGTGGGCACCCTTACCGACGGAGACGGAAATCCGTGAGGTATGTTGAGGTGTGACATTTTTGGGGTCGAGCTTTTCTAACCCTCCTTTCCTTGTGAGAAGGCAGCATCGCTGCGTATGCTGGTTATCCGAGGGAGACGCCTTACTGCTGTTACCCCTCTGCAGTCAGCAGTACAAATTCGCCCTCAGACCTTGAGTGTCTGCTTTTAGTCTCATCGTTCTCCTATCGACCTGCCTAGCATGGTAGGACCTTCAGGAACATAAGTTCCAGCCAATTTAGCCCGGTTGGGTCATCACGTTAGGAAAGCCCGACTACCACGTCAAGGTAGCAGCTACGGTCGGGTTCTCTCAAATCCTAATCTTCTGGATTCTTCTACACCTCTAGTTTTGACTTTCTAAACTTTTCTTACTGAATCACACTTCTTGAATAATATCTTCTAATCCTAACCTCTCTTCTACTATTGGATTTGAATTGACAATTACATCTCTGTGCTGATGTGGTATGGCAACATGAACTAATGTACTTATGTACAAAGTTCTACGTTGCATCTGACTGACTGATAATTTAGAATTTTGTTGAATGTTTATTAACAATTAATGATTGACTGAAAACACTGAAAGCATCGTTCTAGTTACTGAATACTACTTACTCAATTACTCCACTATTTAAACAAATCTTCTTCTTCTTCTTATTTTTTTCATTTCAGTTGTGTATCTATCTGTTGTCTATCATTCAGTATGAATAGTCAATATTTAGTCGCTGCTAGTCATACAGAAACAGTGCATTTATTCAAATTGGAAAATCGTTCGTAAGTCATTGAAATCCTTTTGCACACTACTATTACTACTACTATGCTTGTGTTCACTGCAATACTGCAATAGGCTAAAAGCTTTACAATTGCACTAACGAAATAAATAAATAAGGACACACTGTAGTCGATGTCTCTCATTGGTTTATGTATATTACGTACTACTACATTACAGGTCAGTGATAATTAATATTTATAAGTGTTTGCAAAACATGCATTGGATGAAAGCGTGTTTAAATGCACGGTCATGTTGGAGCACACTGATTGACCTATCCTTAGCCAATTATCATCTTTTGGTTGACAGTTGGAAAAAAAAACTGTTGATTACTTTTGTGTAAAATTAATTTAAAAAAATACACTAACGTTTTTTTTTGCTGTGATTTATTCACAATTAACTTGGTTTGTTTGACTATAATCACGTACATACGTGTTGTTCAGGTTATGTGCTGATTTTGGGCACTAGTCAAGCAACTTACAGAGTATTTGAAGAATATTAAATAAATAAGAGTACCTGGAGTGAAGAAGTTTAGCGTGTTGACCGCTTCACTTATCTGAAGAGTCTCATCAGTGCTGATGATAGCCTGGTGACTGACGAAATCTCATCGCGGATACAGGAGACTCGATTGGCTTTTGCCAACTTGCTTCACTTATATCGTAGACGATGTACTACGCAGCAGTTCCCTCTGTTCTACTATACGGGTGTGAAGCATGGTCACTTAGAATACAGGATGTTTGTAGGTTACTAGTTTTTGATCATAGATGTCTTAGAAGCATTGCTCGTATATCGTGGGACAACCGAGTAAGCAATGCTGTCGTTAGGAAACGAGTACTAGGTAGAGATGGCAGACCAATAAATGAAGTACTGAAACTTCATCAGTTGAGCTGATTGGGACATGTGCCTAACGACTGACTGCCTCGTTGAGCTATGTTTTGCAATGTAGGAATAGGTTGTAAGAAATCTAGGGTCTGTCAGACCAAAACATGGCAGAAATCCATGAAGTCAATGACAAGTGGACTGAGCCATATTCGTAGGTGTAGGGGATTACCGCTAATACTTCTATTACATCTACTACTATGGGACTATTCTACCTCTATGTGCGCTAATGTGGTATGACTACTTGAGCTGATGTATGTACATTCGAAGTTCTACGTTGTAACTGATTGTATACATGGAAATTTTCAGCAATCAGTTTTGTTTTATACAATATCTTGTACACTATTTACATTATGCCAATCTAGTGTATATTCTTTACCTACTATCCACGTACACATCACTGTCATACTTTCTTCTATGATCGTCTTTTTGCACATCACTTGGTTTCGTTTATTTGATCTCAGCTAAATATTGTGGTGAATGCTACTCACACTATTAGTTATCAGTAAGTACTATACAGCTGAGCCTCACTTAAGAGTTTCCAAAAGCATAAGTTTCAGGAAATCGAGAGCACAGCCTATTCAAGAAAGTCGAAGGAGACAGTTGATCGCCTATTTGGATTGATGAACGTATCTGCACTTCGTAGACAATCGGTGTTTTCTCCGAATATATATATATATATATATATATATCAATACCATCGTTTAGTTTAAACTACTAGGTGTTTACAAAACGCGCTCATAAGCCATTGAACCTTCATGTTATCGAAAAATCATGATATCTTGAAATTGAAATCAAACAGTTCACATTTCTAGCTTCAGTCACATTTTATGTGAAGAAAATCATACAGTCGACCTATGTTGCGTATGCCTAACCACTGACTGCCTCAACGAGCTTTGTTTTGTAGTATAGGAATAGATTGGAAGAAAGTTAGGGGCGGCCAGACCGAAACATGTCAGCAATCCATGAAGTCATTGACAAGTGTACTGAGTCATGTCGGTAGTTGTCGATTACCTGGTTGGGGTCCGCGAGATGATAATAATCGATGGTTAGAGACCCTTTGTGACATGGCTGATAACCAGTTGCAATGGCGCCGGTGCATTCATTCTCTATGTTCTCTCAAATTCTAATCTTCTGGATTCTTCTACACCTCTACTTTTAACTTTCTAAAGTTATATCACTGGATCATACTTCTTGAACAATATCTTCTAATCCTAACTTCTCCGATTACTTCTAATACCTTTACTACCTCTCCTACTTTTGGATTTGAATTGACAATTATATCTCTGTGCTGATGTGGTATGGCAACATGAACTGTTGTATTTACGTACGAAGTTCTACGTTGCATCTGACTGACTGACTGCGCCAGTGCAAACAATTGCGAGTCGTATCATTCAAACTCTCTAACCATCGGTAATTATCATCATAAATCAGTTTCTATTTTGAGCTAATTAATGAATTGTTGTGGTATTCATTAAAACAAAAACTGACTTACTCATTACTTGAATTCTATTTTTCTATATGTTGTTAACAAATAGACATCAACTCTTAAAACAATTCCTTCTCCATACGTTGTATTATTCAATAATGATTCTATGTAGCCCCCACCATTTCTGACGTAAATTATTTTCACTGATAATGTTCATCATGATCACAGATCACATGTTAATGATATTGTGATGTGTGATGTGTATATTAGAAAATGAATATATCAATTGTTCACAATTATTTTTAACTTTAATAAGATGTCTATTGATCATTTCACCATTCGAAGGCAATATTAATAATAGTAGTATGTTTGCGTCAATGTAAACAGATTAAAATGAAATTTGAATAATTGAGGTGAAGAACCAAATCTAATTTTAACTGAAGTCAACTGATTTCTTGCGAAATTTCCCTGTAAAATCATCCAGAATAGGTTGTATGAATTGAATGAATGTTTTGAAACCATATTGTGTGTGTGTGTGCGCGCGCACGTGTTGGCGTGTTGACCTTGAACTGAATTGTATCAGCTGTTAGCTGCTAACCTGAAGTTTAGTTAGATAGAACAGTGGATGAAGTTGTGCAAGACTGTAGATTGATCGAATTTAGACAATAACATCGTTAGATGTCGGCTCAGTGGTCTACAGGTTAAGAGTTTGTGTGCAAGACCGAAGTTCCTCTGTTCGATTCCTGCATGTGGCAGGAGTTTGTGGATGCGCACTGCCACTGATGAATCTCATACAAGGACGAAACGGCTATCAAGTGCTTCCATGCTTCTAATGATGATCTAACAATGATTGATTCACGATTTCAAATGTAAAACAACGATCTCCGTAAGTCTATAATGAAAAAACAAAACAAAATGTAGATAGTTGGGGCATGATACTTGAAGATGGTCGTCCTACTTCAGAGTGAATAATTTTCACAAACATTCCATCTTACTAGTGAATGAACACGTCCAGTTAAATGGGGTACCTGAGTTCTGATTACAGTTGAAAATAAGGTACAAAAACACCTCAAAATAATGATTTATTGTCTGAGATCGCCAGTTAATCATTGTTAGACAACCACTATTAGTCCTGGTATAGGACTCATCAGTGGCAGTGCTCAACCGCGACTCCTGCACCTCGCAGGATTCTGTTGTATCATTATGACATAATGTAATACAGTCTTTATTCCTTACCCGGTCAGAATCATCACTCCTATTCTAATCTTGACTGGGAACAAGTGTCATTTACTCATCTCATGTTACACTTCAAATCATGCATTAACTTATCTCTTGATCTATTTATTTCTTTCAAACTTTATAGTTCTGAAAAACTACCTGACATTCCCGCTGATCATCATTATACAAGACAACGTACTACATCGACTAGTTCAGCAGCTAGTCAACATGTTGATGATGATGGTGAGCCGCCATCGTCTGATGATATAACTACACCTTATCCAGGATGTATGGATATTAATACTGCTGCTGGTTTAGATAATACAAATGCAATAACAACCACAACAACAACAACAGGTGGCGCTGCTGTAGCCGCAACAGCTACAATGGCCAGTTGGAGTCAAGGTTTAATGGGATGGATGGGTAGTACATTGAAAACTTATTCTGCTTATTTACCACATCAAGTCTCAGAGATATTTGCACAAGATCGTGCATTTGCTTATGCTAGAATACCATGTGCTTCAGTGACTAGTAGTAGCAGTAGTCCATTTCGTCCATTAGGCAGTGGCGGTGGCAGTGGTAGTCCTGTGACAACATCGACTGGAGATTTGACCAATCTTCATTATCCTGGTTCCACAACTTCAATTCCTCAAGCTGGTGGCGCTGCGGGTGTTGGTGGTGGTGGTCTTATGCAATTATCACCTGGCCAAAGGAAAGTGGCTGCACTTGTTTAGTAAGTCATAGAAAAGAAAATCGTTTATGTGTCTTGTCTTTAATATTTTATTGGATTTCCTTTGTTGGTTTCTTTTCTTTTCTAGTCAGTCATTCAATAAACAATTTTTATTATTTAAATGCTTAAATATGAGAGAGTAGATTGTTATTATCGGCTTTGTTACAAGCTTCTCCCATTTCTATCTATCCAATGTGTTTATCTTGATTTTGAGTTATATTGTCTAGAGATACATCAACCAGGTCTGCAATTCCTGACATGACTTCAACCAATCAACGTTAATCTTAATAATTGATGTTACATCTTAGTTCAGTCATCCATCTTTAGCCTTCGGTTTAACCTGCTCCTACACCAATTGTATAGTATGTATCAAGGTTACTTGATGCATAGGTAGGTGGTCGATAAAGATTTGAATTTCAAACGCATAACCAATATGCCAATATTTAAGTAGTATCCACATTTAACTTGAGCGTTAATAAGTAATAACACAGCAGTTTTATTATGTTTCAAATACTGATATGAAAATATCTATGACCAAATATTACTAATCAATAAAATTCAGTCAGTCAGTCAGATGCAACGTAGAACATCATTTCATGTTGCCGATACGACATCAGCACAGAGATATAATTGTCAGTTCGAATACAATAGTAGAAGAGGTAGTAAAGGTATTAGAACTATCCGGAGAGGTTAGGATTAGAAATATTATTCAAGAAGTATGATTCAGTGAGAAAAGATTAGAAAGTCAAAACTAGAGGGTGTTGAAGAATCCAGAAGATTAGGGTTTGAGAGAACACAGCGAATAATGCACCGCGCGCCATTGCGAACGATTTTGATGGCCATGTTCACGGACAGGGTCTCTAACCATCGATTGTTATTATCCGTCGCGCACACCCAACCAGGTAGTTCGACAACTACCAACACTGGATTCAGTACACTTGTCCAATGAACTTCATGGATTTCTGCTATTTTTTTTGGTCTGGGCCGCCCTAAGTTTCTTCCAATCTATTCCTACCCTACAAAACAAAGCTCGCCAAGGCAGTCGGTGGTTAGGCGTAAGCAGCACATGTCCCA
>OX103975.1:8543275-8575550 GCA_944470395.2 Schistosoma turkestanicum
ATACCCAATTTAATAATCCAAGTCATTTATTTTATTGTGCATGTTTTTCCTTTTTCTTTTCTACTACAGAATGTAACATCGATCGCTGCTCATGATGGTCTATTAGCATGTCTTACATTTAATGCCAGAGCTAATTTATTAGCTACAGCATCAGAGAAAGGCACTGTAATACGTGTGTTTTCTATTCCACAAGGAGAAAAAGTAATTGAATTTCGTCGTGGACTTACTCGGTAAGTAAAATATGCATTGTTTTGTGTGTTCTAGTTTGACATACAAACCTCATGAGTTTCAGTATTGATCAAATGTAGGGTAGTCATTACTGTTTCCTGTTAGTGGGTTGCATACTAAATAGAAAATAGCTATTCAGAGCTGCCAAATATGTTAAATTTTTCTTATGGGAAGCTGTTTGCAACTGTACCAATCTCTTCAAAAAACAAAGTTGTATAAATTTAGCTGAGTTAATTTATTGTTCTCACTAGTGTCTAGTTTCGTGAGGATATTCTCGAAGTTCTAATGAGAAGATGTGACCAGTGGAGTTCAACCCAGTCGGGTGTAGGGAATAATTACCGAAGATGAATGGGTGATCAGAGTTAGACATTAACACCTTTAGATGCCGGCACAGTGGTCCGGAGGTTAGGCTTTCGCACGCAAGATCGAAGGTCCTGGGTCCGAGTCCTGCGTACTGCCATTGATGAGTCCCATACCAGGACGAAACGGCCGTCCAGTGCTTCCAAGTTTCTACTAGTGGTGGTCTTACAATCATTGATAATTTCAAATGTGTATTTTACCTCTAATCAATTCTATCTCACACTGTTGTTTCATTCATTCAGCTTTTCCTCTATACACGTTCACATCACCACTCTTAATCTTTGTTATTTAATTGTAAGTTCTTTTGTTTCCGACTGACAAATGAAACTTTCAGATAAATTGTAATTGTTTGAACTGTGTTATCGACATGCTAAACTATTCAACTAAAATTAAAAACATCTATTTGTGGATCACACGAATGCAGATACATTATGAAGTCAATCTGTGTGCAACTTTCTTATTACTCAATGTAAAGTTCGTCACTAGGTTTGCTTGAGGCTATTACGAGTTCACCTTAGTCGATAAACGTGAACGAGACAATGAACCAGAGTCCAGGTAGACTACCTTGAATCCCAAGCTGAAGAAAAAAAGGCTATGTAAATGTAGAAAGTATATTCTACAAACACCCAGCAATCACAGTACAGTACAATCAAGCATACAACTCTCGTTTATTTGTACATCATAGAAACGTCCTTGGGACAGTTACACAAAATAGCACACTAAAATACACAGCAGCCAATCACAGCCATGGATTTTGCTGGTGGGAAATGAAATCTCAAGGTCAACTGATCAGCCCATGCTGGCAAACGTGAAATTCCAAATAAGGCATTTAACAAGCGAGTCTTGGGGATCTAACATCCCCAACACTCAACCGTCCTCTTCTCCCAGAGTCTTCTACACCTGGATCCTGAATGATAAACGAAATGCTGGAAGTGTGGAGAAAACGTCTTTCTCCCTAGTTCATCTCATGTATAAGAGATCTCAAGGGTGGAAAAACTTTTTGGAAGAGCATATCAAAATCGTCAATGAAACTGATAATTTAGATTTCGACCAATTTGGTCTCGTGTGCTGTTACGGGTATGAGAGCGGTTGTCACTTCCCAGCTGCCCACACAGTGGTAGGTTGTTTCTTGAGGGACCTGGAAAGGAAGATAGATTAGTGTAGGTTTCGGAGACCTGGGAGCGTGACCGTAAAGCTGAAGGAACAACTGCTTGAGGCCGGTCACACACGGCTTTTTTATGAAAGGTTTTTTTGAGTATTAGCTCCGCTCTTGAAAGCCCTTAGTGGGCACCCTTACCGACAGAGACGGAAATCCGTGAGGTATGTTGAGGTGTGACATTTTTGGGGTCGAGCTATTCTAACCCTACTTTCCTTGTGAGAAGGCAACATCGCTGCGTATGCTGGTTGTCCGAGGGAAACACCTTACTGCTGTCACACCCCTCTCTGCAGTCAGCAGTACAACTTCGCCCTCAGACGTTGAGTATCTGCTTTTAGTCTCATCGTTCTCCAATCGACCTGCCTGGCATGGTAGAACCTTCAGGAACATAAGTTCCAGCCAATTTAGCCCGGTTGGGTCATCACGTTAGGAAAGCCCGACTACCACGTCAAGGTAGCAATTTTTTTTTTTTTTTTTTTAATCCTAATCTTCTGGATTCTTCTACACCTCTAGTTTTGACTTTCTAAACTTTTCTTACTGAATCACACTTCTTGAATAATATCTTCTAATCCTAACCTCTCTTCTACTATTGGATTTGAATTGACAATTACATCTCTGTGCTGATGTGGTATGGCAACATGAACTAATGTACTTATGTACAAAGTTCTAAGTTGCATCTGACTGACTGATAATTTAGAATTTTGTTGAATGTTTATTAACAATTAATGATTGACTGAAAACACTGAAAACATCATTCTAGTTGGTGAATATACTACTCAATTACTCCATTATTTAAACAAATCTTATTATTATTATTATTTTCTTCATTTCAGTTGTGTATCCATTTGTTGTCTGTCATTCAGTATGAATAGTCAATATTTAGTCGCTGCTAGTCATACAGAAACAGTGCATTTATTCAAATTGGAAAATCGTTCGTAAGTCATTGAAAGCATTTTATACACTACTACTACTACTACTACTATGCTTGTGTTCACTGCAATACTGCAATAGGCTAAAAGCTTTACAATTACACTAACGAAATAAATAAATAAGGACACACTGTAGTCGATGTCTCTCATTGGTTTATGTATATTACGTACTACTACATTACAGGTCAGTGATAATTAATATTTATAAGTGTTTTTTGCAAAACATGCATTGGATTGAAAGCGTGTTTAAATGCACGGTCATGTTGGAGCACACTGATTGACCTATCCTTAGCCAATGATCATCTTTTGGTTGACAGTTGGAAAAAAAACTGTTGATTACTTTTGTGTGAAATTAATTAAAAAAAATACACTAACGTTTTTTTTTGCTGTGATTTATTCACAATTAACTTGGTTTGTTTGACTATAATCACGTACATACGTGTTGTTCAGGTTATGTGCTGATTTTGGGCACTAGTCAAGCAACTTACAGAGTATTTGAAGAATATTAAATAAATAAGAGTACCTGGAGTGAAGAAGTTTAGCGTGTTGACCGCTTCACTTATCTGAAGAGTCTCATCAGTGCTGATGATAGCCTGGTGACTGACGAAATCTCATCGCGGATACAGGAGACTCGATTGGCTTTTGCCAACTTGCTTCACTTATGTCGTAGACGATGTACTGCGCAGCAGTTCCCTCTGTTCTACTATACGGGTGTGAAGCATGGTCACTTAGAATAGAGGATGTTTGTAGGTTACTAGTTTTTGATCATAGATGTCTTAGAAGCATTGCTCGTATATCGTGGGACAACCGAGTAAGCAATGCTGTCGTTAGGAAACGAGTACTAGGTAGAGATGGCAGACCAATAAATGAAGTACTGAAACTTCATCAGTTGAGCTGATTGGGACATGTGCCTAACGACTGACTGCCTCGTTGAGCTATGTTTTGCAATGTAGGAATAGGTTGTAAGAAATCTAGGGTCTGTCAGACCAAAACATGGCAGAAATCCATGAAGTCAATGACAAGTGGACTGAGCCATATTCGTAGGTGTAGGGATTACCGCTAATACTTCTATTACATCTACTACTATGGGACTATTCTACCTCTATGTGCGCTAATGTGGTATGACTACTTGAGCTGATGTATGTACATTCGAAGTTCTACGTTGTAACTGATTGTATACATGGAAATTTTCAGCAATCAGTTTTGTTTTATACAATATCTTGTACACTATTTACATTATGCCAATCTAGTGTATATTCTTTACCTACTATCCACGTAAACATCACTGTCATACTTTCTTCTATGATCGTCTTTTTGCATATCACTCGGTTTCGTTTATTTAATCTCAACTAAATATTGTGGTGAATGTTACTCACACTAATAATTATCAGTAATATACAGCTGAGCCTCACTTAAGAGTTTCCAAAAGCATAAGTTTCAGGAAATCGAGAGCACAGCCTATTTAAGAAAGTCGAAGGAAACAGTTGATCGCCTATTTGGACTGATGAACGTATCTGCACTTCGTAGACAATCGGTGTTTTCTCCGAATATATATATATATATATATATATATCAATACCATCGTTTAGTTTAAACTACCAGGTGTTTATTAAACGCGCTCATAAGCCATTGAACCTTCGGGTTATCGAAAAATCATGATATCTTGAAATTGAAATCAAACAGTTCACATTTCTAGCTTTAGTTATATTTTATGTTAAGAAAATCATACAGTCGACCTATGTTGCGTATGCCTAACCACTGACTGCCTCAACGAGCTTTGTTTTGTAGTATAGGAATAGATTGGAAGAAAGTTAGGGGCGGCCAGACCGAAACATGTCAGCAATCCATGAAGTCATTGACAAGTGTACTGAGTCATGTCGGTAGTTGTCGATTACCTGGTTGGGGTCCGCGAGATGATAATAATCGATGGTTAGAGACCCTTTGTGACATGGCTGATAACCAGTTGCAATGGCGCCGGTGCATTCATTCTCTATGTTCTCTCAAATTCTAATCTTCTGGATTCTTCTACACCTCTACTTTTAACTTTCTAAAGTTATATCACTGGATCATACTTCTTGAACAATATCTTCTAATCCTAACTTCTCCGATTACTTCTAATACCTTTACTACCTCTCCTACTTTTGGATTTGAATTGACAATTATATCTCTGTGCTGATGTGGTATGGCAACATGAACTGTTGTATTTACGTACGAAGTTCTACGTTGCATCTGACTGACTGACTGCGCCAGTGCAAACAATTGCGAGTCGTATCATTCAAACTCTCTAACCATCGGTAATTATCATCATAAATCAGTTTCTATTTTGAGCTAATTAATGAATTGTTGTGGTATTCATTAAAACAAAAACTGACTTACTCATTACTTGAATTCTATTTTTCTATATGTTGTTAACAAATAGACATCAACTCTTAAAACAATACCTTCTCAATACATCGTGTTATTCAATAATGATTCTGTGTAGCCCTCACCATTTCTGACGTAAATTATTTTCACTGATAATGTTAATCATCATCATCACAGATCACATGTTAACGATAGTGTGATGTGTGTATATTAGAAAATGAATATATCAGTTATTCACAATTATTTTTAACTTTAATAAGATGTCTATTGATCATTTCACCATTCGAAGGCAATATTAATAATAGTAGTATGTTTGCGTCAATGTAAACAGATTAAAATGAAATTTGAATAACTGAGGTGAAGAATCAAATCTAATTTTAACTGAAGTCAACTGATTTCTTGCGGAATTTCCCTGTAAAATCATCCAGAATAGGTTGTATGAATTGAATGAATGTTTTGAAACCATATTATGTGTGTGTGTGCGCGCGCACGTGTTGGCGTGTTGACCTTGAACTGAATTGTATCAGCTGTTAGCTGCTAACCTGAAGTTTAGTTAGATAGAACAGTGGATGAAGTTGTGCAAGACCGTAGATTGATCGAATTTAGACAATAACATCGTTAGATGTCGGCTCAGTGGTCTACAGGTTAAGAGTTTGTGTGCAAGACCGAAGTTCCTCTGTTCGATTCCTGCATGTGGCAGGAGTTTGTGGATGCGCACTGCCACTGATGAATCTCATACAAGGACGAAACGGCTATCAAGTGCTTCCATGCTTCTAATGATGATCTAACAATGATTGATTCACGATTTCAAATGTAAAACAACGATCTCCGTAAGTCTATAATGAAAAAATAAAACAAAGTGTAGATAGTTGGGGCATGATACTTGAAGATGATCGTCCTACTTCTGAGTGAATAATTTTCACAAACATTCCATCTTACTGGTGAATGAACACATCCAGTTAAATGGGCTACCTGAGTTCTGATTACAGTTGAAAATAAGGTACAAAAACACCTCAAAATAATGATTTATTGTCTGAGATCGCCAGTTAATCATTGTTAGACAACCACTATTAGTCCTGGTATAGGACTCATCAGTGGCAGTGCTCAACCGCGACTCCTGCACCTCGCAGGATTCTGTTGTATCATTATGACATAATGTAATACAGTCTTTATTCCTTACCCGGTCAGAATCATCACTCCTATTCTAATCTTGACTGGGAACAAGTGTCATTTACTCATCTCATGTTACACTTCAAATCATGCATTAACTTATCTCTCTGTCTATCTCTTGATGTATTTATTCCTTTCAAACGTTATAGTTCTGAAAAACTACCTGACATTCCCGCTGATCATCATTATACAAGACAACGTACTACATCGACTAGTTCAGCAGCTAGTCAACATGTTGATGATGATGGTGAGCCGCCATCGTCTGATGATATAACTACAACTTATCCAGGATGTATGGATATTAATACTGCTGCTGGTTTAGATAATACAAATGCAATAACAACCACAACAACAACAACAGGTGGCGCTGCTGTAGCCGCAACAGCTACAATGGCCAGTTGGAGTCAAGGTTTAATGGGATGGATGGGTAGTACATTGAAAACTTATTCTGCTTATTTACCACATCAAGTCTCAGAGATATTTGCACAAGATCGTGCATTTGCCTATGCTAGAATACCATGTGCTTCAGTGACTAGTAGTAGCAGTAGTCCATTTCGTCCATTAGGCAGTGGCGGTGGCAGTGGTAGTCCTGTGACAACGTCGACTGGAGATTTAACGAATCTTCATTATCCTGGTTCCCCATCTTCAATTCCTCAAGCTGGTGGCGCTGCGGGTGTTGGTGGTGGTGGTCTTATGCAATTATCACCTGGGCAAAGGAAAGTGGCTGCACTTGTTTAGTAAGTCATTAAAAAAAAATGGGTTCATGTGTGTCTTGTCTTTAATATTTTATTGGATTTCCTTTGTTGGTTTCTTTTATTTTCTAGTCAGTCATTCAATAAACAGTTTTTATTATTCGAATGCTTTAATATGAGAGAGTAGATCGTTATTATCGGCTTTGTTACAAGCTTATCCCATTTCTATCTATCCAATGTGTTTATCTTGATTTTGAGTTATATTGTCTAGAGATACATCAACCAGGTCTGCAATCCCTGACATGACTTAAACCAATCAACGTTAATCTTAATAACTGATGTTACATTTCGGCCCAGTCATCCATCTTTAGCCTTCGGTTTAACCTGCTCCTACACCAATCGTAAAGTATGTATCAAGGTTACTTGATGCATAGGTAGGTGGTGGTCGATAAAGATTTGAATTTCAAACACAGAACCAATATGCCAATATTTAAGTAGTATCCACATTTAACTTGAGTGTTAATTAGTGATAAACATAGCACTTGTATTATGCTTCAAATACTGATATGAAAATATCTATGACCAAATATTACTAACCAACAAAAGTCACTCAGTCAGTCAGATGCAACTTAGAACATCATTTCATGTTGCCATACGACATCAGCACAGAGATATAATTGTCAGTTCGAATACAATAGTAGAAGAGGTAGTAAAGGTATTAGAACTATCCGGAGAGGTTAGGATTAGAAATATTATTCAAGAAGTATGATTCAGTGAGAAAAGATTAGAAAGTCAAAACTAGAGGTGTTGAAGAATCCAGAAGATTAGGGTTTGAGAGAACACAGCGAATAAATGCACCGGCGCCATTGCGAACGATTTTGAGCCATGTCACACAGGGTCTCTAACCATCGATTGTTATTATCTCGCGCACCCCAACCAGGTAGTCGACAACTACCAACATGATTCAGTACACTTGTCAATGACTTCATGGATTTCTGCTATTTTTTGGTCTGGCCGCCCTAAGTTTCTTCCAATCTATTCCTACCCTACAAAACAAAGCTCGCCAAGGCAGTCGGTGGTTAGGCGTAAGCAGCACATGTCCCAACCACCTCAACTGATGAACTTTCATTACTTCATCTGTTGTTCTGCCATTCTTACATAGCACCCGTTTCCTAATAACAGCGTTGCTCACTCGGGTGTCCCAGGATATACAAGCAATGCTTCGAAGACACCTGTGATCGAGAACCAGTAACCGATGAATATCTTCTACTCTCACTGGCAATGTTCCACAGCCATAAAGTAAGACGGAGCGAACTACTGCGCAGTACACTCGTCCTTTAGTCAGCAAACGGATACCTCGCCTTCGCCATAAGTGACGCAGGTTGGCAAAAGCCAATCGAGCCTTCTGTATCCGAGCTGAGATGTCGTCACAAACCAGGCCATCAGCACTGATGAGACTCCCAAGATAAGTGAAGCGGTCTACACGTTCGACTACTACACTCCCTATCACTAGTTCAGGTGCCGATGCAACCCAATCTTGAAGCAACATTTTGCATTTCGAGGGTGAAAACGGCATCTCGAACATGCTCGCATTGTTGCTTAGGGTGGTCAGAAGACTCTGCACTTTGTCAGCGTCTTCACAAAGTAGGACTATGTCATCGGCATATTCTGAGTCAATAAGCGAGCCTCCTGTTAAAAGTAGCTTGAAGGAATATAATTTATGGTTTAACAATTACAACGAGGTTTGTTTTCCCTCCGTTTTTAGCCCAACAGTCGAACTTTAACCACACTGATTAGAGTTGATGTACTCATTCAGATTTAAATCTGGCTTCTGTAGCTACACATACTGAAACCCCACAATCTACTGGTGTTATACTAACTTTTAGTTATTCAAAATTATGTAATTAGATAATAACGGTTAGGATATTTGACAATTTTCTCTTTCAGAACTTACAATACTTTCATTGATATAAATCAATTTCTTCTCTAAATATCTCGATATGATAGAAACTAAACGTTAAATTTACGATTCATACAAGCGAATATCCAAATTACTGATGTAGGGGTGAATATCATGTTACTTACTTGCACCTGTTACCCCTTGTGAAACAGGTCACTGACCTCTGTCCTCAACTTTCCTTTCTAGTTTTACCCAATGGTTGTTCATTATTTTCATGTTTGATTCAAATTCTTGGCTTGATGTGTTCTTTGGTCTTCCTCTACTGCTTTAGTCTTGAAGATTCAAAGTCAGAGCTGGTCTTAAGACGCAGTTCGGTGATTTCCCCAATATATATGTCCTATCCATCTATAGCGCTTTTACCTCATTTCTTCCTCTGCTGGAATCTGGTTCGTTTTTCCTTGTAGTATGTTATTGCTAATAGTGTCTGTCTAACGAATCTTCAGTATCTTGCGTAGACGTCTATTTATAATCACCTGTATCTTTGAATGATTGTTCTCGTAGTTCTCCAACTTTTCGCTTTCATAGACGAATAACTTACTAAGACAATTCCAACCAGAACACACAGTTAGCTACAAAAACGATTATACGTACGTACATCAGTGTTCAGGTTTCCACGGTACATTATCACGCAGACAGATATAATTGTCAATTCAAATCCCATAGTAGTAGTGTAGTGAAGGAGAACACAGGTTGGGCAACCAATTTGTATTTGCAGAGTTACTCAGTAAAATTGGAAAACCATATCGTAAATCGTTCATTTGCAAAATATCAGTTCATCCTCCTATCGAACTGTACTGTTCCTGTTGCCAAACATCAATCCATTGTCACTATTCATGCGGTTCATACAAATTCCATTGTGTTCTAACTCTTCCTTTCTTGATCTTCCCCCATATTATGCTGCCGGACATTACGTTTACACTCACGTCATATACTACTTATAAGTAGCTCACACCACATAACCACCGGCAGCGATTGTATTGCGTACCCTAACCAAGTAATCTACTCTTATTAACATGACTCAATCCAGTTGTCTATGATTTCATTTATTTGTGCCATGCGTTGGTTTAGCCAATCCTAGCTATCTTCCAGCCTGCCTCTACATCACAAAACATTGATCGTCGAGTCAGTCGGTGGTTAGGCATACATAACACATGCCCCCCAACCACCTCAACCAGAACGAATAATTCATATATATATATATATATACCGAACAGTTTTTCCTATACAATATTAAATATTCGTAACCATAAATCGATCAATGTTGGACCACCATTAGAAACGACTCGTGGATGCGCACTGCTGATGAGTCCCATACCAGGACGAAACGGCCGTCCAATGCTTCCAGGTTTCTAATGGTGATCTAACATTAGTCGATTCATGGTTACAAATAGAAACTTAACAATCTTCACAACAACCCCGCAATGCAATTCAATATTCGATCAGTTCAAATGTGCTTTATTCACATGAACAAATCGATTCACACATCGATAATCTGCGCACAAAATGCGTATGTTTATCCGTCATTATACAACTATTAATCATCATCATAATCATCATAATTACGACACTTTACTCTTTGATAATCAATGCTTCATTGTGCACTTCTCATAGTTCTCATTGTTGTTTCGATGTTTATTGAAACTTGAAAATATCTATCTTTATTTATCTAGATGTGTGTGTGTGTATGTTTGTTTTTCTCTGTTTTCAGTTATCAAAATCAACCACGATTAATTGTTGCTGGCCTAGACGGTCTGGTGCATATTTTCTCTATTGATCCAATCCATGGTGGTGAAGGTGTTTTGATTAGAACTCAAAGGTAAATAAATACACACTTTTTACACAAAATGTGTGAAGGATGTTTGCATGTATTAGAGTACATTAGAGTACATTTTTAAATTGGACTATTTTTTTGCCATGTAAAAAGATAAATTTCGAGAAAATTTAAAAGCTTTAGAATTTAGGGGAAGATAAAACAAAATGAATACACCTGCGTCTCTAACCACTGGTTATGATTATCACGTAAAGACTCTAACCAGGTAGTCTGCACCAGTTAAAATGGCTCAGTCCAATTGTCAATGACTTCATGGACTGGTGTCATGTTTTAGTTTGACCGGCCTTAGCTTTCTTACAGCTTAACTACTATACCGAATTAACATCACTTGTCGAAGTAGTCGGTGTGATATGCTCGTCATTTGATATGCTTGAATGCTATTACGAGCTCACCTTACTCTGTAAACGGAGCGAAGACAAATGATTCAGTGACACGATAGGCTATTCTATTCTGATTGTCCTAGGCCCGGTTAACTAGATCAAGAAGTCTTGATAAGACGTAGAAAGTGTATTCTACAAGTACCCAGAAATACAAGGTCGACAAGTACACAAATCGAGCCTATTCATACATGATAGAGACGCCATTGGGAGAGCCACAAAATAGCGTACTAAAATAATCCATCAACCAATGACAGTCAAGGATTTTCCGAGTGGGAAATGTAAGTTGAAGGTCAACTAAGCGACTTTTACACGAAAACACAAAAATTCAATATTAGGACCTTTTCCAAGTGAGTTCTGGGGATCTGACGTCCCCAACGCGGTGGTTAGGTGTACGTAGTACGTGTAGTGGAGTTTCGTTCTCTGAGCTGCATGTTTTGGTTTTGGAGCTTTCATTGTTATTCTGAACAACATCATCAGCACAAACTCTAGATAGAAGTCCTAATCACTTTGGTTGTGGAACCTTCACTAATTTATCGATCAATGTGCTATCCATCGGTATCTAGTACCATGTTCCTAGTCAACACATTGCTTACTCAGTGGTCCCAAAGTGCACGAACGATGCTTCAAAGGTACCTTAAATCGAATACTTATAGCCTACGTTTATTAATAATGGCCATGTTTCACACCCGTACAGTGGAATAGAGCGAACTGTGTTGTGCAGTAAAATTGTCCCTCGATTTACAGACACCACAAGTGACACAAGTCATCAAAAGCTAATTAAATCTTCTGTATCAGTGCCAAGATTTCTTGAGACACCAAATCATCAGAACTGATCAGATAAGTGGAGTGTATAAACGCTTTCCTGCTTCACTCCCTATCATTAATTTGGGTATAGCCTCAAGTCAATTATAAATTAAAATTTTGCATTTGGAGAGAGAGAATCGCATCCTAAATATGCTATTGCTTTATTGCTTAAAGTGTTCAGAAGATTGTGTATTCTGTAAACGTAGCCACTCCATATTCGTACACAGAGAGATGAAATTGTCAATTCAAATTTCATAGTAGTTGAGATAATAGCAGTATTTAGCAGTAATCGAAAGGATTAGTGATCGAAGATATTATTCGACGAGAGAACACGAAGAATGGGGATACACATGCGCCAATGCAAACGATTTTGAGCCATATCATTCAAAGTCTCTAAACCATCCATTCCTATTGTCTGGCAGACCCTAATCAGGTAGTCTACACCTACTAATATGGCTCAGTTCACTTATCAGTGAATTTGTGCCATGTTTTTTAGTTTGGCTAGCTTCAGCTTTCTTCCAAACTACTCCTACATCACAAAACATTGTTCTTTGAGACCTACCGATTGGTTAACTAATTGATACTTCTATTCAGCTCTATATTCAAATTGACATTTTAGAAATGAAAGATTGAAATACCATTATGTAGATAGAGTCTAAAAGCTTATCGAGTAATAAGGATCAACCCTGTCGAAGACAATCGTTGAAATTGTGAGACATCCCTGTATTAATCAGAGTTAGACATTAACACCGTCGCATACCGGTCCAGAGTTTAAGCGTCCGCGCGCAAGATCGAAGGTTCTGGGCTTGATTGTTGCGATTGGCAGAAGTTGTGGATGCTTATTGCTTGATGAGTCCTATATCAGGACGAAACAGCTGTCTATTTCTTTACAGGTTTCTTCTAATAGTAGTGATCTAACAATGATTGATTCACGATTTCAATGTAAAACGGCATAAACATGTACTTGACGATCAAGTACAACCGCTCCGCCCCCCCCCCATGCTCCACCGTCTAGTGTTACTGAGATATTTGTTCAGATTGATCATGTTTGTCTAGCCCTCTTAGTATTGATTACATTCTATCGATTAATTTGATAAGTTGAAATAGAAAATAAATAAACGACTGACTATTTTTTTTTCTATATTCTTTCTGTTATTTCATTCCTAGATTACTGAATCCACTTTCAACAACAACAACTAATAATCAACCAACTAATTTATCCTCTGTAGCTATGAATCCTAATTCACCGTACGATTCAAGTTCTCTTCCAGCGTCTAATATTACTACTACTACTAATAACAATAACAGCAATAATATGTGTTCTGGTGATAATCCATCATCGAAAAATGTCAGTTGTATTCGTACTGGTGGACCACAACAACCAGGTGTTTATGCTTTACCAGCGTCTGTTGCTGCAACTGTCAATTTAACAAGTGGTGGTGGTAGTAACAGTAGTATCAGTAACAGTACTAATAATTCTAACATTGTCACAACAACTGGTAAAGTCAATACATTCGCATCAGTTGTTGCTAGTGGTTTAAAAGATGAAGGTGAGTTTTGATATCGAATCAATGCATCAATCATTCATCAGTTCACATGACTTGACTTTTGATCGACGCGAAATCTCCTTTATTTCTTATTTAAGAATAGCAGCGAAAACGAGATTACTGACTGAATGTCTGCCTGTCTGTCTGTGCTCCGATATTATTGAATTCTAGTGGTGTTACAAAAGATCCAATACCATAGATTATATAATTATTCTGTTGGAGCTGCGCAATCAGGAGATTCTGTTTCCATGCACCGACCGACATTTATTGCTCTTCTGAACTGATATCATTTATTAGTTTGACTGTGTTATAAATCTCTCTTTGTGAACCCAGCTATTCCTATAGCTTAGTATTATTCTCTGACAACAACACAATGGAACAGGAAAGAGATTATATTCCAAATAGTAAGGTTAAATAGAGAAGTAAGAAGCCGAAGCGAAGGTGAAATGCTAGACAACGTTTGTATCTTTATAGTTTTTTACATGAGAAGCTTCTGGAATGTAATCCACGTGATTGACTTAGCGCTAACCGGATTAGATTTAGCCAATCAGCGTGCGGTTAACGACTCGAGAATTTTCCGGACTGCTCTCCAAGTCTCGACCAGGTGCTGATTGGTTAGGAAATTAGCCAATCAGCGAGCAGCTAACGCAATCATGCTTTATTCTATCTATATCCCAGTAATAGACTGCTTTCAGTCTTCGTCGAAATACATACTTGTAGCTATTGTTATATTTCAGGGTATATAAAATCACAATCTCCATAATTCTATAATGAAAAATCATAAAATGTGCTCACCAGTGACTAGCTTCATGAGGAAATTCTCGTAGTTCTAGTGAGAAGCCGTGACCATTGGAGTCCGCTGTTGTAGGATGTAGACAGTAACTACTGAAGATTATGCATGAGGTTGCACAAAATCCTTAGATTGATCAAAATTAGACATTGACATCGTTGGATGCCTGTCTAGTGGTCTAGAGGTTAAGCTTACGCGCTCGAGACCTAAGATTCCGGGTTCGATTGTTGCCGATAGTGAGAGTCGTGATGCGTACTGCCGCCGAGTCCCATCCTAAGGACGAAACGGCCGTCCAGTGCTTGTGTTTCTAATGGTGGTCCAACGATGATTAATTCCTTATTTCAATATAGAAGATTATAGTATTTTTCGTGGTTTAAATCACAAACTAATTGTAGATAGACCAATGTTTTGAAAACCTAGATACAATGGACGACCGTTTCATTTTAGTCTGGCACTTCTCAACACTCCTGACCCAAAATGTCTAGACCGCTGAGCCGGCATCCATCTATCTATCTATCTATCTATCGACTTGTTGGTTATGTTTAACTTATTGAAAAAGAGCATGACGCATGATCTACGCTTGACTGTGATATCTAGAATTATTGTAACGCTTGCTTAGATAATTCCCGGTTAAATCCTATCGCTTAGTATTCTCTGACACAAAACACTGGACAAGTTCCCAAGAATCAAAACACTTTTGAACAGGAAAGATTATATTCCAAAATAGCAAGGAATAAGAAGCCAGAGGTGATGGCGAAGGCCAAGGCAAGAAGGCAAAAATAAATACAACGTTAGTCTATTTATAGCATTTACATGAGAAAGCTTCTGGAAGAAAATTCACGTGATCGACTGGGTTAGATTTAACCAATCAGCATGCAGCTAACAATACGAGAATTTTCTACCCTGTTCTCCAAGATTCGATTAGGCGCTGATTGGGTATGAAATTAACCAATCAGCGCACAGCAACGTAGTCATGCTTTAATTCCATCTATGTCACACCAACACCTCCCCTTTGAGAAGATTCGTAGGATCTGGTGCTAGGGTCCAACTGCAACCGAGAAACTGGCTTGTACTTTCGATTAGTCCATCTTCTCGGCAATAAGGAAGTTGTGTCACTCTTTGCTTGCACAGAAACTGACTTGTGTGTTCCAGGCGTTTTGATTTCGAAGGCGTCCAGCAAAACGTCAAGGGGTATTCGGTGCCGAGTCTCGTTACTGGCGATCGAAGTTGCTTTCAGTTGGTTAGCATGACGTACCCAAACCTCTGAGCCAACTGACACCTT
Source organism: Schistosoma turkestanicum (assembly GCA_944470395.2). Lineage (NCBI taxonomy): Eukaryota > Metazoa > Platyhelminthes > Trematoda > Strigeidida > Schistosomatidae > Schistosoma > Schistosoma turkestanicum. The sequence goes on from OX103975.1 coordinate 8,558,769, forward strand.
ATAAATCACATTCCCTTTCTTTTTTAAAATCCGATCAGCTGTCCATGCAGGATGTTTTCCACGATAGTCCATAGCAAGTACTTTCTGACCCACTGTGAACGATCGTCTTTTTGCCCCATGGTGTCGATTGAACTGCTTCTCCATCGACTGGTTTCGCTGAGGCTCAAGAGCTGGTGTAGGAGACGGATGACATCAAAATGTGTTCGTAATTTTCTACCAAGTAGAGCTTCCTCAGGTGAGACTCCGTCAATCGTCTGAGGGTTCGGTGTAGAGCGATAAATAAGCAGGAATCTCTTTAAGATCTCTTCGGTAGTTATGCTTTAATTCCATCTATGTCCCACTAACAAGAATTTATAACTAAACAACAGAGAGAGTGTGTGTGTATGTGAACTGTTACTGACTGAGTTTCAATCTTTCGTTGTATATTTTCGGTGTTGTTATTCAATTTTTAGGTACAACCATTGGTGCTGGTTCCGGTCAATCATTGAATCCCGTGATGACTGACTAACTGAATGAATAAATGAATGAATCGATCCCGTGAATGAATGGATCAATGCACACACAAACACACACACACCCAACAGAGACACACACAACAAGAAAGCATTGTTCACACAACAACATCATGTCAGTATAATAATAACAATAATAATATTGTTGTTGATTTTGATGTTGTCATTAAGGTTGTCGTTATTATTATTATTACTATTTTGTGCAACTGGCCAAAACAATAATTCCAATTGTCCCCTGTCTCTCTCTCTCTCTCTCTGTATCCTTCAATCATTTGAACATCATGTCCCCGCCCCATGGATTTGGCTTTTTATTGTTTTGGTCATTCAAATTGATGATGATGTGTAAATTAGTTTCTTCTCAATTTTTGTCATCACCTATCAGTCAGTCCCTGTTTCCAAATGACTTACTTTATTCTTTGTGTGCCTATCTTGTACACACACACTCATACTGACACAAACACTCTGTCACACACATTGTTAGGGATGCACAAGCATACATACACGTATAACACACATCCACATACTCTCGCTGACTATGCGTAAATTTTTCCAACTATACATATATATTTCTTTTGAAAAATTTAATTTCCCGTTTATATATATATATATCAGAAAAAAGACAGTGATTTTCAAGCCAGAACACTGATTATTATTCGGCTTATTCAATCAATCCGACAATATTTCTTCTCTTCGTGAAGTCAGTTGTCTCTAAGATTCGTCTTAACTGAACTATTATAATCCACACATTCACATGATCGATCCTGTCTGTCTACTGCCTGTTGTCGTCTCCATCTCTCCGTGAACTATTCATCTCACACTGTACCACTCTCATTGTCGTCATCATCATCATCATCATCAACACTGTCGTTATCATGTACGCATTTCTCCATTGATTGGTTGATGCTGCACTGTGTACTTGTATTCGAACTTGTGTACGCATTGATTTTCTCTTTTGATACTTACTGTTCACATTGATTATTATTGACTTTTCCAATGAAGTTATTTAATAAGTTTTGGCATGATCATTCTATATATACAAACATATATATATATATACCTATATATGTAAGCATATATTTCTGTTGATATTTATTTGAAGAAGTGAATTATTATTATTATTCCTTGTACAAAATATAAAATTTTTTTTGGTTTCCTTAAAATAGAGTGAGTAAATTAATAACAATAATTATTATTATTATTCAGAGAGAAAATAAAATCAATTGACTTTTTTTTCATGATAATAATAGATTTCCATTTCATCAATCAGCTGTGTTGTTGCTTTTCTTTTCTCTTTTTTTTCTTTGCCTTCTTTTTGCATATTTTGTGTTGTTGTTGTTGTTCTTGTTGTTGACAGTGTTATCGGCGGTCCGTGTTTAATAATATACTGAATGAAAATATGATGTTGAGCATTTCATGTTGATCTTATCGAATTTTTTTTTGTGTGATTCGGTGATCCGTCGCATTGTTTTTTTCACTTAACTCACGATACTACTTATAAGTAGTTTAAAATTAATGCGATATAAATTCGAACTGGTGAATAGATTGTGCAAATAATTTGAAGTTGTAAAATTAAGTCTACGTATTTGCACAATTCTAATTTGAAAAAAACAGCATTCTCAATAATAGGTGTATGAGGTTTTTTTAACCTGAAAGAAATCTGTTATTTCGTACAGTTGATTCATTTATGAACGTAAATAAACCAAGAATAACAGTAATTTAAAACTATAGTCAACTCAGTACATTGCATACTTTCGTTATCAGTTACATACAGGTTAATAAGTTGCATTGTTTCAAAATATTAACGTAAAATATCCCCAAAAACTTGTGTTTGAAGAAGAATGCGTAAATGGAGGCCTGATTCAGGCAAGTTGGTTACCATGATTTATGAGCAGATATGATACCACTGAACGGAGAAGTTGATTCGGCTGAAAAGAAACGTGTATTCATCCAACTAATCTTCTATTACTTTATTTATTGTACGAAAAATCAAAGACTGAAAACAGCTCTAAATGACACAGTTCATACAACAACACCAAACTCAATAGCGCAAACCAAAGTAGATAAGTATTATTGTCTAACCGAACTTACAGTAGCATCCACTTATTTATGTGTACATAAAATACAAGTACATTGAATGAACAAAAGGTTTGCCCTGTATGAGTTTTTACTAGTATATTCATCATTTCAGACGAGTAGGCAGTGTTCACAGTTCAACCTTGCTCCAACTGTTTAACATGAAACTCGCGACGGATACAAGTGAGCGCTTCACAAAATCAACAAGTAGTACAATTCAGGATGACGTTTCGAGTGATAAAACATACCAATCAGGATTCGATTGTGAATTTATCTTCTGAAATGTTACTTTTCTTAAGCACTAGACTATATATGGACTGTTCATTAAACTGTAATATCTAAAAACATTTTCCAAATATCAATCTATGGTAATAAACATCAGTTTAGGCTGCGTGTTTATTGAAACAAAATAAAACGAAGCTTTCATTACTATAATTAACGCTTGAGTTTCTATTTTTCTCTCATTGGAAACTCATTTGTTTAGAATCGAACACTGAGCGATCTATTTGCATAATCAGTTCATAACTTTTCCTACCCCTACATACCCAACGCAGCACTATTCGACAAGTTATCAACATAACTCAAATTAAGGACACATAATCCATCCGATCGGAATGTGTTTTCGTCAACAGTCGACGACAATGAATGATCATTGAAGGCTTAGAACAATAATATCAATTTACCGGTTAGACATTCTACCAGTTTGTATGTTTAGGTAAAGGAAAAAAGGAACTGATCACTTACTATTTTTTCCTCTCACTTTGTTATGTTCGTCACTTGGTACACTTAAAGCTATTACGAGTTCACCTTAGTCGATAAACGTGAACGAGACAATTACCAGCGTCCAGTTAGGCTACCTTGAATACCAAACTGCAAAACAGAAGACTTGATAGGCGTAGAAAGTATATTCTACAAACACCCAGCAATCACAATACAGTACAATCAAGCACACAACTCTCGTTTATTTATACATCATAGAAACGTCCTTGGGACATTTACACAAAATAGCACACTAAAATGCACAGCAGCCAGTCACAGCCATGGCAAAAAAAGTCTCAATATATATATACATGGTGACATTGTTCAGATTTAAAAATCTTTTTATTGAAACCACACTTGAGTGAAACACAATTTCTTCATATATATATATATATATATATATATATATATATATGTTTAAGGAGGATTTACAGCTTGTATTCATATAAAACTTCGTGTACTGAAAAGATCATTGACAATTCAGTTAAAAATTTGGAAAAATAAAACATGACAGACATAAAGTTTAATAACTGATTTGAATTGAAGTAATCCATTTGAAGTGGTATGAAGTTTTATGAGTTATATGTAAAAAGACAATAATCCCTATCATCTTCATCATCAACAGCAACGTAGAACTTTGCACGTAAGTACAGCAGTTCAAGTTCCCATACCACGTTAGCACACAAATATATTTGTCAATTTCAATCCCATAGTAGTAGATGTAGTAAAAGTATTGGAAGTAATCGGAGAGATTAGGGTTCGAAGATGTTATTCAAGGAGGATTATTGAGTGAGGTAAATTTAGAAAGAGAAAGATAGAGGTGATGAGTAATTCAGAAAGTTAGGATTTCATAGAACACAGAGTAAATGCACCGGTCCCATTGCAAACGGTTTTGAGCCATGTCATTCAGGGTATCTAACCATCGATTATTATCATCTCGCGGACCCCAACCAGGTAGTCAACACATACCAACATGACTCAGTCCACTTGTCAGTGACTTAGTGGATTCCTGCCATGTTTTTTAGTTTGGCCGCCCTTAGCTTTCGTCCAACCAACTCTTAAACCACAAAACATAGCTCTACGAGGCAGTCGGTGGTTAGGTATACGTAACACATCACAAGCATCTCAAATGATGAAGTTTCCCTACTTCATCAATTGATCTGCCATCCTTACATAGCGGCCGATTCCTAATGACAGCATTGCTTACTCGGTTGTCCCACGATACTCCAACAATGCTTCGAAGACACCTATGATTGAAAACCAGTAACCTACGAATATCTTCTACTCTGACTGGCCATGTTTCACATCCATAAAGTAAGACGGATCGAACTACTGCACAGTACACTTGTCCTTTAGTCAGCAAACGGATATCTCGCCTTCGCCTTAAGTTGGGATGTGGAGATTGTTGAGTTTCACTGAATTTATTAGTCAACCAATGTTAGATCACCAGTGGAGACTTCGAGGTACTAGACGGCTGTTTCATCCTAGTAGTGCCTATCGAAGACGCCTCATGAGCTAATCGGGACCCAGAACTTCTAGACTACTTAGTCAGCATTCAAAGGTGTTAATGTCTGTATTTCAATCAATCCATCATACTGCGTAACTTTCATCTATTGAATGCAAAGGATAACTGTCTCCTATTCGACATGTATTTGAACTTTACCGGTCACACATTCCCACTGGAACTCCAGGAATTCATCGTGAAGCTAGTCACTACTGAACACACGATTGTTAATAATGAGGAGGATTCATGGAGATTATATTATTTTCTTCGTCAAAATCATGAAACGGTCTAACGATATCTATTGATATTCATTTGATTGAGAAGTTATTGAAGTTCGTTATTTTGACGGATGCATTCAGAAAAGGAAGCCATTTAACATTTAAAACGCATTTGGTAAAATATCAGGCTTTCCAGCCATGAACAACCAATTCTCTTCTAACATTCTAAACCTTTTGATGAGTAGCACTTAATAATTCTTAGGCCACTCAGTTAGCAGTGAATAGTTTACATTTCAAACTAGATCAGTTTACCAACATCTAGTTGTATTGAAGATAACTGTTTCACTCTATTGATCACAAATTTACTCTGACGTTTAAGCCATCTCTTCCCAAATGAACCATTATTGAAGAACTTACTTACTTACGCCTGTTACCTCCAATGGGGTATAGGTCGCCATCCAGTTGTCTCCAACCTACTCTGTCCTAGGCTTCGCTTTCCAGTTCTGTCCAATTTTTGTTCATTCCTCTCATATCTGTCTGGACGTAATGTGTCCCTTGGCCTTCCTCTTTTCCTTTGACCTTGACGGTTCCAAGTGAGGGCTTGTCTTGTAACTCAGTTGAGTGCTTTCCTCAATGTGTGTCCTAGCCACTTCCACCGCTTCTTCCTCCTCCACTGTAATCTGACTTGTTCTCTTCCACAGTACGTTGTTGCTGATGATGTCTATCTATGATCAACGGACGTCCACATCCACCTGAGCTACAAATTGTCTCCACCATTTCAAAAGCTTATATACAACATAATCAATATAACATGAAATATCTAGTGAATATTAAATACGCTATTGATAAACTACAATAGATTGTCACAAATACACATTAATTGATTGCACTATAAAAACGGAACACAGTTAACTGTTATTAACTGTCATTATTTATTTAACTATGATTGTATGTTTATCAAATATATAAAATATTTGTTTATGTACTATTTACTATAAAATAAAACACAACATACAATGAATAGAGAGACAGATAGACATCAGTAGTGGTAGTAGTAGTAGTAGTCAAATAATCATTTCTAATGCAGGAAGAAATAATTTATCCCAAATCGCGTACAAACAGGTGTCTTTTTGAAATTCAGACAAATATTTTTAATGAAAATAAATCACTGCAATAAAATACTACTAATCAAAACAATTTGTAGTTCACTATTGAACAATGAAATGTAATTGTACTATTACTTGTTGTGTGTGTGCGTGTGTTAAGTAAGCCCTCATAGCTTATCCTACAAGCTTTTGAAAGGGAAAAACAATGCAAACTAAATTAACTATTTCTATCTGGCGTACTTAATCACACGTCATTTGACTTACTTACTTACTTACTTACTTACCTGTTACCCCCAATGGAGCACAGGCCGCCCACCAGTTTTCTCCAACCAACTCTGTCCTGGGCTTCCCTCTCCAGTTCTGTCCAATGTTTGTTCATTCTCCTTATGTATTTCTCTATACACGTCATTTGAGCTTGTCTATTATTCTCACACATGTTATCCTTGGTTATTGATGACTTCGCTTATTACAGGTCTGGCTTATTTTTTTATCTGACTGTAAGTATGTAGTCGTACCTCATCACAATGAGTTAGCTCACTTGCTCGCCTTCTCCATTTTTCTTCGCTTTACTGTTACGATTTTTAACCTCTTGTCTGTCTGTGTGAACTGTTGTGTCGAAAAAACTAATCTAACGGAATCTGTATTTGGATTATTATTACCGCTGTCTTACAAGCGGCATTCGCCTTAAGAATAACATTCTCTATATAAATGTCTTCTATTTTGTCAGTATATATTTCTTGTAATCGTATAGGTTCATTCACCACTCTTTGTCTTCTGTCAGACCTTCAACTCTCTGGATTTGTAGTGTGTAGTAATTATTTTGATATCAATCAACACCGAAATCAGGATTTTCAATACAAATGTCAAGACAGTTCTACTGTATTGGGCGGAAACTTGGAGAACTACCAAAGCCATCATACAGAAGATACAAGTATTTATGAACAGTTGTCTTCGTAAAATACTTCGGATTCGTTGGCCAGACACTATCAGCAACAACTTGCTGTAGCAGAGAACAAATCAGATTCCAGTGGAGGAGGAAATCAGGAAGAAGCGATGGAAGTGGATAGGACACACACTGCGAAAAGCACCAAACTGTGTCACAAGACAAGCCCTCACATGGAACCCTCAAGACAAAAAGAAAAAGAGGAAGGCCAAGGAACACATTACGTCGAGAAATAGAGAAAGACAAGAGAAGAATGAACAAACATTGGACAGAACTGGAGAAGGAAGCCCAGGACAGAGTTGGTTGGAGAAAACTGGTGGGCGGCCTATGCTCCATTGTGGGTAACAAGCGTAAGTAAGTAAGTAAGTAAGTAACTAATTATTTCGAGCCCGCACGACTTATCCCAGTCTTTGGACATATTAATTCATCATCCATTCTTCTCGAGTTAGTTGTACGTCTTCCGACCTTGTCTTGTCTTTGCACATATCCTGGCTTAATTTTTGTCTGAATACATGAAGATGGCTCACTCGCTCACCTTCTCAACTTTGCTTCGCTTAGCTTGTACGCTTTGTAAACGTAAACGGGATCCGTGTAAGCATGATATACGGAAATGGACGATAAGATTTATTTCATAGAATACCAAGTCGTTCCTACAAAATGGAGTCAGATCGTGGACAGCTAAATACTTCTTAGAAATTAGCTTCACAAACTGTTATGTTCATTTTTAACTAAAAGTTATCAATAAAGTATTCATTGTTCAATAAGTGTATTTCATATAGCACTTTCAAAACAAAAGATGAGTTCTAAATATTAGGATACCTGCATTCAACAGTTCATGTCTACTTTACGACTCAAACGCATCAGATGACCATACGCCAACCAAGACTGATCTAATATCAACAAGGGGTTAATCCAAACCAGTAGCAAAGTGGATAACATGATGACGTTTGAACTGAAGGGTACCAAGTTTGAATCCCTGAATGAACATCAATTCCAAGATTTAGGCATATTCAGCTGATGTGTCACAAATAGGATGAGATGCGCATCCGGGATTACACTATTAGCTATTATCTCCAATTCCGCTAATAATGTTTGTACCCTAATGCCCAATATTAATGACGATTCTCACAGGATGCATATATGACAAAGTGACTGACTGATTGCAGTCCTAAACATCAATCTGAAGATTTAAGCACCCGCTTATATTACATGCTGCATTACAAAAAACCGAACATCATATTCTGTTCGAAAATAAATATCTTAAGATAAGCAAAAAGAACTTCACTGTGAATATTCCATGTCCAATACAATAAGCTGAATCACTTTTCATCGACATGATAACTAACAATTTTTATGTGAATATTTTTAATTTAAGGTCATAAAATTTACAATCGTACGATTTCGGGTAATCATTTTTTGAAATAATGATATTTTATGTCGGATTGATTGAAAGCGTACATCAAAAAAAAGTGTATGATTGAAATTATGGAGTAGTAGTGAGTCTATATGAACTCGGTGAAAAATAAACTATCACATATAAATGTGTATAATTCTAACCTGATGTCAAACTGAATGTAGGATCTAAACTGTGGTTTGGATTGAGGGATAACTATTTAGGTAGTTTAGATACGCGTCTTGCCCAGTTGAAATCCAAAACAAGTGATTTGGTGTAATAACGGTTCTAATATTCATCATAAATATAAATATACATCATTACCTAAACAAATATTACTACTCGGTTATTACAACAACAATTGTTCAATTATTCAAATCAACAGCAACATATAAATGTTATTCTATCACTCCTGGATAGATCTGATTCGTTCGACAGAAAATATCTGGTTGCTTTGTAAAACATAGTGTTTTTCCTAGTCTTGAAGAGTGCTTCAATTTGCAATTAAAATGCACAATACCAGTCAATGTAAGTGACACAATCAAAAGAGGAACAAATCAATATGGCTGTCACCATAACTAAGTATCAACTTAAACAACATAAATGCAGTTCAGAAAGAAACATAGAAACTCAGTGAAGGCGGAAGAAATAGAAGCTATACTAAAATACAAATATTATCCTCTCAAATGGAATCGAACAGACTAACAAAATGTACAACTGAAGGAATCAATATGGACAAACTACAAATGTATGCATAGAGGGATTTTTACAAACAAAGCCTGCAAACTAGATCTTAGATGAAGGAATTTGAGCGTTAGAAACTACAATACAGACTAACGTCATCATCCTCATGAATTAACGTTCACTATACTACACGTTAGACAACTATAAGGTGTGTCTGTCCAGAGTGGCAGGCTACGGGCAATAATGGTAGGCTGACCCTGTTCTAAGACGATACAAATAACTGTCTAGGACTTCTTAAGTAAGCTTTTGATCACAAAACGAAATGAAACATTCTGAGAGCTACACGTTCAATTTGATAAAAAGATGAAATCTAAACTAATATTAACAAAGCTAGCGCAATGATCTTGTTCAAATGTTTTAAAAGACTTTCATCAATTTCACATACAATTCTGTCAAGGTCGACTAGAAAAGAGCAATACAAAATCTAGAATTTCACTAAGTGCTTCATAATTAATGATCTTCAAAAGCGATAACTTTGACTGTCGAAAACGATACCAGGCTTATTGTTGGGGACGCAGATCCTCAGAACTCACTTGAAAAAGGTCTTAATTTTGTAATTTATTTACGAAATTTTGAAACCCCATTTTTTCGTGCCAAGAGACACGTAGTTGACCAACAGTTTACATTTCCCACTCGAAAGCCCTTAACTGTCATAAGTAAGGTAGTCTGTGACTCTCTCAAGAGCATCTCTATCATTGTATAAATAAGCTTGATTTGTGTGTTTAGCAATCTCGAATTTTATGAGTGCTTGTAGAATAAATTCCTTACTCCTTATCAAGACTTCTTGATCTAGTTAGTGGGGCCGGGGACAGTCGGATTGAAATAGCCTATCGTGTCACTGAGAAATTGCTCTTCGTTACGTTTACCGAGTAGGGTGATCTCGTAATAGCATTGGCGAGCATATCACTAATAGATTCTGTAACAACTATATTAGCTGACATCTGGTTGCTCGAATTAATTAGTCGATAAACTGTCTCATTTATCCAGTTTTGTTCGCACATAAGATCGAAGGTCCTCGGCTCGAATCCTGAGAGTAGCCAGAGACTTGAATGATCACTGTTGATGAATTCCACAGCAGAAAAAACAGCCATCCAGTGTTTGCAGCTTTCTGTCGCTGGTCTAACAATTGATCCATTCACTGATTTCAATCATAAACTAAAGAGTAAGAGAATAGAATTTCCTGATCGATTGATTCGTGATTGCTAAAAATAAAATATCAGTTTCATCATGGAATTAACAGAGGAAAAAAAAATGAAAATGTCATTCAGGTGAATTTTTCAGTTAGAGTTATGGAGATTATAGCGTTGGTTGCACATTGAAATTATCAATCAATAAATTGTTAGACTATCAGCATTAGAAGAAACCTGGAAGCACTGAAGGACGGCTGTTTCGTCCTGGTATGGGACTCATCAGCAGTGTGCATACGCGCAAGACCGAAGGTCCTAGGTTCGAATCCTACAAGTGGCAGAGTTTTGGAGGTTTGTGTTTTTACACATTTGAAATTATCACTGCTGATGAGTCCCATACCAGGACGAAACGGCCGTCCAGTGCTTCCAGGTTTCTGATGGTGTCCTAACAATGATCGATTCACGGTTTCAAAAAAGTATGAATAATAATAATATTTCACTACTCAAATGATTATTGACGAAGTTTACTCAGAAATCTTTTCTGAGCACATGATTTTAGCAAAAAGAGTTTAGGTGTGAAAATCATGAGGTTTGTGTAATTTAAGGAATGTGTTTTTATGCAAAGGAGAATGTAAAGTGTAAAATGTATTACATCTAAGAGGGTCAATGTGTATAAATAAAAATGAGGTTGAGTATCATCATCACATGGCCAGTGGTTATCATGGATGATACCTGTACAATTTACAAAGTAATTTTAGAGTTTAAGGATGGTTATGAAGTACATATGTTTTGTTAATTTTAACTGATGATCAAGTTGTTTGAAGTTTTTTGCTTGGTAAAAAGTGTGATAATTGGAAGCTTCTTCGACACTTCGCTGTGCCTGAGAAGATTGTCAGTATCAGATGGAATTCATATCATGGATTAAACTGCATGGAGCACAGTTGACAGACTCATTCAAAGGGAAGATCGGTGTCAGGCAAGGTTGATTACTTTCACTCTTTCACTTTCTCCTGCTGATCGACTGGATTATAAAGATGTCAACCTCTGGAGGGAAGCAAAGGATACAATGGACAACTACGACACAGCTGAGCAATCTAGACTATGCAGATAATCTGGCTCTTCCATCACACACACAGCAACAAATGAGAAGAAATACGACCAGTGTAGCAACAGCCTTAACAGCAGTAGGTCTCAACATTCACAAGAGGCAAAATAAGATTCGCAGATACAACGTAACATGCACCGGACAAATCACACTTGACGAAGATGTCTTTAAGGATGTAAAAGCTTTTACAGATCTCGACAGCCTCCACTACATGATCACTGGCTCACGACTGAACTCCAATGTAGGCGAATGATCGAGTGTGCAATGAAATAAATCTTCCTGTCTATTTCCGTAGATCATTCCTAGACAAACCCTGTTAGTGCGACGGTGGTTTTAAGAAGAAGCTAAATACGGCTTCGCAGATGATTATATTTTATGCACTCATCTATTCAGATAGACATGAGAATGGAAAGCGTACAAGCAAAGCAAAGCAAAGCGAAGCGAACCGGAGAATGTGAGTGATCTAACTCTTCAGCGTTGAAGCAATGGCTAAGTATTTTATAGTCAGGCAGTAATAAGTTTGACATGTGATACAGCGAGTAAGGATCTACACACAATCAAGTATGCAGTTATCGATACGATTATCGAATTTTTACAAGTACAAAAATATGATCGATACAGTTATCGGATAATTTAAACGATAGATCATTGAATTATAAAAAATGAACGATGAGATGCTACAAGTTCAACCCTATCAGGTGTAAGCAGTAACTACCGAAAACAAATGGGTTAGGTCATGCAAAATTCTTAGATTGATCAGAGTTAGACATTAACACCGTTCGATACCGGTCAGCTCAGTGGTCCATATGTTAGGCGTTCGAGCACAAGACCGAAAGTCCCGAGTTCGAATCCTACGTGCGGAAGGGGACCCTGCATGCACTCTACTGATAAGTCCCATACAGTGCTTCCGGAATTGTTTTTTTTATACTGATAAATGGTTTTAAATGTAAAACGAAGCATTCGACCACCTACTATCTAGTTTTTAGCGGTGATGAATCATTGAAAATCGTGATCCTATCGAAAAAATGATTTAAAATTTCATGTTTGACTGAAGTGATTAGTGTTTAATGTAGTAAACTTATTATTTTTCAAAAATATTCATGTGAAAATTCAGTTTGTTATATCATAATTTTTGAACATTTGTTTTCCCGACTGTATACTCTTTTCATATGATTTGTAGTGATAGATGAAACAAGATGTTACTTTCGCCGAAATATAAATAATTACCATTTGTTAGCCATTCGGTAACTGACAAAATCATTTCAGTAGCATATTCACAAAACAAAACAATAATTATCATTGTTCAAAATGTGTTTTTGGATGAAATTTCTTAAATCGAAATAAAAAAGAAATATATTGTAACAATTCAGTTGATTAAAAAACAACTATTCTTCTTTGTTGGTTGAGATGAAAAACTAACTAAAGTAAGTTTTTTACTGCTATATCATGGTTAGGTCGTAGTAAGCAGATGGTAGGAAAATCAGGATTGAATGTTGATTGACAGTCTTCAGTAAGTTTAATTACTTCCCCCTTATACCGCCCATGAAGTATGGGCCACCGACCAGCATTCTCCCGCCAGCTCTGTCCACACCCTTCCTTTCCAATTCTGTCCAACTGCTGCTCATTCTTTTCATGTCTGTCTTCAATTCTCGACGTAATGTGTTCTCTGGTTTTCCTTCTTTCCATTTGGCTTTGGGGTAGTCCAAGTTAAGGCTTGCCTCGTGAAGAAGTTGGGAACTTTCCTCAATCAGTGTCCTGTTCATTTCTTCAGTAACGGTTATCTTTGTATCTAAGGGAATTGTTGCTCACTGTGAGTTTTTGAACCTGCCATTAATTAGCTTCCTCATTTCGAAAAATCAGTGTTATGTTTTTCGGATCTTCTACTAACCTTCTGTAGGGTTGATTCGTTTCAACTACTGATTACGCATTCAGTAACAGCTGATGTCATGTTTGTTTAACCTTTTAGTTATCATAGAATAATGACAGTCGATTCTGGTGTCTGATATATTCTGCTTTTGTCCTTTTTTCAGGTCAATCTATACATAATGTGACCAATCGAGTTCAATCCTGTCAGGTGTAGGCAGTAACTACTAAAGACAAATGGGTCAGGTAGCGCAAAATCCCTAGATCAATCAGAGTTAGACATTAACACCGTTGGATGCCGGCCCAGTGGTCCGATGGTCAGGCGTTCGCGCACAATACACGAAGGTGTCGGGTTCTAATCTTGCGAGGTGCAGGAGTCGTGGATGCGCACTTCTACTGATGAGTCAAATACCAGGACGAAACGGCCTTCCAGTACCAGGTTTCTAATACTGTCTAACAATGATTGGTTGATGATTTCAAATGTGTAAAAACACAATCTCCAAAGCTCTCACTGAAAATTTTGAAACTATACACAATGCTTTGAATTTATGTTCAAGGACTATACTAACGTTTGAATAAATCTTATCTACGCTTTATTTACTATGCATCAATCGATATGCACATCTCATTGATCTATCGACTTGTGACTTTAAGTTTGAATAAATGGTGAAACGTAATGGTTATTTTTTTGAATATATTGTAAAGATTGTTTAAATCGTTTTTCACATTGAATTCATTGTGAAAATCGATTATAAGTAACAAATTCTTATCAAAGAATGTGCTGTTGTGATTAGATTTTTATGATTATAATAGTTGAAAATAATAATTCAGTTCAGTTGTAGAAATAATTTCGAATTGTTTATGAAATATATATTCATTGTTTGAATTTGTTATGTGTGTAGGATCTAAACTGAAGTTTGGACTGTGAAATAAACTTGTCTAGGTAGTTTAGATACGCACATTGCCCATTTGATATCCAAAATAAGTGATTTGGGTAAATAATGTTTCTAATATTCATCATAAATACAAATGTACATCATTACCTAAACAAATATTACCACTCAGTTATTCCACCAACAATTGTTCAATTAATCAAATCAACAGCAACAGATAACTGATATTCTATCCTTTCTGGATAGATCAGATTCATTCGAAAGATAATATTTGGTTGATTTATAAACACACAGTGTTTTTATTCTAGAAGAGTGCTTTAATTTACAAACAAAATGCACAATCCCAGGTCATGCAAGCAACACAATCAAAAGATGAACAAATCAATATGGCTGTCACCATGACTTAGTAGCAGCTTAAACAACATAAATGCAGTTCAGAAAGAACCTGAAACTCAGTGAAGGCAAAAAGAAATAAAAACTATAATAAAATACAGACGTGACCATCTCAAAATGGAATCAAAAATAGACTAACAAAATGTACAAACTGAAGAAATCAATATGGACAAACTACAAATTGTATAGATGGAGGGATTTTCACAAACAAAACCTTCAAAACTGGATCAAACAATGTGTTCTGCAGTCGCAGATGATTACAGTCTGTCTTCACTTTCTCCCTTTTCTGGTCTCGTAACACGTCGTCTTCTGTCCGGTTCAGATTCTTGTCTTCTAATAATACTTTGCTGCACAGTGTTTTGTATGCGTTCATCTATACAAGGATTGTAACTGACGTAGAGATTTTCGTTTGATTAGAATAGCAATTAAAGAGCCGTTAAAAAAGAACCTAGAAGCATTGAATGTCTGTTGTTTCTTGATTTGTAACTCTTGGTCAGGAAATGATCACAAGACCTACATAATTAATGTTGACATCCCTCCTAACACAAAAATTCGTTTCGTAGTTTCGTAGTTTTTTTTAATACAACCATTTTCTTCTGTTTAATCACTTAGTACTAACCTTTGGGTAAAGTGGAAACAATCAGAAAAATTTTCGTTGGGAGTTTAGAAACTAGCAAAAACAACTTGTGAGGTTACGCAAAATCCTTAGATAATTCGGAGTTAGACATTCCCACCGCTGGATGTCGGATGGTTCCGTGGCCCAGAGTTTAGGCGTTCGCACGCAAGACCGAAAATTCCGGGTACGAATCTTGTGAGTAGCAGAAGTCGTGGATACTTACTGCTGATCAGTCTCATACTGTAGTGAACGAGAACACAGGTGAGGCAACCGAATTGTATTAACGGAAATTACAGAGTTACTCAGTAAAATCGGAAAACCATATCGTAAATCGTTCATTTGCAAAATATCAGTCGATAATATCGAACTGGACTGTTCCTGTTGCAAAACATCAATCCATTGTCACTATTCATGCGTTTCATACAAATTCCATTGTTTTCTAACTCTTCCTTTCTTGATCTTCCCCCATATTATGCTGCCAGACATTACGTTGACACTTACGTCATATACTACTTATAAGTAGCTCGCACCACAATACCAGTACAAAACGACCGTCCAATGCTTGCATGTTTCTAATCGTAGTAATCTAACAATGATTCATTCATGACTTCACTATCATATGGTAAAAATCACACACAATGACTGAATGAAAACTAAGTTAATCATGTTCAAAGTTATATTTGTAGGATATTTTATTTATCTACATTATTGTTTAAATAAACACAATAAACTATGGAAAAATTCGATCAATTGTCAATGTTCACATTTTAAAATAGTTTCTATGATTTTAAAAAAAAGTAAAATTTCAAAATAAAACGATACTTATTATTATAAATTCACTGTAACGCAGTTTTATTACAATTTCAGTGATGTACATTCATCATTGCAGGAAGTTGAAAGAAAATCTATGTGAAATCTAATATCTAGTATTTTGTGTTCCATCAACAGGCATTACTGAATGAGGTGTTCATACAAACGTGTTATTGGAAAATTTGATTCTGCATCAAACTGGACTGTTCAAGTCAAGGTCACATTACTAATGAGTCATTTTAGGGATATAGTTATTCACAGATAATATAAAGTTTGTTAGTTTAAGAAATTTCTAGTGATCATTACACGCTACAAAACACACACACACACAAACTACTGTGCTCTAAGTGATTCACACTTCTTGGGATGAACATAATGTGTTTGTATGGATTAATGTGAATGTAGGATTCAAACTGAGGTTTGGATTGAGGAACAACTGCTATCCAGGTAGTTTAGATACGTGTCTTGCTCAGGTGAAACCAAAACAAGGTGATCGGGGTAAATGACGGTTCTACTATTCATCATGAATATAAGTATACATCATTACCTAAACGATATTACCACGGTTATTCCTTTAACAATTGTTCAATTACTCAAATAACTGATATTTCATCCCTCCTGAATAGATCAGATTCACTTGACAGATAATATTTGGTTGCTTTATAACACAGAGTGTTTCCTATTCTGGAAGAGTGCTTCAATTCACAATGAAAACACGCGGCG
>OX103975.1:8576045-8592368 GCA_944470395.2 Schistosoma turkestanicum
CACGTGTTTTGACTGGTGAGTTGAAGCACCAATTTCGATGGCGATGTAGGACACACCACTCTGTGTATATAAAGCTAAAAACCCAAATATTATCTGTTGCAAAAAACGAATTGATCTATACAAGGAGGGATAGGAATATCAATTATTGAATAATTGAACATATTTGTGTGAAGGAATAACGTTCGGTTACAATATTGTTTAGGTAATGACGTGTACTATTTAATATTAATGATGAATAGCCTAGAAACCCGTCCTAATTTACCCAGATCAACTCTCTGATTTTTGGTTTCAACATGGAGCATTGACACGTATCTCAACTACACTGAGATAGCAAGTTGTTCCTCAAATCCCAAACCAGTCATAGTTTGAATCTCCTAATTAGCACATGTAATCCATGTACCCGAACGACAAACACTGTATGTCTACATCTACAAAAGAAAAGTCGTCTGTCGTGAAATCACTTATGAGCCCACAGTAGTTTTGCTTGTGTGTCTGTTGAGGGCTGCTGTAGCGGGGGGTGGTAAATGATACACAGTAGAAATGGTCTGTAAACTAACAAACTTTATAGATTATCTTGTGACATAACTAATTATCCGCTAACAATGACTTTATATTATGTAGGTTTTAATGTGACCTTGACTTTGAATCAGTCCAGGTTTCGATGCTAGAATTGAAATTTTCCAATAAACAAGTTTTGATATGAACACCTCCATTCCCGTAATCGCCTAGTTGTATGGTCATAACTATCCGAAATACTACTAGATATTATAGGATTTTGGCAACATGATGAATCTGCTTTTCAAATCTCACTGCCGAAGTGTGTGGAGGGGAGGTGAGTAACCATCACCTGAAGATTGTACATTATCAAAACTTGCAGTTACACGTGAATTATTATAATAATAAGTATTTTTATTAATTGGAAAAATTTACTTTTTTTTCAAAAATTCATAGACTAACAACTATTTTAAAAATGTGCACAATTGACAATTGATGCTTCGAATCTTTTCAATAGTCTATGAGTTTATTTTTTAAACAATAATGTACGAATAATTATCAAAATATCCTACATAAAATTAACTCTTTGAACCATGAATTAACTTAGTTTTATTCGCTCATTTGTGTGTGATTTTTATCCCATATGATAGTGAAGGTCATGAATGCAGATCCATTGATGTTTATTGATTAACTACGATAAGAAACCATGCAATGCCATTGGACCGGTCGTTTTGCTAATGCTCATGTTATTGTGGTGCGAACTACTTATAAGTAGTATATGACGTGAGTGTCAACGTAAATGTCTGGCTAGCATAATATGGGGGAAGATCAAGAAAGGAAGAGTCAGAAAACAATGGAATTTGTATGAAACGCATGAAGGAGTGACAATGGATTGATGTTTGGCAACAGGAACAGTCCAGTTCCATAGGATGAACTGATGTTTTGCAAATGAACGATTTACGATATGGTTTTCCGATTTTACTGAGTAACTCTGTAATTTTCGTTAATACTATTCGGTTTGCCTCCACCTGTGTTCTCCTGATTCAACTTTACACGTATAGAATGATCAGCAGGTCAAGTAACCACGATTTCTCGGTATACTCACAAAGATTCGTACCGGAATTTTCCAGTCTTGCGTCGCGAAACGCCTACATCAGGGCCCACTGAACCAGCCGGTCATCCCCAACGGTATATAAGTCGTCCTAACTTCTGATTAACTCTAAGGATTTTGCGCAACCTCACAAGTTGTTTTCTCGTAGTTTATAAACTCCCAACGAAAAATGGAATTATTCATGATTGTTTCCATACTCTTGACCAAAGGTTAGTAACTAAGTGATTAAACAGAATGACAAATGGTTGTATTAAAAAAATATCTACATAATACCGGAAACCCGAATTTTGTGTTATGGCGGATGTCAACATAATTATGTAGAGTCCTTGTGATCATATTTCCTGACAAGAGTTAACAAATCAAGAAAACAACAGACATTCAATGCTTCTAGGTTCTTTTTTAACGAGATCTTTAATTGCTATTATAATCCAAAACGAAAAATCCTTTATTATCGTCAGTTACAATCCCTGTAAGCATCGACACGCTACAAACATTGTAGCAGCCAAAGTACTTATTAGAAGACAAGAAATCCTGACCGGGACAGAAGCACGACGTGTTACGAGACCAGAAAGGGCGAGGATAACTGTCGAAGACAGACTGTAATCATCTGCGACCTGCAGAACACATTGTTGATCCGGTTTTTGAAGGTTTTGTTTGTGAAAATCCCAATTCATACATTTGTAGTTATGTTCCATACTGACCTTTCAAACAGTAGGAGCCGTGAAACTCTACTCTTTTCATTTGTTTTTCTCTCATAAGTTTTGTAATAGTTTCGGAAGGATCTGAAGATTGACACGTGGCTCACTAGGTTTTACATTCACAGTGTGAAATTCAATGATGGAATAAAAACTAAAAACATGTATAGATGGCAGGGGGAGTTGTTATTTTCACAAAAAATTACAAAAAACACTTATCTCAAAACTGGAAATTTCAAACCAAATGGTTTGTTCAGCAGTCGCATCGTGGGAATGATTACAGTCTGTATTCACTGTATCTCCCCTTTATCCTGGTCTCAATAAGTAGGCACGTCAGCTGCTGTCCCCCGCTGTCCCGGCTTCAGATTTGTCTCTTCTAAATAAGTACTTTGAGGGACACCATTTGTTATTTGGCTATGCGCTTCATCTTACTAACGAGGCGCTGGATTGGCTGAAAGTGGTTTTTTACCTACCGTTATTCATGAGTTTTTTTAATTTCTCTAGTAAGCATAACAATTGATTGTAGTAAATAAGCATGTAAATGACTCTTCGGTGTTTTAAAATTTTTCCTGCGTTACTATACATAATAAAGAACGCCATTCAGAAAAAGTAGCAATGCAATTGAAATAGTCTGCGTGTTTCTTGAATCTTTTTGTAAACCATGGGTCATGGGAAGATGATGCACGAGACACCTAAGATATATTTCATAATGGTTGAGCATCCACTCATAACACAAAAATTAGTCTTCGTACGTTTCGCGAAGGTTTTTTTAAATACTACAGAACACATTTTCTTACAACTGTTTATAATCAACTGTGGACTTTTAGCCAAGTACTAACACTGTGGTTTACTAAAAGTGGAGGGGAAACAAAGCAGAACAAAATTCATTTTCAGTTTCATTTTTTTCTTGGTTTTGAGTTCATTAATATAAATTCCATACAAGAACAAAAACATATTGGTTTTCGGCATCCCCCAGATAGGTTTATGGGGGCGCAAAATCCTCCTAGATTAATCAGAGGTTGCTATTAGACGTTTCTATGTGCAACAATTACCGTTTGGGAATGCCGGTCTGAGATTCAGTTTGCCCCGGTCATGGTTGAGGCCATGCTCGCACTGCCGAAAGACCAAAAGACCAGGAAAAATTCCGCCGGTCAAAATGAAGAAATCTTCTGTGCATAAGAGAGTACCCCAGACAAATTCGTGCGTTACGTTACTCGTTTACTTTGATCAGGGTTCTCAAAGACTGTTATTTAGTGATACCGACTTTAGAACAAAGAGGGGAGGTCCAACCGAATTGTATTTGACGAAAATTACAGAGTTACTCATAAAAATTGGAAAACCATATCGTAAATCGTTCATTCGCAAAATAACAGTTCATCATATCGAACTGGACTGTTCCTGTTGCCAAACATCAATCCATTGTCACTATTCATGCGTTCGTTGCATACAAATTCCATTGTTTTATAACTCTTCCTTTCTTGATCTTTTCTCATCTTCCGCTGCCAGACATTACGTTGACACTCACGTCATATACTACTTATAAGTACGGCTCGACACCACCAATACCAGTACAAAACGACCGTCCAATGCTTACATGTTTCTAATCGTAGTGATCTAACAATGATTCTCTCATGACTTCAACATTATATCGTAAAACACACAAACTGACTGAATGAAAACTAAATTAATCAAGTGTATAGTTTTATTTGTAGGATATTTTGTTTGTCTACATTATTGTTTAAATAAACTCAATAACCTATGGACAAATTCGATCAATTGTCAATGTTCACATTTCAAAATTTACAAAATCTATCAACAATGGAATATTGATCATCATCATTAATTAATGTCATGTTCACATTACCATGGAAAAGATTTTATCACTGAGATTATAATACTACATAAAACATCTTCAATATTCAATGAGGTAGGTTACATTCTTTATGATTTAACAAAAAATAAAAATTCAAAATTCACTGTAACGCAGTTTTATTACAACTTCAATGATGTACATTCATCATTGCAAGAAGTTGAAAGAAAATCTATGTGAAATCTAATATTGAGTATTTTGTGTTTGATGAACAGGTAATCCTGAATGAGGTGTTCATACAAACTTGTTATTGGAAAATTTGATTCTGCATCAACTGGACCGTTCAAGTCAAGGCCACATTACTAATGAGTCATTTTAGGGATACAGTTATTCACCGATAATATAACGTTTTTAGTTTAAGAAATTTCTAGTGATCATTACCCGCTACAAAACACATACATACACACAAACCACTATGCTCTAAGTGATTTACACTTCTTGGGATGAACAAAATGTGTGTGTATGGATTCATGTAAATGTAGGATTCAAACTGAGGTTTGGATTGAGGAACAACTGCGATCCAGGTAGTTTAGATACGCACCTTGCCCAGTTGAAACCAAAACAAGGTGATCGGGGTAAATAACGGTTCTACTATTCATCATAAATATAAATATACATCATTACCTAAACAAATATTAACACTCAGTTATTCCACCAACAATTGTTCAATTATTCAAATAAATGATATTCTATTCCTCCTGGATAGATCAGATTCGTTCGAAAGATAGTATTTGGTTGCTTTACAACACAAAGTGTTTCCTATTCTGAAAGGGCGCTTCAATTTACAGTCGAAATGCACAATTCCAGTCCAATCAAGCAACTCAATCAAAAGAGGAACGAATCAATATGGCTGTCGCCATCACTAAGTATCAGCTTAAACAACATAAATGCAGTTCAGAAAGAAACATGGGAACTCAGTAAAGGCAGAAGAAATCGAAACTATAATAAAATACAAGTACTATCATCTAAAATGGAATCGAACAGATTAACAAAATGTACAACTCAAGGAATCAATAAGGACAAATTACAAATGTATACATGGAGAGATTTTCACAAACAAAACCTTCAAAAAATGGATCTTACAGTGAATAGCGATCACTTTATTCAATATTACATGTTTAATACAATATAGAATTCTCTACACCGAACATTTCAACAAGTTTCCTTTACAAAACAATTACTGATTGGTAGTTAGAAGTAGGCAATTCAACATTCAATATCTTATTAAAGTTCATTCTTCTCTCAGAAGTTTACCAGTCATTATGATATCTCGGATTGTACTTTTTCAAACTTTGTGAAACGATAGCTTTTAAATGTTATATAAACGCGCCTGAATGGATTCTGTCATTAATCGATATTATTGACGTGTTAAAACAAACAGAAAGAATTGACTTATTGAAATGTTTTAATGTTAGGAAACAAATAGTGCAAATATTTAAACAGACCACCGAGAATCGTTTGTTAAATTTATAAAAGACGTTACAAATGACCATATCATGACAGTTAAATTAGAAAGAATAAAGGACGGACTATATGTTATAAAACTGCTTAAGATATATATGTATATATACTTCGATTTTTCTCAACAGAATTACACCGAAAAATTCGAAAATCACACAGATCAAGGTAAACTTAGAATAAGATACCAGTAGTGACAAGCAGAAATATACCTCAGTGTGTTAAAGAGTGGATGCATCTGCGCCATTGAAACGATTTTGAACCTTGTCATTCAACGTCTCTAACCATCGATGACTTTCGTCTCGCGGACCCCAAACCAGTTAGACTACATATGCCAACATGACTCAATCCACTTATCAGTGACTTCATAGAAATACATAGTGATGATGAACAACAAATCACAATCTAGAATGATAGAACAACGCATTTATTAAATCACTTCTATGAAGCTTATGACTCAATTTTATAATTCATATACTAAAAAGAGGCAACTATGTGATATGCCTGAACTATCACGACTTCAACTTATTCGGTAAATGGAACGAAGATCAATGTTTTAGTGACACGATAGGCTATTCTAATTTGAACGTCTCAGTCCTCACTAACTAGAGGAAGAAGTCTTGATAACACGTAGAGAAATGTATTCCACGGGCAGCCTGAAATTATAAGGTCCACAAACACATAACTCAAGCTTATTTATGCAATGATAAAACGCCATTGGTGAGAGCTATAAAGTAGCATACTAAAACAATCCATCAACCAATGACAGTCAAGGACTCCCCGAGTGGGAAATGCAAGGTCAAGGTCAATGTCAAAATGAGTGTTTTTGGCGCGAAGATATAAAATTCAAAATTCCAAAATAAAATTACAAAATTAGAACTTTTACAAGTGAGTTCTGAGGATCCTACGTCCCCAACACTATGTTAGGTACTGAGTTTTCAAGTTCAAAAATTTTTTCCAATTGAAAAAGTTTTTGTTAAAAGGAGTATATGGAATATGAAAATCAAGAAAGGATACAAGAACTTGTACACACACAAAATTTTAATCTGAAGAGATTTTCACATATGACAAGTTCATTTTTATAGAAAGTAGATCATTGAAAATTTGAGAATTTTGATTTCAAACATTATAGAAGTCTTTTTTCCGTTTGGAGTTAAGCAGATTAACGTTTATACACATTAAAATCATCAATCATTAATTGTTAGACCACCATTAGAAACCTGGAAGCACTGGGCAACCTTTTCGTACTGGTACGGGACTCATCAGCAGTGCGCATCCACAACTCCTTATCCAGAGATAAGCGTTCATGCGAAAGACCGAAAGACCTGAGTTCAAGTCCTTCAAGGTGCAGGAGTAGTGGATGCTGATGAGCTTAAAACCAGGACGAAACGGCCGTCCAGTGCTTTTAGGTGTCTAATAGTGGTCTAAAAATGAGTGATTAATGATTTCATTATAGAAGTCATTAGTTAGAAAACATGCTTTAAACAGTGGAGGTTATTAGATTTTGTTTTAATGCTTGAATGAGAACACAGGTGGGGCAACCGAATTGTACTTAACGAAAATTACAGAGTTACTCAGTAAAATAGGAAAACCATATCGTAAATCGTTCATTTGCAAAATATCAGTTCATCATATCGAACTGGACTGTTCCTGTTGCAAAACATCAATCCATTGTCACTATTCATGCGTTTCATACAAATTTCATTGTGTTCCCCCCACTCTTCCTTTCTTGATCTTCCCCCATCTTCTGCTGCCAGGCATTACGTTGACGCCAACGTTATATACTACTTACAAGTAGCTCACAGAACAGTTGATGAATACGTTTGATATAAAAAGTGAATGTCTTCAGTTTAGAAGTTCAATGTACATAGACAGTACTGTTTACTCGTAATCCATAAACATAGAACGAGAACAATATTTTCCTATTGTTTGAAAATTGATCAGTTGCACAGATGCACTCTATTCGATTCTTATAAAACCAAACTTAATGTAATTCATTTTGAAATAGTTCGGATTATCACATAGTTGATATTCTAACCGAAATTTATCAGCGTCGGTTGATAAGCGGATATCTTACGCGGACTGCTTCGATATATCAGAATTGATGTTCACCAGTGGACTTACACTTGGTACCACTCATATACTAACCAAAACGGATAAAATCTCAGTCAAAATATCAACAGCGGGATAGTTCAAACTATTTCATATTGAAATAAATTGCATCTTCTCTGCACACCATTTTAGTTATATGGACTCAGCGGCTACAAGGATAACTCAATAGAGTTCGAAGTAGAGTGCATTCGGTTTGACTATTGGGGTAAACATAGACTATGAGACGCATGGAATTCTAGATGACGAGTCCCAAATAAAAGAAAATGTGAATCCTAGACTCAATCCACGATTAGACACATCCGACCTACTCTATATAACTTACTTACTTACGCCTGTCCCCTCCAATGGAGTATAGGCCGCTGAGCAGTGTTCTCCAACCTACTCTGACCTAGGTCTTTCTTCCTAGTTCTGTTCAATTTTCGTTCATTATTCTCATGTCTGCCTTCATTTCTAGCCATAGTGTGTTCCTTGGCCCTCCAGCTTTTTCTTCGGTCTTGTGAACTGTAAGTGAGGGCTTGTCATTTGACGCGGTTTGATGCTCTCCGCAGGTTTTTGCCACCGCTTCTTCCTGATTTATTCCTCCTCTAGAATCTGGTTTCTTCTATCCCACCGTAGGTTATTGCTGAAGGTTTCAGGCCAACGAATCTGAAGTATTCTGCATATAAAACTTTTAATTAAACATTTGTATCGTTTGAATGATAACTTCCATAGTTCTCCAAGTTTCCACTCCATACAATAGAACTACTGTCCTGACATTTGTATTGAAAATGATGACTTTAGTATTAATTGATAGTTGTTTCGAGTTCCACATTTTGTTCAATGATAGATATGCGCCCCTTGCATTGTCAATCTGTACTCTTTATAAACTCTTAGTAATATCCAAAATATAATAATATTTCCGAAATCATTCAGCTGTTCAAAGCTTGTTAATGTCATAGGAAAAAAACTTTATCTAAGAAAATCATTTTGAAGCTCCAATATATACACTGATGAAGTAAATCGAAAAATTCCCTGCATTCATATTTCAGTCTACTCCCTTGAGATCCTTACAATATGACATATAATTATACTTGAAAAATTGTTTAATCGTTTATTCTCACCTGTTGTAAATTATTAGAAATCTGCCAACTCACTTGTTAAAAACTACTCACACGTAGTAATAGTAGTAGTGTGAGTAGTAGTAGTAATAGTAATAATAATAATAAAAACAGTGTAAGTAGTATCGGTAGTATTAGTGTGAGTAGCAGTAGTAGTAGTGTAGTGAACGAGAACACAGGTGGGGCAACCGAATTGTATTTATCGAAAATTACAGAGTTGCTAAGTAAAATAAGAAAACCATATCGTAAATCGTTAATTTGCAAAATAACAGTTCATCATATCGAACTGGACTGTTCCTGTTGCAAAACATCAATCCATTGTCACTATTCATGCGTCTCATACAAATTCCATTGTGTTCCCACTCTTCCTTTCTTGTTGATCTTCCCCCATCTTCTGCTGCCAGACATTACGTTGACACTCACGTCATCTACTACTTATAAGTAGCGCGCACCACAATAGTAGTGTGAGTAGTAATAGTGGTAGTGCTAGGAGTAGTAGTAGTAACATCAACTATTATATAATAAATCTTGACAGAAGGTGTTTTTTTCACTTTGTTTATGGTATTCAATAAATGATGATGTTTATTACGATTTGCGAAAAAATCTAAGAAGTACTTTTGCGTATCGATTCAATCCATATCCGTTGTACAAGCATTCTCTAAAGGTTCTAGTTAAATGTTACTGCTAAGGAAGCAAGCGATCCTCTGTTATTTATTGATCTGTTCCTTCAACACTTCATTCTACTGAAGCTATGAGTGGAAAACAATAAAGATATACTATTCTGTCTGAGAATTGTTATCTGGAAATATGTAGCAGTTGTATTAACTGATCTGGTGCCTCGCTGTGTAGTACTGACAGTAGAAAAACTGCTTTATTGACTTGCACTTTCCTCGATAAGATACATCAGACTTATGCATTATTCGCATTGATTTTGGAAGAAGTTTCGCTGAGTGAATTACACAGGATATAATCTCAATAATTTCGATTAGTCTATGGTTTATTGTGAAGTAAAATCATCATCCGTATGATAAACAGTTTGAAAGTAGTTTTGTATGATGGTAATATATGATTAAAAGTTCTGAAACCATGAATCGATCAATGTTAGACCACCATCGGAAACCTGAAACCGCTGGACGGCCGTTTCATCCTGGTATGGGACTCATCAGTAGCAGTGCGCACCCACGACTCCTGCACATCGCAGGATTACGAACCAGAACGTTCGGTCTCACACGCGAAAGCTTAACCTCTGGACCATTGGACTGGCATCCAGCGGTGTTACTGTTTAACTTGATCAATTCACGGAGTTTCGCAACCTCATACACAGTCTTCGATATTTACTGGCTCCACCGGAACAGGCTGAACTTCACTGGTCACGACTTCACACTAGAATTTCACCTAGTAATCATTTATAATCAACAAAAATAATCGAACTATTTATCGATATTAGAAGCAAAATAATTTTGATGCGCGATAAGATTACAGTTCATTTCTTTCTTAGGTTGTATAACAATCTACATCCTGATTTCCAGGTACAGCAGTAGTAGATGAGCATTGCTGATGAGTCCCATACCAGAACGAAACGGCCGCCGATTGCTGATGATTTCATTATAAAAGTCATTAATTAGAAAACATGCTTTAAACAATGGAGGTTATGAGATTTCGTCTTAATACTTGTTGATGAATTAGTTTGTTATAAAAAGTGAATGTCTTCAGTTTAGAGGTTCAATGTACATCGACAGTACTGTTTACTCGTAATCCATAAAAACAGAACGAGAACAATATTTTCCTATTGTTTGAAAATTAATCAGTTGCACAGATGTAATCTATTCGATTCTTATAAAACCAAACTTAATGTAATTCATTTTGAAATAGTTCGGATTATCACATAGTTGATATTCTAACCGAAATTTATCAGTGTCGGTCGACAGACGGATATCTTACTCGGACTGCTTCGATATATCAGAATTGATGTTCACCAGTGGACTTACACTTACTACCACTCATATACTAACCAAAACTGATCGAATTTCAGTCAGAATATCAACAGCGGGATAGTTCAAACTATTTCAGATTGATTTATATTGCATCTTCTATGCAGTCTTTTGTAGTTATATGGACTCAGCAATTACATGAATAACGCAATAGCGTTTAAAGTGAAAAGCAGTTTGTTTGACTACTGGGGTAAACATCGACTATGAGATGCATATACATCCAGCTTAGGAGTCCCAAATAAAATGAAATGTGCGTCCTGGTTTCCATCCTACCTACTCCATATAACTTACTTACTTACGCCTATCACCCCGGATGGAGTATATGCCTCCGACCAGTGTTCTCCAACCTACTCTGACCTGGGTCTTTCTTCCTAATTCTGTTCAATTTTCGTTCATTATTCTCATATCTGCCTTCGTTTCTAGGCGTAATATGTTCCCTGGCCCTCCTGCTTTTTCTTTAGTCTTGTCGATTCTAATTGATGGCTTGTCGTTGGACGCATTTCGGTGCACTGTGCAATGTATCAGGATGAGGGTTTTTTCACCGCTTCTTCCTGATTTATTCCTCCGCTGGAATCTGGTTTGTTCTGTTCCACAGTAGGTTGTTGCCGATGGTGTCTGGCAAGAAACGGATCTGAAGTATTCTGCATAGAAAACTTATAATCAACACTTGTATCTTTTGAATGATGACATTCGTAGTTCTCCAAGTTTCCGCCCCATACAATAGAACTACTGTCTTGACATTTGTATTGAAAATGATAACTTTAGTATTAATTGATAGTTGTTTCGAGTTCCACATTTTGTTTAATTATAGAAATGCACCCCTTGCATTGCCAATTCGTATTCTTTATAAACTCTTAGTAATTTCTAAAATATAATAATTTTTCCGAAATCATTCAGCTGTTCAAAGCTTGTTAATATCATAGGAAAAAAATTTATCTGAGAAAATCATTTTGAAGCTCAAATATACACTGATGAAGTAAATCGAAAAATTCCCTGCATTCATATTTCAGTCTACTCCCTTGAGATCCTTGCAATATGACATATAATTATACTTGAAAAATTGTTTAATCGTTTATTCTCACCTGTTGTAAATTATTAGAAATCTGCCAACTCACTTGTTAAAAACTACTCACACGTAGTAATAGTAGTAGTGTGAGTAGTAGTAGTAGTAGTAGTAGTAGTAGTAGTAGTAGTAGTAACATCAACTATCATATAAGAAATCTTGACAAATGGTGTTTTTTTTAACTTTATTGATTGTATTCCATAAATAATGATGTATATTACGATTTGCAAAAAATCTAAGAAGTACTTTTGCTTATCGTTTGGCTTCAATCTATTAAAAACAAGCATTCTCTAAAGGTTCGAGTTAAATGTACTTACTTAATTACTTACGCCTGTTACCCCCGATGAAGCATAGGCCGCTCACTAGTTTTCTCCAGCCAACTCTGTCCTGGCCTTCCCTCTCCGGTTCTGTCCAATGTTTCTTCATTCGCCTCATGTCTTTCTCTATTTCTCGACGTAATGTGTTCCTTGGCCTTCCTCTTTTCCTTTTGCCTTGAGGGTTCCATGTGAGGGCTTGTCTCGTGACGCAGTTTGGTGCTTTTCATAATGTGTGTCCTATCCACTTCCACCACTTCTTCCTGACTACTTCCACCACTGGGATCTGCTTTGTTCTCTCCCACAGTAAGTTGTTGCTGATGGTGTCTGGCCAACGAATCCGAAGTATTTTGCGTAGACAACTGTTCATAATACTTGTATCTTCTGGATGATGGCTTTGGTAGTTCTCCATGTTTCCGCTCCATACAGTAGAACTGTCTTCACATTTGTATTGAAAATCCTGATTTTGGTTTTGGTTGAAAGTTGTTTGGAGTTCCAGATGTTTTTCATTTGTAGAAATGTAGGCCTTGCTGTACCGATCCGTGCCCTCTCATCTGCATTGGATCCACCTTGGTTGTCGATGATGCTGCCCAGATATGTAAAGGTGTTAGCGTCCTCCAAGGCATCTCCATCAAGAGTGATTTGGTTGGTGCATGTCTAGTTAAATGTAACTGGTAAGAAAGCAAGCGATCCTCTGTTATTTATTGATCTGTTTCTTCAACACTAAATCTGCCATTAACTTAATTCGACCGAAGCTCCGATTGGAAAACAGTAATGACATATTATTCTGTGTGAGAATTGTTAGCTAGAAATGTATACTAGTTCTATTAACCAATCTGGTGCCTCGTTCTGTAGTAATGACAGTGGAAAAACTGATTTATTGACTTGTACTTTGGTCGATAAAATACATCAAACTTATGCACTAATCGAATTGATTTTGTAAATAGTTTGGCTTTGTGAATTACACAGGACATCATCTCAATAATCTGAATTAGTCTATGGTTTATTGTGAAGTAAAATAATCATCCGTACGAAAGTAGTTGTATGATGGTCATATTTGATTGCGAATTCTGAAACCATTGATCGATCAATGTTATACCACTATTAGACACCTGGATGCACTAGACGGCCGTTTCGTCCTGCTATTGGACTCGTCAGTGGCTGTGCGCACCCACGACTCCTGCACCCCGCAGCATTCCAAACCAGGACCTTCTGTATCATGCGTGAACGCTTAGCCTCTGGATCACTGATCCGATATCGAACTGTGTTAATGTTTAACTTAATCAATTCACTAAGTTGCGCAACTTCATACACTGTCTTTGATACTTACTTTCTACACCCGAACAGGTTGAACTTCACTGGTCACGACTTCCCACTTAAACTCAGGAAAGATTCCTCCCGGAGCTAGTCCCTAGTGAGCACAGGTAATTTCATTACGGGGTTGTGAAGATTGTGTAACACATGTGCTTCCAGGTTTCTAATGGTGCTCTCACATTAAATGATCGATTCATAGTTTCAAAAATGTGTAACTTCACAATCTTCACAACCCCGTAGTGCATGCAATTAAGCATTCACCACTGAAAATGCCTGAAATGAAAATATCAGTAAAATCAATTATTAACCATTGTTTGCATAATGGACAGTTTGAGTTTATGCTAAATTTGACAAATCAGTTGGGAATTTATCACATAAAAACTTTTTAGTTCAATTGACGCAGACTGCTTTCTACAAAACACAAAAAAAAGTAAAATAAAATCTGAGTTACAATCGATTAGAGAATGAATGTCTTGTTTTAACTAAATATATTTTTTTGGTGAATTCTAGTGTAAGGTGTAATTAGAAGTTGTGAATCGGATTGAAGAAGTGTAGTATTCCATCTGATTTTAAATCATAGATATAATCAGAAAATCAATAAAGGTTGTGTATTGAAAATATCAAGATGCTATTGGTTTGATTGTGAAAATTTTTACTGCCTTGAAGATTCTGTGTTCAAAAATTCCTGGTAATGTTGTCGATTTATATTTCTATGAAGCGACGCTTTATTAGAACTGAACAGTTTGTGGCCAGTGATCTGATTCCGATATTTATCAACAGTGAAATATGCTATGAAATATATCTCCCCTTCAGTTACGCGAACCTTGTTTGTGCAACTGCAGTAATAAGAAACTAAATACAGGTTCAGGTGGATGAGTGAATTTCAGGCAATCGTTAGTGTTAAGGCAGGATCAAGATCTCGAAAAGATTGTTAGTGCATCAGTGAAGCATGTTTATAACTGCTTTAGTTACTCGTATAAGTAACTACTGAACGATAATAGTGGAGCCAATAATTAAGTCAATTGTTTAAAATATTCTAGAATTTGTGGAGAACCAGATGCATAAAGAAATAAAAATTGGTTAGCAGTGTCTTCGAATTATTTTTTCTGTTAAGTGTTTTCTAGCGAATTAGTTTTCTACAGGAAGGGGACGCCAACCCCATGCTCAACCCTGCTCCTTTATACGGGCTTGGGACCAGCAGTTGGCCCAGAAAGGCTCCAAGTGGAAACTTGGTGAACTATGAAAGCCACCATCCACAAGATTCAAGTGTTTATTAACAGTTGTCTACGCAAAATACTGGGAATCTGTTGACCAGACAACAACATCAGCAACAACCCATTGTGGGAAAGAACAAATCAGATTCCAGTGGAGGAGGAAATCAGGAAGAAGTGCTGAGTGTGGATAGGACACACATGGAGGAAAGCACCGAACTGCGTCGCAAAACAAGTCCTAACTTGGAACTCACAAGGACAAAGAAAAAGGAGAAGGCCAAGGAACTTATTACGCTGAGAAATGGAGACAGATATGAGAAGAATGGACAAAATTGGATAGAACTAGGAAGAAAGACCTAGGTCAGAGTAGGTTGGTGGCCGATATTCCATTGTGGGTGACAGGCGAAAAAAAGTAGTATCATTCAATGCCATTCATTAATCAATAAAAGCTTTCATTTTAAAAAAAACGCTACATATACTCCTTATCAAAATGTTGAATGAAATGAGGACAAGGTGTTTGAAAATTTATCAAGCTGAAAACAACTGTTTACATACAGGAGTTCATTGGAGTACATTCGATTAAAATATAACATTTATAGACAACAAACTTGATCTATTAATAATTTCCACCAAATAGTTTCTGCATAAACATAATTCATCGAGATTTGATAAAAAGTTGAGCAATTAGTTTCGGATACTCATCTATGATATCGTCAATATTTACAGCTTGCCGGATACATACGATTAAAGCAGACATCAGTTGAAACAAAATTGATTTAAAACAAACATTATTCATCATTAAAATCGGCCAATAATTTTAAATCATTAATTATTCGCATTTTCCTCCAATTCCTGTCAAACAAACAAATAAAAACACAAGATAAAACATTTTTTGTTTCGAAAAGACAAACAGAAATCGATTTTTGTGATCTCATAAACAACAGAAAAATTCGCATCAGCTGAACATGAATAGTTCACAGTAGATAGCTAAATTTCTATAGCTATTTATAATTAAACAGATATCGGGAGCCAAGAAGCTAAGATCGGCCGTTTTGTCCCGGTGTGATACTCCTGTTGAGGACGTTAGATCCCCAGATCTCGCTTGATAAATGCATTAATTTTGGATTTCATGCTTGCGAGCATGGGCTGATCACTTGACCTTGAGGTTTCATTTCCCACCAGCAAAATCCATGGCTGTGATTGGCTGCTGTGTATTTAGTGTGCTATTTTTGTGACTGTCTCAAGGACGTTTCTATGATGTATGAATAAACGCAATTCGTGTGCTTGATTGCGTTTTGCTTGCTGGGTGCTTGTAGAATATACTTTCTACGCTATATCAAGACTTTTCATGAGTCACTAATTCAGGATAGCCTACGTGGACTCTGGTTCATTGTCTCGTTCGCGTTTATCGACTAAGGTGACCCCGTAATAGTTTGAAGCATACCTATTGACGATCATAACAACTCCATAGGTAGTGCACATTGACGAACCAAATGTAAATTAAACGCTTTAGCTCTAAAACATGCTTCAAGCATTCACAGCATACAAAAGAGGATTAGTAAATTGCTGAAAATCAAACATGTATACCACAA
>OX103975.1:8592860-8616453 GCA_944470395.2 Schistosoma turkestanicum
ATATCTGCATCGGATCCACCTTTCTCGTCGATGCTGCTGCCCAGATATGTAAAGTTGTTAACGTCCTCCAAGGCATCTCCATCAAGAGTGATTTGGTTGGTGCATGTTGTGTTGCATGCTTACATAGAAGTTAAAAATTTAGGGTACAGCAAAACACAGCCGATTAAAAAAGTTGAAGAAGTTGAAAATAAATGGTTTTACGAATATTTATAAACTTCAAAAAAAACGTTTTAGACAACTTTGATCCTACTAATAACAGAATAATAGTAATAATATCATGCGAATGAAATGAAGTGTGTAGTTGCGTAATCGAAGACACAGAATTAACGACAAATATGAAAGGATTAATAGAATTAAAATTTTAGTCATATAAAAAAAAAGTAATTGTCATAAAATTCAAAGGGATTAGAAGCGAAAAATAAAATAAAAAATGATCAAACAAGAGCCTAAGATATTAATTATAGTCAAATACATTCATATATACAACTAAATTATAATGATTAGTTGGTTGATTGACTCCGCCTTGAGCTCTTCTGGCGTTAATGCCGGTCGTCCAAAGCACGAACAAAGAACGGTTTGGTATATGCCTAGCGACCCAATCCTGTAGAAATCCAACTCGCTAAAAATACAGCTAACCAGAGAGAATAATTTGCTGGTCTATGGCCTATGTTCTCTTAGGTGTAACGAGCTATGATTTGTGGTGTAGGAGTAGGTTGGAAGAAAGTTAGGGGCGGCCAGACCAAAACTTGGCACAAATCCATGAAGTCACTGACAAGTGAACTGAGTCATGTTGGTAGATGTAGGCTACCTGGTTGGGGTCTGCAAGACGAAAGTCACCAATGGTTAGAGACCTTGAACGACATGGCACAGAATCGTTTGCAATGGCACAAGTGCATCCATTCTTTGAGCTCTCTCAAATCCTAATCTTCTGGATTCGTCAACACCTCTACCTTTGTCTTTCTAACCTTATTTCACTGAATTATACTTCTTGAATAATGTCTTCGAACCCTAGTCTTCTTCATTACCATTAATACCTCTATTATCTTTATCACTATGGGATTTGATTTGACATCTGCGTCTTTGTGCTAATGTGGTATGGCAACATGAACTTATGTACATACGTACGTAGTTCTACGTTGCAACTTACTTACTTACCATTAGGGGTAATAGGTGTTAGTAAGTAAGTTTGTCAATTAATAATTGCAATTTTCTTGAAATAAACCTACTTCAATCTCTATTGCTGTTTCTAGTGTCGATAAATAAGAGTATAAATAATCATGATTCCTCTATAGTTCCTCTATCAGTTTTTATACAGAAAATTACAATCTTGTACCGTTTGTTTTAATTAATTAACTTAATCTTGATTCACTGATGTTTACAACATTTTAAAATTATTTTTGACTGAAATTTTTGTTCAGGTTTTGATTGACATTATTTGAGCGTTCCTAATTCTGTAAAACTTTCGGCACGGATATGCTTCAAGTTTATCCGACACATAGCTTACTGCAACAGGTTCTCATTATTCTAAATGGTTATCTTACACAGTCTTTCATGATGTATTTAAGGGTTTGCATGTATGGCGATATTCAAGTTATTAATGCAGACCAGGACAGAGTAGATTGGAAAATACTGGTCGGTGGCCTATGCTCCATTTGGGGGTAACAGGTGTAAGTAAGTAAGTAAGTAAAACTTTTCATAAGATCCTAAAAACTCAACAGACAGCGTTGTTCCGAATTGTCATCTAACTACCAACCTCTCGTTTCTTGTCAGTACTGAATTCTGTCAAACACTGTTTTTATCGATTCCCGACCCATCTGCTTTCATCTAGGCCTAGGATGTTTATAAAATTAAGTTGTTACTTTTCATATGATGGAAATCAAAATGAGCATTGAAAAATATAGTTTGAAAAAAGAGAGAGATGGAAGGATGAAAATTCAATGAGATAAGACATAAATGCTACTTCTTTCCTGTCGTTAATTTTGAGCCCCATCATTTAACATCTACAATCATTAATCTTGAATATTACCTGAGGCTTAACTAGCTCTCTCTATACGGTTGAACTCGTGTTCGGGCTGGACACATTTTTCTAGGTGCACAGAACAAAATATATTAGTGTAGGTTTTACTAATATCATTATATGATAAATCACTGAGGTAGTAAATTCGACATAGATTATCCAAGAAATTTAAAACAAGGTAAAGATGACAGTCTATAAATGATTTACAATTCATTAGAATGAACTATTATCCAGCCACCATAGAAAATTTCAGAGGCATAAAGTGTCAATTTGCAGAATCGATAGATCAGTGCTACTATTTTAAAAAACTACGAAAATATCACTTTACATAGATAAATGCAATAACATTATCAAAGATTTTATATTACTACAAAGTAACTAAACCTTGCGTACAATAATAACAGTTGTGAGATTCAGTTCATGACAAATATATCGATTTATTAGTGAAAAATACACAAATAACAAAAAAAACAATAATGGTTGACTTACTCGCTTTGTAGAATTTTCTTTGCTGATTTCTTGACTAGCACCTTTATGAATAGTCCATTGTGAATCAGAACAACCTTCTACACTGATAGATGGAATGGAGTGCCTTAAAGAGACAGGAAGCGTTTTACAACTGGGAAACAAATATTCACGTGAATTATTACTGGTATTCTGATTACTATTACTGTTATAATATCCTACAGCTTGTCGTGTAATTAAAGCTATCCTTGATCCACAACGGCTCATTACTGGTAGATAATTGGTAGGACATGTATGAATAGGACATATTGATCGATCAAACCTTAAAATTCTTAACCTTTCTAATGTGTCGGAATTGAAAATAGTAAGCCATAAAGTGGTGCAACCAGGCAGTGTAGGAGCCAACATTGGGGATGTACTATTATTCTTGGAGCTGTAACGTGGATTTAATTCAGTACACTGTGTCGAACCCATGGTTTTTTGCTGCGTTCGACTATTTTCAGTTGCGCTGTTTGTTGATCGACTTGAACTTAAAGGATTGTAAATATCATCAGCGTAACTGGATACATCTGATGATAATGAATTCATAGAATGATTATTGTTACTAATGATAGAACATCGACATGTTCGAGACTCTGTTGTGATTGTAAATAGAAAATAACCATCTCTTGAATAAAATATGCTCATAATATGTGGAAAGGCATGGTTGAATGAATTTGGACTAGGAAAACCTCCTATATGATTAGCATCCGATGATCGTCTTCGTCTTGTTGGCTCTCTACATGTAGTATTGTTTATTAAAGGCGATCCATGACGATTTGAGGGTGACCATGAACAAAGTTTGTTAGTTGATGTCAAACACTCCCATGTTGGTAGTTTTACCAAACTTATGGTAGCCTGTATTCCTGGGACCCAATTGGAAGACAATTTGTGAGAGTTAAGTCCGTGTGGAAAGTCTACATTCGTTATTGCTATGCGTGAATTCACAAATCGTGGATCGAAAGCAAACAACACTTGAGAAGAACGAGCTGGACCTAGTTGTAGTTGATTCTCATTTTGTACATTCCCTTTGAAGTCAGTAGTTACTGAGCTAGATGATAAAACATCGTACGAAGATCGAATATTTGACTCTCTATTATGTTCTTGATATGGAGCCAATGGCAGACGGGAACTATTCGATGATAAGTCATCGTAATTCGAAGAATTAGCTAATGGAAGTTCAGAGATAAGTTCACTATTTCGTAAGTTGTACAGCTGAAATGTAAGTAAAAAAATACTATATGGTCGTTATTCTCACTTTTATTGTACGTTGATCTGAAGAGAAATTCAACATTATGTATTACCCAGTCATCACAAATTCATAACCTCATAATTTGCACTACCATCCTTACTCAAAACTACATCTAAATATCATCCATCTGTTTGAGTAAGTTACTTGATACTTTTATCTTGAACTCAGTCAGTCAGTCAGTCAGATGCGACGTAGAACTTTGTACGTAAGTACATCAGTTCATGCTGCCATACCACATCAGCACAGAGATGTAATTGTCAATTCAAATCCAATAGTAGAAGAGGTAGTAAAGGTATTAGAAGTGGTCGGAGAGGTTACGATTAGAAGATATTATTCAAGAAGTATAATTCAGTGAGAAAAGTTTAGAAAGTCAAAACTAGAGGTGTTGAAGAATCCAGAAGATTAGGATTTCAGAGAACACAAAGAATAAATGCACCGGCGCCATTGCGAACGATTTTGAGCCATGTCATTCAAGGTCCCTAACCATCGATTATTATCATCTCGCGGACCCCAACCAGGTAGTCGACAATTACTGACATGGCTCAGTCCACTCGTCAGTGACTTAATGAATTTCTACCATGTTTTGGTTTGGCCGCCCCTAACTTTCTTCTAACCTACTCCTACACTACAAAACAAAGCTCTTCAAGGCAGTCGGTGGTTCGGCATACGCAACACATGTCCCAACCACCTCAACTGATGAAGTTTCACCACTTCATCTATTGATCTGCCATTCTTACTTAGTACCCGTTTCCTAATAACAGCGTTGCTCACTCGGGTGTCCCACGATATATGAGCAATGCTTCGAAGACACCTATGATCGAAAACCAATAACCGACGAGTATCTTCTACTCTCATTGGCCATGTTTCACAGCCATAAAGTAAGACGGAGCGAACTACTGCGCAGTACACTCGTCCTTTAGTCAGCAAACGGATATCTCGCCTACGCCATAAACTGATGAGACTCCCAAGATAAGTGAAGCGGTCAACACGCTCGACTACCTCACTCCCTATCACTAGTCCAGGTGCCGATGCAACCCAGTCTTGAAGCAACATTTTGCATTTCGAGGGGAAAAACCGCATCCTGAACATGCTTGCATTGTTTCTTAGGGTTGTCAGAAGACTCTGCATTCTGTCAGCGTCTTCACCAAGTAAGACAATGTCATCGGCATATTCTGAGCTACCTGGTTAAAGGTCTACTCCTGAAAATTATCTTGAACTATGAAATTATTACTCATGATGCGATCTTTAGGTTAACTGCTTACTTACTTATGCCTGTTACCCCTAATGGAATATAGGCTACCGACTAGTGGATTACTTTTTCTAGTGAGCGCTTTTTAGCAAGTTGGATTTCTCCGGAATAGGGTTGCTCACCCCGTGCCTAACCCTCCTCTATGTCCGTGCTTGGGACCGGCAGTAACCACAGAAGGGCTCTAGGAAAAGTGTCTCCTCGTTTGAGAATAAATCTTTCACCTTTTACTAAAGACTTCCATGGAGAGGCACAATACGAAGAGTTTTATCTCCATTGTTAGGTATACAGCACAAACTGTGTCATAACACAACAATAAAAAATAATTCAAACCATTTAAACCCTGCTCTAGGAGTTAGAAGGTCTTTGTTTAGAACAGTTATGACTTCTCATGATGAAAACACAGTTCCTTAGGAAGTCACGAGGCCGGTGCCCTTTCTGACAACCAGAGCCCTTCCTTGGTGTGGGTAGACGAGAATTAACATCCACCCTCATACCCATAAAAGCACACAAGACCAAATCGGTCACAATCAAATCCTTTCTATACCTCCTAGTAACTCTCTTATCTACACGACCAACCTTTTTTTCGATCGTTTGTGATCCTGCGCCACTGAAGCAAATGGTTTGAACTCACGG
Organism: Schistosoma turkestanicum; assembly: GCA_944470395.2. Classification (NCBI taxonomy): domain Eukaryota; kingdom Metazoa; phylum Platyhelminthes; class Trematoda; order Strigeidida; family Schistosomatidae; genus Schistosoma; species Schistosoma turkestanicum. The sequence goes on from OX103975.1 coordinate 8,598,516, forward strand.
AACGTTATTCCTGGTTTCCTGAAACCCCACTCTAAACTACATTTTGAAGCTTTCAATGTTCGAACCTTGTGCCATAAAGGTCAACAGGCTTCACTACCTATAACTCTGGAATCTCGTGCGATTGACGTATGTTTCGTCTACAAAACGCGCATACAAGATTCGAGTAAAATAGTCGATTCGATTTCACCTAGTGCAGATACAGAAACAACACGGTTTACGCTTCCTGTTTCTGTAAGCCCTGATGCTGCTGCCCATGGCCTCGCTAGTGTTGGTATAGGATTAAGTCCTAGTGCAGAACTAGCTCTCTTAGACTGGATCCCGGTAGACAGTAGCTTATGCGCTGTCCGGGGCGGTACGGACTCAGAAAGAAAGGGACACTTGTCGTTGCCTCTTCGTCGTATCTGCCACCAACTGAAGTTCAGACGAGGTGTAAGATGAGTTCTAGAGGAAGATTTCGAACCTCCTCCAAATATTTAGGCAATATGATATAGTAATAATGGCTGGTGACTTTAACGCTCAAGTGAGTAGACTCAGTGAAAAGAAAATACATCTGGGTGGATGTTATGGTGTGGCGGCTAATCGAACAGATAATGGCGACTGTCTGCTGCAGCTATGCTCAGATAATCGCATACTTCTAGAAAACACTAACTTTAAGCATAAGGAAAAACATCTTCTGACCTGGCGACCCCCCCAAGCCGACTCAACGACGGATCTAACAAGATCATATCGCTATCAGCCATTGGTGAAGAGGCTCCGATGAGGTAGTAGGTTGGAAGAAACCTAGGGGCGACCAAACCAAAACATGGCACAAATCCATGAAGTCACTGACAACTAGACTGAGTCATATTGATAAGTGTAGACTACCTGGTTGGGGTCCGCGGGGAGACGACGTGGGAGACGGTCACCGGGCGGCTGATGACGGAGTTCGACAGCCCAGTGGACAGGGAGAAAGCGCTGCAGGAGTTCCGGTTGGCGAGGCTGTCGGCTGATGGTGACCCGTTGGTGCTTGCTGTAGAGCTCACCAGATTGTTGCGCCGTGCTCTCCCGAATATCGATGAGGAGCCAGAGGCACAGTTGTTGACGTCGCAGTTTATCAAGAGTGTGCCTGCCGCCTTGTCCCAGCAGCTGAGACTAGTAAACGCAGCGCGACCTATGGATATCGGTGAACTGGCGAAGGTGACTCGTCAGCTGATGACACGAACAGTAGCTCCGGTCGGGTGCGGAAAGCAGGAGATAAATACTGTTGAGAAGAAGATTGAGGAGCTGGAGCGTAAGGTTGCAGCATTACGAGTGGATCATAAAAGGAACGATAAATGTTACGCTTGTGGAGGGGCAGGACATTGGAAGATAAACTGTCCAAGAAGACGACGACGACGATCAGCTATATCGTTAATAGGCAAAGAACAATACAAGACAATCAAACCATGTACATTAGCGGTTCACACCATTGGAGGGCACATGCTAGAGGTGTTGGGGGTATCTAACAGTATCGTAAAAATGAGTGGAGCTGAGATAAATTTTCCGTTCGTGGTAACCACAAGCTTATCGAGACCGATATTAGGAGCAGATTTCCTAAGAGAGGTAAAAGCGATAATTGACTTGAGAAGTGGTAAAATGGTCACAAAGTACGGTTCATTGCCAATACACGAAAGTAGCGAAGTGGCTGAAATAAGGATGACGACGGACGTCTCGACCAAGAAACCAAACATTAACGAGTTATGCGCAAAGTTTGCGAAACTTTTCACTGGAGATGGGGAGCCGTATGGATTTTGTGACAAAGTAAAGCATGAAATTCCTATAAAGAACGACCGAGTAAATATATTTGCAACACGTCGTGTCCCGGTGCATTTAGAGGCCAAGGTAAATCGACAGGTCCAGGAAATGTTGAAGGAAGGTATAATTGAGGAAGCAGACAGCCCGTATAGCTCACCGGTACTCTTGGTAAAGAAACCCAATGGAAAGTATAGATTTTGCGTCGACTTTAGAGAACTGAATAATATAACAGACCTGAAACCATGCGCAATGCCAACAGTAGTAGAAACATTAGATCGGCTACAGAATGCCACGGTGTTTACAGTGCTTGATTTACGGTCAGGTTATTGGCAACTACCTATAAAAGATAGTGATCGCAACAAGACAGCATTTACTATACGGGATAAACAGTATCAATTTAAACGAATGCCGTTCGGGTTGGCGGGTGCACCGTTCACGTTCAGAAGATTGATGACGCTGCTGCTTAAGAATCTAGATAATGTTGAGGTATATGGCGACGATGTAGTTGTATACAGCCTGACGGAAACAGATCACTTCAAGAATGTTGAAGCAGTCCTAAAGCGAATTGACGAATTTGGGCTTTGAATTAATAAGGAAAAGTCGCAGATAGCGAAAAACAGCGTCATATTGTTGGGACATAGAGTGGGAAATGGAGAAATAAAGCCATTACCAGAGAAAATTCTTACCATAAAAAATATTGCAGTACCTAATTCGAAAAGGAAGTTGAGACAGTTTCTGGGAAGAGCGGCGTTCTATAGTCGGTTTGTCAAGAATTTCAACAAAATAGCAGCGCCCTTATATAAGTTGCTGAGCAACACCAAGTTTACATGGACTGAGGCTGCCGAACAAACGTTCAGCCGAATCAAAAACATGCTAGACGATCGTCAGATGACGCTGCGACTGCCTGAACCCGGAAAACTGTTTACAGTGGCCACAGATGCAAGTGATCATGGTATAGGTGCGGTATTGAGTCAGGCTGATAGAGTGGTGGAATACGCAAGTGGTTTTCTCACACCCGCCGAGCAGAAGTATTCAACGATCGAACAGGAGTGCCTAGCAATCGTGTGGGCAGTAGAAAAATGGAGACCGTACCTTTTAGGTAGACGATTTCACATTGAGACGGACCATAAACCCCTGCAGTGGTTGAGAACAGCAAGAGACCCCCAAGGGAAGTTGGGGCGGTGGATGATATGTCTGTAAGAATACGACTTCAGTATCGGCCATGTTCCAGGAAAGGAAAACGTAATGGCAGATTACTTGTCAAGATCAGACATGGAAGCTGACCTTCCAGTGACAGCATACGCGGTGAGTAGTTTAGAGGGAGACCCATTAGAACTCATCCGGCAACAGAAAGCTGACCCGAACCTTCGAGAGGTAATCAGAGTGATAAGAGAAGGAGCAGACGTAGACAAACGAACGACGGACAAGGAGGTAATAATGTTACTTCGGCAAAAGGAACGACTGAGAGTGAACGCATATGGAGTCTTGACCTGGCAGGACGATGACAAGAATTGGGTGGCTGTAATCCCAAAAGACCGGCGGCGTAAGATGATACACGAGTGTCACCAGGTAGCACATACAGGCATCGCAAGAACGACGGATTTATAACAAAAAAGTGCATACTGGCCGGGCATGAGAGACGATGTGGCTTAATACGTGTTAACTTGCCAGCAGTGTCAACTAATGAAGAGCGATAGATACACACAACCGCCGTTACAGTCGATCCCAGTAACCGCAGTCGGTGATCTATGGTCGGTGGATATAATGGGACCGTTTCCACAGACGGCGACCGGTAACCGGTACCTGCTAGTGATGACGGAGCATGCTACACGTTGGATAGATGCCGTACCCATTGCAGACCAGCGGGCAAGAACAGTGACCGAAGTGGTGATCCGGCATATTGTAGCGTGCCACGGAATACCGAAAATGATATTAACTGACCAGGGTCCCTGTTTTGAAAGTGACGAGTTTAAAGACCGTTTAAAACAGTTTGGCATCAAGAGGATACGAACTACACCGTATCATCCTCAGACAAACAGGCTTACAGAGAGAAATAACCGGACGTTAAAGGAATGGTTAGCATCTAAAGGAGGAGATTGGGAGAAAGAGTTACCATTGATTTTGCTGGCGCATCGTTCCTCCATAAAAGGAACAACCAAGAAATCACCCGCCTCGCTCATGTATGGCAGAAAACCGCGACTTCCATTACACAATAAGACATGGCCACAACAACAAAAATCGACAACAACAAGGTTAAGGAAAGAAAGGCGGGAGGCAATCAGGAACGTGGGAAAGAAGCAAATATCAGACATAAAGAAGGCGGAACAACAGAGGAGAACGTGGAAACCTTTTGCAGTGGGGGACCTAGTAAAGTGTAGAGAACAAAAAAGTAGCATAGCAGGGGTATCAGGGTGGGGAAAACTGATCCCAAAGTGGGACGGACCATACGTTATCACGGAGAGACGCGGCGCGGTGTACACGATCCGGAGAGAAGACAAGCATAAGCGTGTAAATGCCAGTCAACTGCAGAGGTGGTTTCAAGATTATCAGGTGTGTCAGTCACGGAAAGCACCAAAGAAGACAGCGATATGGCGATCAGAAAGACTACGACGACAGCTTATTAAAAGGGGGTACGAGTGTGGTGTGCGTTACTTATAAGTAGTATATGACGCGAGTGAAAACGTAATGTCTGGCAGCAGAAGATGGGGGAAGATGAAGAGAGGAAGAGTTAGAAAACAATGGAATCTGTATGAAACGCATGAATAGTGAAATGTCAGACAATCGATTGATGATGGATTGAAGATTTGCAAATTAACCGTTTACGATATGGTTTTCTTATTTTACTGAGTAACTCTGTAATTTGTGATAAATAAAATTTGGTTGCCCTCACCTGTGTTCTCCTTCACTACACTACCACTTCTACTACTATGGGATTTGAATTGACAACTCGATATCTCTGTGCTAATGTGGTATGGCGACTTGAACTGATATACGCACGTGCGAAGTTCTATGTTGTAAGTGACTGAGTGACTTATAACTAAAATAGAAAAGAAACTTCGGTCTATAAAAGAATCCTGTGTTTATTTTCTGTTACTAATTAAGTATTGACTAAGCAATCTATATAATCGCCAGTATATGAATGCTCTCGTAAGTTTCGACTTCCCCGTTTGAAAATAGAGATGCCAATAAATTCTCACTTCTTATCAAAAATATACACTTATATTTGTCAAAATGTCAGTGTTAAAAGCTTATCTTTATTGTGTTCTGTGAGACAACAATGAGAAGCCAATTTAAATTATCCAGAAAATATAAAATAGAAAGAATTGCGGATCAAAATGAACCTTACTCAATCAAAAAAACTACAAAGATAAAAAAAATTTAAATGATCGCATACCTTGAGTATATAAACTCTCCTATTTCTCGACCAAGGGAGTCTAATCAGACAGTAAGTTCCATCCGGTGATATTTTTCCTATAGTTGATTCAGGACTAAAGAGAACCGTTTGCCGACCAAAAGAGCCAAGAAATTTATTAATCCGCAAGTCGACTAATGCAAATTGAGTTATCATATCGCGTGCCAAATGAACAACTGCTAATCCACTGTGAATGTCCAACACTGATTTGAAGTGCAAATTCTAAAAGTAGTTATCAACTTGATTTCAATTACCTGTATAGATGATAAATGAGCAGGAATGTGATTATATTCAAAATGCTCAGCCATTTTTGTATATTCTCTGCGCTTCCTCAGTGAGAAAACAGAACAAGATTTTCGGAAGTTTACTATATTTTGCCTAGTAAGGCAAAATGCCGACGAGCAATCATGTGGAACTTGATAAGTACACACCATCACCTTATCTGAAAAGTTGAAAAGCTCTAAACATGCCGTATAAGGAAAATGTAATTCACGATACCTCGGTGAGATTTTCTCCATAGTTCTAGAGTGCATTGGTGAATTATTCTTCCAGGTGAGACAGGTGCGAAGAGACACAAATTAGGTGTATTACAGTTAGCTTTACTTGTTTGACCAATTTTACTTTCTTCAAGACCCATCACAAGTGATAGCTCATGGTGTATGTGAAATAGAGCGCGAACAGTTGAGCTAAATGAATCATATTGACCTTACAAAGCAGTATAGAAAGTACGACTTCCAGTGACAATACACAGTCCAACATAAGGTTGACGAGCTTACAAAATAATTGAGCATTAAAGATTAAACATTAAAATTTTATGTAATAAACTGACAAGTCAATAAGTTCTTTGGTGTTTTCAATATCCAATATCCGTTTTACGATTTCTTTGCGCTCGATTCTTGTTCTTTCGTTACGGCTCCAGGTATTTGGTGTTATCCAGTGGATGGGAGTCTATCCACTCGACTGCTTAATTTTTGTCACTTAGAAGTTGTTGGTGAGTTTGTATGTCCCGTCATTTGAATGAAACTTTTGTTTCAGGGCTGTAGGTTTTCTGGATACCATTAGCTATCACATTAACAGGTCGGAGATCAGTTAGTTGCAGTGTGCAGAATAATAGGGGGGAAATTCTAATGATAATAAGAAGATCTCAGAACTTAGTAAATAAATACGTAATCTACTTTATTAGTTAGTAGCGAATATTATTCGAGAGAACCGGAGTGTAAATAAGGGAGAGGAAACAGAGATAATAAGTGAGATAGATTAAGCTAGCGATCTGAGGAGATAGCAACAGTAACAACCAGTAGGTCTCAAGGCGTGCATTAGGCACAGCTTGTCCGCAAGGAGGATGATAATCCATTCGTGAGTACGTGTTTATCAAGTCTCTTCTTAGAGCTGTCCATTGAGGCGGCTGTGGTCACTTCTGCTGGGAGAGCATTCCAAGTTGCAACAAATCTTAATGAGAAGTGTGCACAAACCTGAGTATTCGCTATTCGATTATTCGAGGACTACCTACCACTTAGAACTTTCTCATGACATCTGTTTCCCTATATCAAGTAAGAACTACGGTCGGAATCCTTCAAACAGACCTTCCACTTATGTCAGGCTCTCCTCTTTGCCTGCAGCAAGCGTTCAGTGAAGCGCCTAACTCGTGTTCCTCTTTTCTATTTCTTTTATTTCCGGGTGTGTGGTGTGACTGAGGTACATTGCAAATAACAGCATTTTGAACGATGTTTCTCACTGTTTTCCAGCGATCATCTACTGTCAGCCTCTGCCATTCCCGTGGCCATGGATCACGAAGAAGATTCTTTCTCATGTGAGCGTAATTTGCCTCAGTATATAGAAGGTGGGGCTCATTTTCGTCCTGCCTAAGTGTTTCCTTTATGAACATGTGGAGTGAGACTGTGCCATGGTCACTACCTCCTATTGGTGTATGAACATGAACATCCCCGACCAGGAGCTGATCATTTGTTAACAAGTAATCCAGGTTTGAGGACTTCCCTTCCTTAGTCCATCTAGTGGCACTGCATACATGCTCAGTCGGTTCAGAGCCTCTGATGTCTGCGGCAAGTCATCTTTGAAACCAAACATAAGGAGTTGTACCCTGATTGCTGAGATTTTGAGTTGGAGTGTTGAAATCTTCAGCTCAGAGTATTTAATCAAACCCGAGGAATGGCAGTTGCAGTATTGCCTCAGTTAATTTATCTTTCTCGGCCTTGGTACCTGAGGAAAGCCGTTAAATCCCTCCAATCAAGTATTTCTTACCAAAATGATACTTTCACCTCAGTTGGTTGGGTGTCGAGTCTTTTAAATGGCTGTTTATGTATATAACCACTCCGCCTCCTGTTCGGTGCAACCTATCGCTTCAGAAGAGTATCATACCTTGTAAGCTCACTTCATCGTCCACAACGTCAGGAGATAGCCATGTTTCAGTTAAAATTATGATCTTCAGACCCATCTAAAAGCACAGATTCATTCAAAATAAATGATATTACTCATGGTATCTCGTCTTCTTAAAATACCACTACTTTAGTTCGGAGCAAGCTTCCCGGACCATGGATAATAATTACTATCTGGTTCTTAAGCTGAAAATTTAGTTCGGCATGGGCGATAGTCTATATGTTTGGGTTTCAACATTCAGTATCCCCTCCATGAGCTAGCATAAGCGGATTGCTTTCGTCATGCTCATTTTTTTCTTTTTCGGGCGACATTTGGGGTTTTTGGTGTTGTACAATGGCTGGTAGCTTAGACACTCGGATGCACTAGTTCTAGTCATTTCAGTGAGTACCTATGAGTTTATCATGTAACGTGAACGAGTGCTTTCTTCGCAGGCCAGTAGCGTTTCTAGATACTAACAGCCATCACATTACCAGAGAGAGGGCGTGTTGTTTTCAATGTGAACAAAACTAGAAGGAAATGCTCATGCGAAGTGACGACAACTTCAAGAACTAAACACATAAGTAAGTTAACCAGTCGATGGTGCAGACAGTGTGAGTGGATCGAACTGTTAAAAGGGGAAGCCAAAACGATAACAACTAAGCGATAATAAGTTGTCCAAATGAAGTCGCAATAACCCCACACAAGTTATGAGCCACGCGTCTGGCACGGCTAAGAGAGCATTCCACATGGAAACAACTCTGAGTGAGAAAAATTAGGGATGTGTCTCGGTTTTCGCCTTTTGATTTGCAGTTTTTAGCCTAACTCGAAGAGCGGGTGGTGGTTTCTGGCAGGATGTTTGCTTGGAAGTGACTCGATGTATCTAATATGTCCTATGTTAGCTTTTATACAGGCAGCACGGTTTTGCCGGGGTGCGATTATTTCCAAGCAGCGCGCAGTCTTGTCCTACTGTCCTTTATCAAAAACTTTGTTCAAACTAAAAACCTCCATTTAGTGATAAAATTTTAATTTCGCCTCTTCTGGGTCAATCTATGACAGCAGTGAAAAACTAATCTTCAAGTCCTTGCGTATCCTACCTGAGAGCCAGCTCAGAGTAAACAAACCGCTCCAAATACTGGAGTTTCGTTTCTTGGTTGCAAAATCCTCTGCAAAGTTCAGCGTCTCTGTAATAACTCAAAAAATACATGCTGAGGAAGGTTACCAATAAAAATTAACGACAGAAAATTTCTCTATTTTAAACCCCAAGAGACCCAATCAAGACATTCTGTAGCCTGAGAAAAAACGTCTGGTTTGCAGTAGCCTTAAGAAGTCCATTATTAATATTTGAACTAAACCAGTCAATTACCAGTGACTTGGCATTCAATAGTTTGAGCTTGTTAATGGGATGGGTATGATCAACATCAAAAGCTATTGAGAGGTCAAGGTTTATTACATCTACTTCTTCCTTGAAATTAGGGATAGTTGCCCACTTGTCTACCAAAGTCAGCACTCTGCTTACACAAAAGTAGCCTTATATGATTACAGTTTAATAGGATATTAGTGTATTTATCTATGTTACTAAGATAATAAACCTATTTAACTACTGCTCATCTGCCATAATTTGTCCACCTAATCTACCGTAAGTTATGTGGAAGTTATACCACAGTCCATACTGAAATGTCCTTTCATAACTGTCAGCAGTAGGCTTTTCAGGAATTTTGAATAGCAAATTTTTGCTGAGGATTCAATGGTATATGAATTACAAAAATCAGGGTACTTAGAAAGCCAATACCTACCTGACTGAGTCAGGTGATAAATGTGCTCGTGTTCACCATTTCTGACCTTCTTCTAAAGTTACACTAAAAGAGTAATTCTTTCCAGTTATTGTTGGTATAGCTTAAAAGTTCTAAAGGTTAGAAGCAAATAAAACTACAGACACCCGCAACTGTTTGAAATTCCAACTCCTAAATTCAGTATAATTTACTGGCTCGCTGTTGTTGGTGCAAGCGAAGACTATGAAGATGTGATCACTTCTCGGAGTAGACAGGATTGAAAGGTTGTCGCTCAGTAATTTCTCGTTCATGAAGATGCAGTCATAGTCTGCTTAGTGTCTTGGTGTCTCATAACTGAGTTGCTAACTTCGTATTTTCTCATAATATCAACTCTTTTTGTGGAGAAGTTAACTTTAAGTCGTTTAAAATGAGTTTGTAAGTGAATCCGAGACAAACAGAGATGGATATTCCGTCCAGTAAGCGACTCTCATGCTCAACTTCAACATCTGACTTTATGTAGATGGCTTCAACTAGACATCTTCAGGTGTTAGACGATCTCTGAGGATCCGAAGATATACTCGGGTCACTTATTGTGTAAAATAGTCTAACAAAGTTCTTTAATCTATAATCGCAAGATCGTTAATCCTGGATAAGTGCTACTGAGGAAAGAAATCAAGTTTAAAAAATCTGTTAACCATACAACTGAAAAGAAACTCACTCAGGAATATCCGCCTCATCGTCCCTGAATAAATTATCATAACGTGTCAGTCTAGATACATAACCAGAGTATGAATTCAGGGTACGTCCTACCTCACAATTCAGAAATAGCTTTCTTTTATAAACGGCCTGATTGTATGAGCCGTCAACAGATCAGTAACCAGAAATACTAAAATTGATTCAGTTATTTATCCTTTTTTGAAGTCTACAGAGATGGAAGTCGTTTACAGTATATATCAGCAACAGTGAACCTTGGTAACGTAACACTCACGAAACACACCATCGTTTTACATAACACATTTCAGTCTGATAAATAGTTCCGTTATCCTGCTTCTTTGCCAACATTTTCATCGCAAATGAATGATTTAGGTTAGGTGGTAATATAACGCATCATACGTAACACTAATGTCTTGCTTGTATATTGGCTCGTCCGTTGTAAATTATATGGTTATTGAGAACAAACTATTATTATTACTATCAAAGCATTGTTTCAGTTCCCAAGTGACTTCTCAAGATTTTCAGTGGATTGAATTGTTGGTCTTTTGGCTGAACAGTTGTGCCCCAGTCTATGCTCTTTTTAACTTATTAGATGACCTTTGAAGTGCATATTACTGCCGATGCATTGATTAATTTCACTATAAGACCTGGGCTATTACGCACTTCCGATGGTTACGTTCAGTTCTTTTAAGTCCTGCCGACTGAATTCTAGCTACTTCAAGTACTACTTTTTGGATCTCATTCACATTAAAAGGGACCATCTTGAGGAACATAAAATTACTGAGGAGGTTTAACTTCATCGATGATATCATGATGTTGTTTTGGCACATTGCCAGTGGTTTTGGTGTCTGTTCGGTTAGTACTGATACTATCAAAGATCCCCTTATTTACCTCGTTCCATTTTCTTTAGAGAGTACTCTTACTCATATTTGCTGATAAATGTTTCCGACTGTATGTCACTGAACCGATGGTATTGCCCAGCACATCTCCAACAAGAATACTGAGTGTACTGCATGTCCACCTGAGATCTGACGACATGCTGTAAAATTCGCTCGTACTTGTTTCCGAGGATTATACGAACTTCAGTGGAGGCAAATACAAATCGGGATTTTGGTTTTTTTAACCGGTGAACTTTGAATCTGGAGTGGAAGGGTGCAATTTTGGACTTATACGTAAGCACTCTTCCAGAATTGGAAACACATTGTGTTAAATTGTGTTAAAGAACAATGTAATACTAACCGTTTCCTACCCAGATAAATGGCTTTTTTGTTGGATTAACTGGGAAAGGCGCGTATCTAACTTCTTCCACTGTTCTTCCGAATTTAGAAACCACTGAAAAACCTCAACACAAGCTGATGTTTGCTTATATAATTAGGGGCATTTAAATACGTCTCTAGATATTAGATGCCTACTACTATTGTAAACATTCGATACCTATTAATGTAGCTTAAAATAAATTATTCTAAACTTACAGTGTTCCCTCTGCTCACTAGATCACCATTGTTAACAATTATATGAAATGATTTTAAAAATGAAGTTCAATAATGTCAGCTTTTCAAATGTAAGATCCGATCTTCTGTTCATCTAAGCAGTAGTTATATGGGATCCAACTGTTAGATCAAGGGATCCTTTTAAAGGAAAGCTTGATATGTCGGGAAAATATGTTCCTTTTCCTGTTATTCCGAGTAAAGTAAGTTAACCTTTTCTAGTTAAAGACATTAATTTTAGTTGTTAACATAGTGCTCTGATTACTTTAAAATTCCACAGAACAAACCACTAACGGCTTTTGAGTAGAATACGTCCCCATATTACTACAAAAATGAGAAGTATCTAATAGCTAGTTTATTTTACGCATATTTTAACGCAAAAGTAAAGTCATCTCAAAGTTATTATAAATTTTGGTCAAATAATCAACCTCGCTGATATTCTTAGAACCATGTACTTGTCTCTACCAAGGTAGGAATTTGTTGTCTGCATACAAAAACTACATATCTAATTACAGAAAAATGGATGTTTATAACAGAACTTACCAGCGAAAAGACTTCTCTAAGGTTGAGACTATTTGGTAATCTCGTTTGTTAGATTTATGAGACCGAACATAATAATAATAATAATAATAATAATATTCATTCGCCAATAATGATAAATTACGCGAAGCAAACCAGTTTACAGGCAGGATTAAACTGTTACAAATGCATTTACTGCCATGGGTTGCTCAGTTGTTTTTATGTTAGTAACCAGTTCTTCGGCTTTCTCTGAATATCGACCGTGTATCTAAAGACGGCAAACATTTGTTACAAATGCTCTCTAGAATTTCCTTCACTTAAAATATGGATGTATACATTGATAATGAGTAGACGTTGTCAAAGCTTCAGAAATATAAGCTATACACACAAAGAAGCTCTGTTCAAACTCTTCCGAACTTTGGAAATTCCGGCAAAACATGCACAGTTGAAGACGAACGCCCGGGTCTGTAAAAACTGTATTCAGATTTTATGGTGCACTAATCTAACTGAACATCCATAGAAAACATTGATTTACAACTGAAATATTCTATTCGGCTGCTAAAGGTAAAAAAACACAGTAATTTCGGAAAAATGCACTTTATTGGGATATTGAGCATATACATATCCCAAAACCCTGCAAAAGCAAGACCATTTGCTCACGGGTGGATCACTTGTAGCTATCCATATACTGAATACCCGTCGTCACCTAAGTCATTCAAGGTCATAGCAGTAAAACAATAGCAATTCTGATCATAATGAGGCTCGCACTTTATGCTCTATCTGACATGCGCAATCTGTTGTGAGTGGTTGCAGTAAGATTTGAGCATGCCTTACAAAGACACACTTTGTATCTGTCACGCTGTATACCGACAGAGTTGGTTTAACCACTGGCAGGTTGCTTTATAATTCTCATATCGAGTATTTAAGAGTAGTGGTTTGTAACGAAATTGAAATAAAATTTTAAAGACTGCGAGAAAATACCTATTCCACACAAACAGCTTGAAAACTAAGGGTGTTCACTCCGGAAATATCAGAAAACAAGCTTCTCAACTTGGAAAACTATGAAGATAGAGTGCTTAACCATCCAAGATAATGAAACTGAAAGGAAGGGTCTACTTCAATTTACCCGAAGACAAATTATTTGGGCCAATGTTATTTGTCTTGTTGCACAAGTTCATAATAAAGCTTAGGAATTTAAATCACGCTAAGATAATACATCTTCGCAAATAGCATGAATTTATATCGATGACATATGATCAAATTACGTCAATCATCTTCCCTTCTCCTTCTACACTTGCAAAACAGTTTACTCATACTATCTTGTTGACCATTTAATTAACTTATTTACTTAATTAGCCTTTCATCCTTTAGCATTAGGATCTTCCCAACTTTATTCTTCAACTACCGATCGATCAATATCCTGTCCATCAATGTTATGGCTGATATTATCAAGAAACCTAATACCCCGAGACAAACACACTCACCCAGATAAAAGGGTTGTGTACAGTTACAAAACTATTTAGAATTGGTATTGTAGATCATCAGCTAAAGTGATCTATGTCGATCGTTGCAGGCATCAGTTTTGAGGGGGCAGTGTGACGTCCTGGTATGCAACGAATTAACACTTCTCAATTATTGCTAAACGTGGATTTTATAATCTCCGTAACCGGGTGACTGGCCAAAAGTTATACACCTAATTGTTAACAGCATAAATTAGTTTCAACGCATAACAGAAATACGGGGAGAAACAATTGAAGCATACGCTTCTCCATTACATGCAATCTGTTGACGCACACTGGCTTCTCTTGACCTTAAAGAGGTTCTGTAAACTGCTCTAAGTCCATCGACCAGCCTGAAAAACGATTATTCTAGAACATGGTGACATTTTACAAGACCAGTGGCGTATCTGAGTCACAAAAATACACAATTGCACTAATATTGTGAAATATTTCCTTAATGACACGCAGAGACCAAGAATATTTCACTCGATCGATACTTGTTCTTAGAAAAGAATATAAATAACAGAAATCACCAACCTATCACAAAAAGATCACTTGTTTCATTTCAGAAAGCTTCGGATATTGGATATTGTAACCTTAGACGCTAGCACGAGCTAAGTGCTACGCTCAAGGTCGGAGGAATTGTAATATACTATTCCCTGATCTGTTGTTGCAAATGTTTCTTGCTTATGATTCAATTGATTAAACGGATATTTTTTGCAGTTATTTCCTGGGTTTTTGTCGCTCAAAAATTTTTGCCTCCTTTATGTCAGTCTTGGATTTAAACAAATAAAAGACTGCAATTTCAGCAATTTTTCACGTTTTAATATATCTTCCAAACATGTTTGTAAACAGTCTTCCCACTTGTTTTATTACACGGTCTATTTGTCAGCTTTTTTAGTAGTTTTCATCCAGAATATTTGGATAGTTGAAAATAATGTGTTACAGACATCACAATCAACCTACTGCTTTCAGTTTCATTTGAACTTACTAATCAATGATTTTTATTGTATGTATCTCATCTGTGACTACAGGGGGACAGACAAAGGCATTAAAGTCCTAAGTTTGTCTGTCTATTTATTTATCCTTCAAACAACAGACAAGCATTTTGAGATTCGAGCACTTCATATTAACTTTTTAGCGTATATAGTTGTATTAACTAAACTGTTAAAAAACCTTAATGATTAGATTAAAATATTTTTCAAATAGCCATGTTAATTCTCCTTTAATTAGTTTTTATGATGTCCTATGTTTTAGATATCAGTTACAGTTGCTTGTAGCAGCAAAAACCTACATCTATACAGGATTTCAGTTATACTTCATGCAACATAATAATTATCTTTTGTGCTGATTTCAGTCATCTACATCGTTTCTACCTTCATATACATCAAAATGATCCGTCAACATGGTGAACATGTAACGTAAGATGGTATGTACAAATATGAAATGTACTCATTTTCAAACATGTTTTCTAGTTATACATGATTACAATCCAAACGATCGTGATTTTGGTTGGAATCTCCATAACTTTTAATCCACACAGTTTTACTAATTTGATATTTTTTCACGACTTATAATCAACCCCAACTGTTGTTCCACATTACAAATATATGTGTCCATCCAGTCAATCTGAATTTAGGTCACCGCGCAACAGACTCTATGTAAATAAATTCCTCTTAATCGCGACCATTATTGGTATGCTATGTCTTATCAGTGGATCTTGTATTATATTATTATGGGGATTCATACCAGATTTGATTAAATTAAACAATTTAGTTTTAAAAATTAGTGCAATTATATGTATACTTGGTACTACAATTGTTTCAATCAATATTGTCTATATATACTGTACACAATTTCGGGTAATTAATAGAAAGAAACGAAAAAAAAGAATAAATACATTCAAAAATGGTGTTCATTATTCTGATGGAGATTTATATCCTGAAAATGAAAGTTTTACTACAAATTATCAGGTAATGTATTTGTAATTGGTTTACATTTCGAATGTTATATTTTTATTTGTTATTCTAATTTTGGAGGTGATTTTTATCATACCACCTAATATTTCACCCCGTTAAATAAAACGATCAAGTTCCTGGTACTAAATGTTGTTATCTTCCAAAAAATATCATTACTGGTTGGTTCTATCTATCGAGAATGGTTGTGATATTCATCGAAAGATTTGTTTAAACATTAAATAAGCAATAATTTTTTGAATTTTGTGTTTATGATCAAAATCAGAAGTCATGAATAGTAAATTTCTTGTGCTCATCCGAGTCGATATAAATAATTCAGATTACAGAGTTGAACAACACTTATTATGATATATATATATATATATTATTGATGAGTTCAAAGATATAGTTTCTTCCTGGTTGTCGCCAAAAATCCTCATACTTTAAAACCGTTCCTCCAGATGTATTTGTTTAAAATCTTGGTTATACATCGGACTGAAGTTAGGCTAAACAGTTGTGAGAGCGTCCTCATGAAACCTAACCAAGTTCGTTTTCCTATCAGTATTCCGTATTAAAACTTTTTTTTTTCAAAAGACCCTATGCTTGCTAATGGTCTTGCCTCTTGTATCAAATCATTGGAAGGCTTACGTTGATAATTCATCTTTGTGAACAGCCATCACTTGACTACTTGTTACTGTTGCGTGTCATCTGTCGAACAGGATTATATTTATTCCATTTTATTAATCGAAAAATCGTTTATGACACCTTAAAAAGATCATAACAGCAGTCGTATTCTAAAATAACATTGTATATATCTGTATCATCTGGATCCGAAAACCACAACTTGAAGGACTGTTTGAGATCAGTATGTAAGTATAAATGTTAGATTATTTGAACGGACAGTTACTTAAGTACCCAATGGAATATAACTGATGCTTTCATCATGCATTAACTTAAAATAGCCTCTAATCATCTATCAAATCGGAAGCAATGACCGCTAGTAATCTTTGGCGCAATCTCGTGCAAAGCTAATCAGCCGTGATGATATTTCATGAATGGACACCTATTCCATTTGACTTTGACTACGATAAATAAAAATATTAGGCTTCTGAAAACAAACGATACAAAACATAAGTGACTTCATCATATCCATTGAGAACAATCTGTCTCCTCTTTCCAACTTAGTCTCAATCGTCTTACTAGTATTTTACCAGATGACTTGATCATATCTTAAACCAAAATATTCATTTTCTGGAACTGGAAATTTGTGAAAATCAGTAGAAAACCTTCAAAAACTATTAGATATCGTACTAACTGAACTTGATTCATTTCACAGTTAAAACTAAAAAATTCATGTTTAATAGCAAATAGAACATTGCTGATTCACTACTTGTTAATTCATGACAAGTATTTTCTCGAGATCCGTTGATCCACATTTTAGCTCCTTTGATTCTTAGTTATTAAAAAAGTTCTCCTGAATAGAAGAAAAATGTAGTGCTTATGATATAGGCTTCAATAATATACTTCGACGCCTAACTAGTACTTGTGAAGAGCAGACTCGAGAAAACCATGCTAGTTTCAGACCTGAATGTGACTGTATAGACCAGATATTCACACTATATCAGGTCCTAAAATATGGACACACGTTCAAACGTCCTACAATAGTAGTTTTTCTCGAACTTAAGGCTGCATTTAACCCTATTCATCATAAGGTTCTTTGACAGTGTTTGTCTATGAAAGGAGTGCCAGAAAAGTACATTAGCTTTATACTGGCCGAGTTAGAGCATATGGCGAACTGTTATTGGATCTGATTACTTTAAGTAATGTCCGTCAGGGCTGTCTACGTTTTCCATTCTTCATTGTCATTGACATGCTTTTAGAAGTGACACCTTCATTGTTTGACTTTTCAGGAGTTAAACATTGCCTAGGAGCTTCACTTGTGGACTTAAAATATAGCGATAACATAGTTCTGTTCAGTGAAGAAGCGGACAAAATGCACCCTTCTGACCACCCTGAGCAACAATGCTAACAGGTTCCGGAAGCGATTCTTCCCCTCGAAATGCAAAATGTAACTTCAGGATCGTTTTGCATGGGCACCTGAACTATTGATGATAGGAAGTGAAGTAGTTGAACGTGTTGACCGCTTCACTTATCTCGGGAGTCTCATCAGTGCTGATGGCCTGGTGACTGATGAAATCTCAGCACAGATACGGAAGGCTCAACTAGCTTTTCCCAGCTTACATCATTTATGACGTAGGCGAGATAACCGTCTACCAACCAAAGGACTGGTTTACTGCTTACCAGTTCGCTTTACGGGTGTGAAACATGACAATTAAGAATGGAGGATAATCTAAGGTAATTAGTATTCGATCATCCTGCGATCATGCTTTAATCCAGTCTATGTTGCGCTAACAGTAGTAGAGGTGGTAGAAGTGTT
>OX103975.1:8616950-8689450 GCA_944470395.2 Schistosoma turkestanicum
TCACTACTTCATCTATTGATTCGCCATCCTTACCTAGAACTCGTTTCCCTGACGATAGCATTGCTTACTCGGTCGTCCCAGGATACACGAGCAATGCTTCGGATACACCTATGACCAAAGACTAGTAACCTACGAATGTCCTCTACTCTCAATGGTCATGTTTCGCATCCGTATAGTAGGACACAGCGAACTGCTGCGCAGTACACTCGTCCTTTGTTTAACCATCGGATATCTAGCCTGCGCCATAAAGTGACGCAGGTTGGCAAAAGCCAATCGAGCTTTCTGTATCCTTTGAATTCTGACCAAAAATAGTGACTTAGAATTATTATTATTATTATTATTATGCTTATTTATTTATTGATCGGAATAGTTTTGAGCTTATATATATATATATATGCATTCGAACAAGCTTTATACATATAGATTATTTTTTTTTCTAAATGCATGAAATTACTTACCGGTCATCATCATTGGAATGATTATTATTATTATTATCATTATTATTATTACTATTAGTATGACAAAAACTTCCTAGATAATCATTCGATACATCACTGAATTGTACACTTGGTGCATGTACAAGTTGTTTTAAATTATCATGAACTGTCATACGTAACGCTTCAATATACTACAACAACAATGAAAAAATAGAATTAATGAAAATATGAACTTGATTATGAAGTTTGATAAGCATGAATCACGTTCAAATATTAGTTTATAAAATCAATTTTGAATACTTTATGAAAGCGATCAATCAATCGATCGATCAATAGCAACATGAACTGATGTACGTACGAACATCAGTTTATGTTGCCATACCTTATTGGCACAGAGATGTAATTGTCAATTCGAATCCAATAGTAGTAGAGGTAGTTAAGTTATTAGCAGTAGTCGGAGAGATTAGGGTTCAGAAGATATTATTCAAGAAGTAGAATCTTGTGAAATAAACTTGAAAAAGTAATGAGGAAATAAAAAGTTTAGGATTTGTGAGAACACAAAGAGTGGATGCACCTGAGAAATGTTACGGAGTGTAGGAAGGATTTGATTTTCACCAATTTCGTCTCGTTTGTTGTTACGGATATGAGGGCGAATATCACTTTCCAGCTGCCCTTACCGTGGGTGTTTCTCAAAGAACCTGAAAAGGAAGGTAGATGAGTGTTGGTCTTAGAGACCTGAGAGCGTGACCACAGGAGTCCAAGGGACAACTGCTTGAGACCGCTCACGAACGGCCTTTTTATGAGAAGTTTTTGAAGTGTTAGCTCCGTTCTTGTCTAAAAGGCTTTACCGCCAGAGACGGAAATCCGTGAGGTAAGTGTTGGGATAGTCAATCGAGAAGACAGCCACGCACATTGTGGATTGATGAACTTATCGATTAAATGTTTAAATATTTCAAGGGCAGTGTCGATTGATGAACTATTTGATTTAATATTCAAATATTTAAACGACAATATCGATTACATATATATAATTGTATAAATACGCATGTTTGATCGCATATTTTTGATTCTGTTAATAAGTGTTCTCCAACGTCTCCCATCTTCTTATTTTTTGAACGGTTGGAGTCTAACGTTCGGTGTTGTCATTTGTACAGTGGTTTGACGTTACTCAATTACAGAACATAAAAGTGGCGACGGAATGTTCAAACCACAATATCAATTACCGTTGAACAGATAGGATCTTTACTGGAACGTCAAGGAAAACGATATGAACAGTTCCAGGAACATATGTTGGAGATGTTAATGAAACAAATGAATCTGAATCACAGAGGTTTTACCGATGATTCATACAATCCGCATACAGACTCGATAGTTAATTCCATTCATGAATTTCATTCTGATGGCCTTGCTGGTGTGACTTTCGAGTCTCGGTTCAAGAAGTATAAGGATTTGTTCAAGGCCGACCTCAACAAACTCGATGACGCCGCCAAAGTCAGAATTCTTTTGAGAAAGCTCGGCACAATCGAACACGAACGTTATAGTAATTTCATCCTCCCAAAGAACCCACGAGATTTCTCTTTTGATGCTACAATTGATACGCTGTCGCAAATCTTCTCTGAACAGTCATCTCTCTTTAATATTCGTTATCAATGCCTCAAAA
Organism: Schistosoma turkestanicum; assembly: GCA_944470395.2. Taxonomy (NCBI): domain Eukaryota; kingdom Metazoa; phylum Platyhelminthes; class Trematoda; order Strigeidida; family Schistosomatidae; genus Schistosoma; species Schistosoma turkestanicum. Next base: position 8,619,048 of record OX103975.1, read on the forward strand.
TAACCAAGTCAAATGAAGATGACTGAGTAAAACACGCCGGCTTAGTAAATCGTGAATGCGAACGACTTAAACTATCATCAATGACGGAAGACCAGTTTAAGTGCCTTGTGTTTGTGTGCAGCTTACAATCTCCCGAAGATGCTGATTGAGCAGTGCCCAAACATCTCGCTTCAAGAAATAACTGCAGTGTCAGAGATTAGTAAATTTGAAGCATGATACCTCCATGGTCGAAAACAATGGCCGTCCATCATACGTGCATGCCGTTAGTGACAAGAAAGATTCCGGCTCACAAAAGCACAGACAACCAGCCCTCATCTCCATGCTGGTCATGTGGAGGTTGGCACTGCAAGAAGTTTTGTCCATACAAAGAATATGTTTGCACTAAATGTCACAAAAAAGGCCACAGAGAAACCCGATGTAGAAAAAGAACTCGCAGACATTACTCCGCGGAAGTCTATTCTAAGAAATACAGATCTGGTAAGACAATAAACCGAGTATTGGTGTCTCATAACCAGACAAGAATTCACCACAGAAGAAGGTATGTGACTTTGGATATGAATTCACATCGTATCCGTCTTCAACTTGACACAGCATCTGATATCACCCTTATCAGTCCAAAAACTTGGGAGAAAATTGGAAGACCTACAGTTCACCAAACGAAGCAACTAGCACACAGCGCATCCGGTGGCAAGTTAAATATTGTTGGGGAAATATGGTGCACCGTTTCAAAAAATGAAGCAACAACGAGTGCAATTGTATACTTATTAAGAACCCAGACCTTGATTTATTGGGGTTGGATCTGATAGATGCATTAAAATTAACAGACCATCCTATCAACAACATCTGCAGCCGAGTTAGAATCAATAACCCTTTGGAGTCAAGTCTGAGAAATGCCATTATAAAAAGGCATCATCACGTATTTTCAGAAGCGTTGGGCGAATGTACGAAAGCCAAAGCGCTACTGACTCTCAAGTCAACAGCTGTTCCTGGTTTTCGACCAAAAAGACCTGTAGCTTATGCTTCTCTCCCAGTAGTTGAACAGAATCCAGATGCCGGAACTGCATTTCGTGCTAAAAAGCCGCAAAAAAACCATTCGAAATGCGAGCCTCAACAATGGCAGAAACCTACTGGACCTTGGAGGAGAATTCATGCTGATTTCATTGGCCCAATCCAAGGTAAAATGTTTCTAATTATTGTAGATGCGTATACAAAATGGCCAGAAATATACAGCATGCCGAATTGTACAGCCTCGGAAACTATTCAGAAGCTGTCTACTTTATTTAGTTGTTTCGGACTGCCAGAAACCTTGGTAACTGATAATGGATCACAATTTGTTGCGGACTCGTTCAAGCGATTCTGCAATTCAAACGGCATAACGCATCTACGGTCCCCACCTTACCATCCCCAATCCAATGGACAAGCGGAACGCTTCGTGGACACATTCAAAATAGCTTCACTGAAAGGGGGAGACGAGGGGCCAACTAGCCAAGTAATCACTAGATTTTTAACGGCTTACAGAAGCACTCCGAACCATACGGTCCCAGAGGGGAAGTCTCCAGCTGAAGCAATGTTTGGAAGACGTATTCGGACTGTTTTTAACGGGATGTTGCCTCCTAAAAGAGCGAATAGGTACAGGCCGAATCAAAATATTTGTAGCTTCAACGTTGGCGATAAAGTGTTCCTAAAATCATATTTTGGGAAAAATCAATGGGAACCAAGAACCGTCGTCCAAAGACTAGGAAGAGTTTTGTATCGAATAACAGGAGCTTTCGGAAGCTGTGTTAGACACACGAACCAACTGCAAAGGGACGAAAGAATGGTACGCTCGGGTGATAATCGCGTAAATCTACCGTTGGAGTTGATCACAGAACCGTCAACTACAAATTTGTCCTAGAATATCGAAGAAAAGGGAAGGTCGGAGACACTAACTCGAAAAACTACAAACAGAATGGAACGCCACCGCAACCCAGTCGTAAGACTACAAGTGGACCCAAGAAAAAAATCCGGGGAGGTGTTGGGATAGCCAATCGAGAAAAAAGCCACGCACATTGTGGATTGATGAACTTATCGATTAAAAGTAAGGTGAGGTGTGAATTTTCTAGGGTCCACCTTTTCTAACCCCGTCCTCCCTTGTGAGAAGGTAGCATCGCTGCAGATGCTGGTTGTCCGAGGGAAACACCTGACTGCTGTCACACTCCACTACAATCAGGAGTACGACTTCACTCTCAGACCTTGAGTTGCTGCTTTTAGTCCTACTGTTTTTCAGTCGACCTTCATGGCCTTGTAGAACCTTCAGAAACATACGTTCCAGCCAGTATAGCTCGGTTGCATCATCACGACAGGCAAGCCCGACCGCCACATCAAGGTAGCAGCTACTGTTGGGACTTTATGAAAGCAAGAATTTTGTTCATCTCTTAAAGTTGCTGGCAAGTAAAATATATGCGTGTATTATACAGAAGATTTATGGACAGATAGTAGAGATATTGGAGTCTGAAAACAAAAAAAATTTAATTCCAAAACTTATCAGGAAAACCGTGAGGGGTAGAGACATAGGACACACTGTAGAGGTCACTAAAGTGCATCACAAGGTAAGCCCTAACTTGAAATCCTCAAGACAAAAAAAGAGACAAACCAAACAATACATTGCACTGAGAATCGGATGCAAACATCAAAAGAGTGAACGGCATTTGGCAGCAACTGAAAAGGTAGTCTATGCTCCTCAAGGTGTAAGTAAGCAAGTAAAACATATTCTATCTACAGTGATCTAATACTTATTCGTAACTTCTTCCTTAATTCATAATCTCACTTATTAGAACATATCTTGATTAGATCAGAATCGTATGACCTAATTGTTAATAGCTTAGCCTGTTATACCTCGATCGGGAATTTGGTTTAATTTTTGCAAGTATTCAGATTATCAGTATCATTAAGAACTAAAGAGGATTTATTGGGAAACTGTTTCCTCTTAGTGTGAAACTTCTTAACAGTAGTGTCTTCCAACTAACTCCACCCACAAAGTGATCCCAAACGTTTTAGATGTAACTGTGAGTGTATTACCCTTTGAAAAACCAGTGATCTGTTTTTCAGTGCTATCTTAAATGATGTTAACCTATGACGAGTTAATCAGATCCTAATTATGAGTACTTGTAACCAATTCACCCCGAGCGTCGTTTTGGAGTTAATGCTTCTCCGAAGTCTGGATAAAGAAAGAGGGGTTAGTCATGGAAATAGTAATCATATCCTGCTGACCAGAAAAAATCATCTGAACTCTGCCGTGAGAGTTAAAGAGTCTTCAAGTAGAAGATTCTTCAGAAGTCACAAGATCGATGTCTCTTCTGAAAACCAGAGCAACAATTAATACAAACGCATTGAATGTCTGCACAATGTGGGAGGATCATTCAAGTAGTTGCAAGGATGAAGGGATAAAACCTGGCGGTGCTTGGAGTAAGTGAAAAGATTAACTTCGAGAGAGGTGCTGTTGTATTCCGATCATAAGAAAGGAATCTCAAGAGAACAACAGAAAAAGGGAGAATAGGACAAGGTTGATTGGAGATATATGATTGGTGGCCTATGTTCCACGAAGTGTAGTGTGAGTACCAGTCTGGGTTTTTTTTCCAGCTGATCTACTTGTCAATATTAAGTTGCACTAAAATTTCTTATCGAAACCCTACCAAAGCTAAAAAAATATGTTAAAAGCAACTCCTTAGTCTAGGTTTATGTAAGGATATTCAGCAAATATCCTAAGAGTACTATTTTTAGAAGTGTAATCCTGTTGGTCGATTTCTATTGGCCAAAATTATGGTCGTTTTAACTGTCAAGGTCAAATACTTCAATGTTGTCTCTTATTGGTCATCCGGACTGTCAATGTCATTTCAAGTGTTCTTTCCGATTGGTCGTCCCAAACTGCCAATGTCACAGACTTTGATGCTCTTTCCTATTCGACCTTAATGTATAAATACGCACTATCTATAAGCCTTCATGATTCGGATTCCGATTCCATTTCTCCCTCTATACTCGACCGAGATTTGGAAATAGCATTTGGGGTTGTATTGGGATATTTGAATTGGACGCCGCTAGGACTGAATAGCTATACGTAGCAGCGTTACAACAGTTTAACCGATGTAATTTGCAATATTTTCTACAATTGTAAAACACTGGATCCCAGCACAATAGTTTTAAGTTTATGTACCTTCCGAAAAACTTGAATATTTCGCGTTTGACCCCTATGAGGAGCTGTGAATGCATAGTGCTGAGGATTTCCCTGCTAGCACAGAACAGCTTCATAATACTTCCTGCATCTTAATGGTTCTTTTTAATGCTTCTTCAATTTCCTAGAGTTAGTTCATAGTATCAATTAGAAATATAGAATTCACTTACTTGACGAGTATTTGCATTATCCAATTTAGTTGTCAAATCTGGATGTAGTGTATAATCAGGATAAAAGAATTCAATGTATGGAGAATAAGGTAGTTCATTGGAAATTTCTTTCTCTTGATCAAGTAGTACAGCTGTTTCATATGCCCAACAACGTGCTACATTTCGTACAGTATAACCGCCACCACCGACTACTAATAATGGTAGACCAAGTTCTTTAACCATTCGAACACATCGACTACGGAATATGAAGAGATGGAAAGTGAACACATTTGACATGATCATACAGAATGCAATCCAATAACACTATTTGGTTTGGTCTTTTTTAAAACTGCGGATGAGTGGCTCAGTGATCGAAGTTACTTATATTCGAATAACGGATTAACGTGTTCAAATCCACGTTACCAGCGAGTAGTAAAATTGAACTAACTGAATAAGAATGTAGCTTACTTAGGTTATGGCTGTTATATATGTATATAAGTACACTTGACTTAAAGATTAACAACAAAACTAGGAGCTACTTGTAGCTACACCTCCCATTTCCCTACGTTTCCTCACTTTAAGACTAGACTCGTCGGGAAATTTCCACCAGGTTCTAATGAGAAGACGTGATCAGTGAAGTTTCATCCTGTTGGGTGTAAAGCAATGCCCACAGAAGACAATGTATGGGGTCGCGCAATACGGTATACTGATTTCAGTTAAACACTGACAGCCCAGTGGTCTTAGGGTTAATTGTTCGCGGTCGGTAACAAGGGTTCTGGGTTCGATTCCCGCAAGCCGTTGGTCGTGGATGCGCACTACTGACGAGTCCCATACTGGCACAAAACGACCGTCCGGTGCTCCCAGATCTGATGATTTCAATGAGACTAGAATTTTATCATACACAAAGTTAGTACATAGTTCGAAACCAAGTACATAAGGGAATAAATTGTTTATATTTAAATCTTATAGATGATTAATTATACTCAGCCTCCATTAACTTGAATTCTCATTCTTCTGCCTGGAGTACTTCTGGGATTATCACCGGTCCCAAGCCCGGATAAAGGAGGACATAGAGTTAGGAACCCCACACCCTGTAGAAAACCGACTCGCTAAAAAAGCGCTACCCAGAAAAAAAGTAATTCCTAGTGTATTTGCATACAAAAAAGTGCTGAAATCTGTGCATTATTCAGTCAACTTTTATATTCTTCGAGATCTTGAATTCTAGTATATTCCTTTATAAAGTACTCTTATTTTATCATTTCGGATCATGCTCTCTTTGCTTAGCCTTCCTCATTATCGTCTGTACTAAATTATTTGGATAATTTTGTTATTCATCGCTGTGAGAATTGTGTGGCGCGGCAACTTGAGGTGATGCATATTCGTGTTAGAATTTGTGTTGATTGTAAATACCTCGGTCTTGCTGAAAGTCATCTACAAGATCAAATATATGTCAATGGGTAAGAGGTGTTTGAATTCCCACCGGATGCATAAATTCTGTGCATTGAGAAAAAAACTTCATAATGAGTGAATTTCTGATGAGGATATCTATAATACAACAGTATACTAGTTTAGGTCAGTATTTATTTTAGAATATTACATGAGAAATAAGATCTACACTTGGAGTTGAAGTACACGCAAAGATCTAATAACCATGATGAGCAGATATTTATATTCGAGGATTATTGGATCTAGGACCAATGATATATATATATATATCGATTTTCGGTCTCCATACCACAGAACTGTCTACTCAACGTACCTACAAGTAAGAGCTATCAAACAATTTGTGCATTGATGTCATAATTGACAGGAAGACGAAACATAAATATTTCGGAAATCAGAGCTGCTACAGCTGATAGGCAAATACAACAGTGCTCACTAGTGACTAGCTTCGTGAGGAAATTCTCGGAGTTCTAGTGAGAGAGGACGTGACCAATGGAGTTCAACCCTGTTGGGTGTAGGCAGTAACTACCAAAGACAAATGGGTGAGGTCGCGCAAAATCCCTAGATCAATCAAAGTTAGACATTAACACCGTTAGATGCCGGCCCAGTGGTCCAATGGTTAGGCGTTCGCGCACAATACCGAAGGTCCCGGGTTCGAATCCTGCGAGGTGCAGGAGTCGTGGATGCGCACTGCTGATGAGTCCCATACCAGGACGAAACGGCCGTCCAGTGCGTCCAGGTTTCTAATGGTAGTCTAACAATGATTCGTTGATGATTTCAAATGTGTAAAAACACAAATCTCCATAGCTCTAACTGAAAATGTTATGCTTGTTAACGACTAATTCATCTAAGCTGAATTATGTTAGGATATTCATCCAATATCCCGAGAGGATTGTTTGTAAGTCGAATTCTAATGGTCCATTCCTATTGGTCGTCTTAACTATCAATGTCACAAACTTCAATGTTGTCTCTTATTCGACCTAACTGTATAAGTATGCATTATCTGTAACGTTTTATGACCAGGATCCCTAGTCTGGGATCCTAATTCTTTTCCGGACTCGGACCTCGTAATTTCTGGATGCTTGTAGAATACATGTCCTACTTCATATCAAGTCTTCTTCTTTTACTCAATGAGGGGGGTTGGGACAATCAGATTTCAGTAGCCTATCGTGTCGCCGTATCATCCATCCATCCATCCTCACTCTCGTTTTTACTGACTTAAGATAAACTCGTAATAGTTCAAAAGCATATCAAATTGACATGTATTATACGTGCATGCGTCGTAACAAATTCATTCACCAATTTTCTTACAAAACTCAAAACTTACCCATGACCTCGAATAGACAGATTGAATACACCTAATCGATCACAACCTAATGAATCAGCACCACATTGTAGGACAATAGTTGTTGGTCGATAAAATGCAACTACATCATTGATAACAGCTCGAAAAACACTGAAGTACACTGAAATTTGGCAACAACAATAACAAAGTAAATTGTTTTTTTAATAACCTGAACTAAGTTTCGATAATCAACACAATACTTTCACCAGTGAATTATATCTCTATTGATTGAAATACTTATTCAATGAAGACAATATAATTTATCATAGCTTATAGTCGAGGATTGATGGTAAATATTATCGGATTACTTTAACCAAAAGTATGAGAATGTTTGAATCCTAAAAGTTAGCCGGTCAAAACCCAAAGACATAGACAGATTTGGTAACATTATACCAAGTAACTTATTTATGTGAAAAGTATCAAATCTGTTTTAGTATTGAATATGTCAGATAAAATTCATTGTCACAACTATAAAAATTGAAATCATAAATCAATTATTGTTAGACTAGCATATTACAATGTACTCGCTAATGACTAGCTTTGTGAGGAAATTCTCAGAGTTCTAGTGAGAAGTTGTGATCAGTAATGGCTTTCAACCCTGTTAGGTATAGGAAGTTACTTACTAAAGATAATAGATGAGGTTGCACAAGACTGTGGATTACTTGAAATTAGACATTAACACCGCTGGATGCCGGGTCAGTGGTCTAGAGCTAAAGCGTTCGCGTGCGAGACCGAAGGTTCTGGGTTCGATTACCGCATGCCCGGGTCGTAGATATGCACTGCTTACGAGTCCCATACTAGAGCAAAACGGCCGTCCAGGCCTTTCAGGTGGTCTAACAATGATTGATTCATGACCTCAATGAAAAACAACAATCTTCATAACTCTATAATCAATCTTACTATTAGCAATATTATTGTATTTCTAGTTAACTAAACATTTAAGCATTCACTTCAGTCAGTCAGTCAGTTACAATGTATAGCTTCGTACGTATATACATCAGTTCAAGCTTCCATGATCACATTAGCACAAAAACGCGAATGTCAATTCAAATACCACAGTAGTTGAGGTAGTAGAAGTATTCGCAGTATTGGGAGTGATTAGGGTTCGAAGATAATATTCAAGAAGTGTAATCTATTGAAATAAACCTAAAAAGAAAAAGATAAAGGTGATGAAGAATCCAGATGATTAGGATTTGAGAGAAGCCAAAGAATGGATGCACCTCCGTTATTGCAAACGGTTTTGCGCCATGTCATTCAACGTCTCTAACCATCGATTACTATCATCTCACGGACCCCAACCAGGTAGCCTACACTTACTGACATGGTTCAGTCCAGTTGTCACTGACTTCATGAATTTCTGCCATGTTTTGGTCTGGCTGCTCGTAGCTCTCTGCCAACCTACTTCCTCACAAAACATCGCTCGCCCAGGCACATGTCCCAACCACCTCACCTGATGAACTTTCACTACTTCATCTGTTGGTCTGACATCCTTACCTAATACCCTTTTCTTAACAACAGCATTGCTTACTCGATTGTCGAAGGACGAATCGACGACACAGATGACCGAATACCAGTAACCTACGAATATCCTCTATTCCTAATTGTCATGTTTCACACCCGTAAAGTAGGACGGAGCGAACTGCTGCGCAGTAGACTCGTCCTTTAGTTAGCAAACGGATATCTCGGTTACGCCACAAGTGACACAAGTTGGCAAAAGCCGATTGAACCTTCTGTGTCCGTGCTGAGATTTCGTCAGTCACCAGACCATCAGCACTGATGAGACTCCCAAGATAAGTGAAGCGATCAACACGCTCAACTGCTTCACTTCCTATCATCACTAGTTCAGGTGCCGATGCAAGCCAATCCTGAAACAACATTTTGCATTTGTAAGGAAAGAATCACTTCCCGAACATGCTTGCATTGTTATTTAGGGTAGTCAGGAGACACTGCATTTTTCCAGCGTCTTCACCAAGTAGGACTATGTCATCGGCTTATTCTACGTTAACCAGTGAATCTCCTGGTAGAAGTTTTACTCCTGAAGATTCAAACGAAGATAATGTTATATCTAGAAGCATGTCTATGACAAAATTAAACAAGAATGTAGAAAGTGGACATCCCTGAGGGACACCACTTGAAGTAAAGAATTCCGATGACAGTTCGCCATAAGCTCTAACTCGACCTGTAGTGTTCGAGTAGAGACCCTGTATAAGGTTAATATACTTCTGTAGTCACCTTTTAACGACAGACACTGCCACGGAATATCACGATCAACAAAGTCGAATGTTGCCTTGAGGTCCAGGAAGACAATTATTGTCGGACGCCTAAATGTTTATCTGTGTTCCATAACCTGTCGTAGTGTGAATATCCGATCTATACAGACACGTCCAGGTCGAAATTCAACCTGGTTTTCTCTAGTCCACTCTTCACGAGCTCTAGTTAGGTGTCTAAGTATAATCGAGACTAACAATTTAGACACTATATTAGTTAAACTGATGTCCAACGGTCCAATCTACTGGGTTGAGAATAGATAGTAAACCCATTTTTTTCCGAGATAGTCTCACTTACATTTCCTTAATAAGTCTGAACGGTTGTCTACTATTGCCTATCGCCGCTGCCTTTTCCATCTCTCTCGCTTTCACTAACCAACACTGTTCGTGATCGTTGAGTAGGCTTTTAATCAGCCTGCGCCTAAACTGAACTCACTCTCCATCATGTTCAGATCGGGATGAGTTTCAGAACATCTATTAGTTCCTATGTGGTACAGTATCCGAACATTAATAGCTACAACATCTAGTTCAGGACGGGGTTTCAGAAAACCAGGAATAACGTTTCGTGAGCTGGAAACGTTGGCATCAGCGGCGCGAGGTGACAAAGGAACGAAAGAAGGGTTGATCGTAGAGATGAGAAAATTATTAAGAGGTGTAGAAAGAATTTGATTGTGACCGATTTGGCCTCATGTGCTTTGACGAGTATGAGGGCGAATGTTACTTCCCAGCTGTCCACACTGTGGATGGACTCTGGTTGTCAGAAACGTTTCAACAGATCTATATTATTAGGTTGAGTTAGCATTCTGTAATTATATTGTTCAAATTGGTAGTAGGTTCACTGAGCTTGAAACTAACAAACATTTAAAACGAACAACCTAGAGATAATCAAATCAGACCATCAATCAAACGTTTATGATGAAGAAAAGAGATAGACAGACAGACAGATAATACACTGTTAAACCTACTATCATCATCAATGCCTTCTTTTAAAGGAACATTCACTGCATAGTATTTACCAGCTTTAGCTCCAATCTCATACATATCACCTATCAAAATAAAAATAAAAAACAGAATTACACAAGAAGAAACCAAATAAACTGAATGAATTTTTGCTATTTGTTTAAATTAAGCATGAAAAGCAATGCTGTATGTGCAGACAGTGAGCTGAATGAATGCGACTAGAGTTAGTCGTAGAGATAAGAGAGATATTAGGGGGTGTAAGAAGGATTTGATTTTGACCAATTCGGTCTCGTGTGCTCGTACGGGCATGAGGGCGGATGTCACTTTTCGGTTGCCCACACCTTGGAAGGTTGTTTCTTGAAGAACCTGAAAAGGAAGGTAGATTAGCGTTGGTCTTAACGACCTGGGAGCGTGACCGCACAGTCCAAGGGATAACTGCTTGAGGCCGGTCACGGACGGCCTTTTGATGGAAGGTTTTTTTAGTAGTAGCTTCGCTGTTAAAAGCCCTTAGTGGGAACCCTTACCTCCGGAGACGGAAATCCATGAAGTAAGGTGAGGTGTGACATTTTTAGGGTCGACCTCTTCTAAGCCTTTCTTCCTTGTGAGAAGGCAGCATCGCTGCAGATGCTGGTTGTCCGAGATAAACACCTTGCTGCTGTCACACCCGTCTGCAAACAGCAGTACGACTTCGCCCACAGACCTTCAGTAGCTGCTTTTAGTCTCATCGTTCTCCAATCGACCTGCCTGGCACGATAGCACCTTCAAGAACATATGTTCCAGCCGATATAGCTCGGTTGGGTCATCACGATAGTCAAGCCCGACCACCACGTCAAGGTAGCAGCTACGGTCGGGTAGGATGTGCGTTACTGTTTAATGTTTACTATCAATATATCTGATGCGAATGCTCATAATAAACATGAAGAGCACAAATGTGTATAATTTTCATGTAAATCACCTTGTCCAAAAATGAAGCTTATTCAACTAACAATTGTCCAAATTTATATTAAACTTCTATATGACTTGTCCAATAAAAAATGTGTAAAATTGAGTGAGTGAGTGATTGAGTGATTAGGGTTGTTAGTTATGAGTATATATAACACAAGAAACTACTAAACCATGAATATTGCTTTCAAATAGCTAGATCAGTTTGTGTTGATCGGCTTGACCTTGGATAGTTTGTCTATATTTATTTTTATCACACTTGTTATGATCATTCGGTGTGTTTAAATATTTCAGTAGAACAAACAAAATCATTTACACGAAACAAAGAAACTATCAAGTTATTTATTTTGTGCACGCGTGCGCAAGCACACATACATACACACACAACCAATTAAGACAAACGATAACTTTCACAACTACTTACGATCGACTACATTGAAAATTCCCGTTAATTAGAAAAAAAATATCAACTTTTTATATTCACTGACGTTCTTATGGTTCAAAAATTAATCAATTAAACTCATGTACCAATCAAATATCTAACCTGATTATGTGATACTTTGATCAATATAATGTAACCAAAAAATCAAACAAAACATGATCTCTGACCGCCTCCTTTAATTTTGAATTCAATGTGCTAGAAAAAATAATAAACGCCTAATAAATATATTACTCAATTTCCTTGAGTAGTAGTAGTGTGGTGTGTGCTACTTATACGAACGATATAAGTAGTATAAGAATGGACGTGAAAGAAGAACTCTCACGGTCAGAAGAGGAAAACGGAAAGCAAATGGAGTACCAACAGGAAGTAAAGGAAGCAACAACAGGAATGGAAGAAGGCTGGAGCGATAGAAGTCAGGATTCAAAGATGGTGTGCAAATAGAGTGTTCAATATAATGTTTTCGTTTTTAATTGACTAAGAGTGTAAATCTGCATAATACAATCTTCCGCGCCTGTCTCAGTCTTCTCAGTAGTACTCAGAAATAAACGAATTGATCAATGCGCTGGTTGAATTAGCATTTTGATCAGTTTTATGATTTCAATCAATGAAACACAATAAACAACCTTCACAACTCTCATTGATATTGAGGATTTTTTCATTTCAATTGAAGAAAAAAAAGCCGAATTAAAAAATTAGTTTGTGAATTGATTGATTACACATTTTTGAAACCATGAATCGATCAATGTTAGACCACCATTAGAGGCCGGAAGCACTGGACGGCCGTTTCGTTCTGGTATGGGACTCCTCAGCAGTGCGCATCCACGACTCCTGCATCCCGCAGGATTCGAAACCAGGACCTTCGGTATTGCCCTAACCGTTAGACCACTGAGCCGGCATCTAACGGTGTTAATGTCTAACTTGATCAAATTCACGGAGTTGCGCAACCTCATACACAGTCTTCGGTAGACACTGTCTACACCCGAACAGATTGAACTTCACTGGTCACGTCTTCCCACTAGAACTCAGAGAAGATTCCTCACGAAGCTAGTCACTAGTGAGCACAGGTAATTTTCATTACAGGGGTTGTGAAGATTGGTAAGTTACATATTTTCGAAACCATGAATCGATCAATGTTAGACTACCATTAGAAACCATTAGAAATTGATTGATTGTCGTCAGTTAAAGGCTACCTGGTAGATCTAACACACCACCTCATCGACTAGTTTATTTAATCGTTTAACATAGCTAACTGCATTGTGTCACAATATATCAATCAAAATTCATGCCAACACATTTATACCGACATTGATATATATATATATATATATATATATATATATATATATCTGCAAGATTGTTAAAAAAACTAATTATATGTTTCCAAATGTTAACTTTCGTAAATTGTGTCGGTAAATCATTATTTTTTGTGTTGACATTTTTATTCGCAACTTTGACAGACAGACAGACAGACAGATAGACAGACACACAGTCAACAGGTTTCACAATACACTGATGATAAATAACGATGTCTGTTTGATAAGATTGAGGTACAACACATCAATCTTGTCCAATCTTTATACATCAACAAACTGGACAAGTAAACAGTTAGTTACAAACTTGTATTCCATTTCAAAGAATTCTCTTATCTATTGATTAATTAAGTGTTTATTATCCAAACATTTTATCGTTAAATTAAGCATATACATATATATATATATATATTTTACCAAAAATAAAAGCTTTTATGTTAGTTAGTTGGTTAGTTCTTAAACATTTGAAGATCTTAATATCTATTTTAGAAAAAAAAGATAAAACCAGGGTTGTTGTCTCATCAGGAGGTATTTACATACAATTATATCGATAAATTGATTCGCGTTTTAACGTAAAATTGAATTTATATATATATATATATATATATATATGTGGATTGCCTCGATATTGCCTTTAGGTTAGGTTATAGGCATTATTTGCAGAAATGGATGGTGGCTAGTAATTTGTACAAGATGAATACCTGCCAAAAGAGACCGATCAATTTCACTCCTAAACATCAATGGGAAGATTTAAATGGGTTAACCTGCACCTCATCATGACACAAGCTATTGGCTATTTGAACTCAATAGCTAAGTGGATAACGCAATGGCGTTTGAAGCCAAAAGTACTAGGTTCGAGTCCTGGGGATAATAACTCGCAGATGTAGGCATACTCAGCTGACGAGTCCCAAATAGGACGAAACGAATGCCCTGGATTGCACTGCTTAACCACTATCCATCTCTACTACTAACAGTAACAGTTGTTCTGTTCTATTTCAGGAAATACATTGGTAAATTCAAGAATTTATTAGGGAAATCCACTATAATAAGTTATTAATGTTGAATGTCTCCCTTAGTTTTCCTCAAAACTTGAAGGATTCATACAAAAATTCGTCAATACATGAACGAGTAGTCTGACAGAAATTGGACGCCGAGTACATTTGTGAAAATTATATTTGAAATTTAAATAATCCCAATGTTCACAGATCTTTATTCCATAATAAGTCATTATATAACATCAATTCAATAGATGAATTGGTTTATCTATTTGTTAGACGAGGAAAATCAGGTCTTGTTGATGTTAGATGAAAGCGACACAGGCCTATCAGCAAAAATGATACAATACTTAAAACGCTACTTAAAATATTATCAGTAGTCAAAACGTTTCCAAGAAAAAACAGGTATATTTTTTCGAAATACTCGAGTTTTTCAAAATATAATTCGTTGATTAGTAATATATGTATTACGACAAAACTTTGAAAAAGTTCAAGAAAACAAACTGACTTAAAATATAAATTGTATTTAGTTAGTAGTAGAAGTCAAAGTGAATAACTGAAATCCTTAAAGATATCAACCGTAGTTAGTTTATACTTAGAATTCATTTAATACTGGTTATTATTTAGTACGGTTATTTTATGTTATGGATGAAGATCAACAAATCTATAACCTGTAGAATATATTTTAAAGATATAGTATGATGTATAGTATGCATAATGTGTTTTACAAGTAATCTTTAGAACAGCGATGCCTAAGAGTTACTTACTGCTAAAAGTGAACAGTAACGGATCCGGGGATGTATGATGAAGACAAGTGAAATGAAACATCTAGTCCACTTTACAAAAACATCTAGTCTTAACATCTTCATTCACCATAAAAAGTAAATTTTTGTACGACAAAACTTTTTAAACATATTTGTCATGCTTTAGAGTCTATCATCAAAAATAATATACAGAAGGGCTATCACTAAACATAATGCTTTTTATTTCACAGAACAAGTGTAATTTTATTTGGCAGATTATAAATCTCTAGATGCTTTCCTTCTGTTAATTTATTTGATTTTTAACACATATAGACATTGGTACAAAGCGAAAGTAGAATACATAAATGCATTTCATGAATCATTGAAGTTGTCTATGGACTGGAATACTGACCAGGTGCCTGCCTTCAACCAAAGTACATGGTTTTCTTAGAAGTGGTGAGGGGTGGTCACTCTTCTTTCACCTCGGTTATGTATAAAGATTTATTCATCTAGTGCATGCACGACATGTTTATGATATATGAAAAAAGAAGAAACTGCATATACTTTTTCAGTATCATTCATCAAATAGTTGGACATTATCACCGAAACACTATTGTACACTTGATCATTCCTGAATCAATTAGGGAGAATGTATGGGTGTGCGTGTGTGTGTAAAAATAAAGAACCACTTTAAAATTAATAGATTTGATGAATCAACTCAATCGGATTTATGGAACTGATAAATGTTGTCAGTATTCTCTTTCTCCTGGTGATCGACTAGATTATGAAGACGTCAGCATCTGGAGGGGAGCACGGTAATCACCGGACAGTTAGGACGCAGCAGGACGATCTGGACTTCGCAGATGACATGGCTCTTCTATCGCACACGCAACAACAAATGCAAGAGAAAACGACCAGTGTAGCAGCAGCAGGTCTCAACATACATAAAGGAAAAAGCAAAATTCTCCGATGCAACACAACATGCACCAACCAAATCACTCTTCATGGAGATGCCTTAGAGGACGTTAACACCTTTACGTATCTTAGCAGCATCATTGACGGGGAAGGTGGATCCGATGCAGATTTGAGGACGCGGATCGGCAAAGCAAGGGCTGCATTTCTACAGTTGAAAAATATATGGAACTCCAAACAACGTTCAACCCTAACCAAAATCAAGATTTTCAATACAAATGTCAAGAGAGCTGTTCTATTGTATGGAGCGGAAACTTGGAGAACTACCAAAGCCATCAATCTAGAAGATACAAGTGCTTATTAAGAGTTGTCTACACAAAATACTTCAGATTCGTTGGCCAGACAACATCAGTAACAACGTACTGTGGGAGAGAACAAACCACATTCCAGTGGAGGAGGAAATGAGGAAGAAGCGGTGGATGTGGATAGGACACACACTACGAAAAGCACCTAACTGCGTCACGAGACAAGCCCTCACGTGGAACCCTCAAGGCGAAAGGAAAAGAGGAAGGCCAAGGAACACATTACGCCGAAAAATAGAGAAAGATATGAGAGGAATGAACAAGCAATGGACAGAACTGGAGAGGGAAGCCCAGGACAGAGTTGGTTGGAGAAAACTGGTGGGCGGCCTATGCTCCATTGGGGGTAACAGGCGTAAGTAAGTAAGTAAGTAAGTAAGTTCAGAAATCATTGAATAATGCATTTTGTATTAAAATGAAAGATAATCTCAACGTTTAGTAAAGTTTGGGCATAGGGGGAAAGTGAACCGGGTGTAGACCGTCATGAGTGACATGTTAGTTTTACTCTACTATTAATGAGCGAGTATTCAGTGAAGTACAATATGGCCGTTGCTATGATAATTCTGTTTAATACGAGAGGAAACGCAGGTTTAGATATAACTTGATGTGTACGTACATAAGTTCATGTTGTTATACCACATTAGTATAGAGACGCAAATGTCAGCTCAAATCCCAGAGTGTTTAAAAATGGTAGAAGTATTAGTGGAATAGAGAAGATTAGGGTTCGAAGACATTATTCAAGAAGTATAATTCAGTGAGATAAATTTAGAAAGAGAAAGATAGGGGTGATGAGGAATTCAGAAGATTAGAATTCGGGAAAACATAGAGTGAATGCACCTGCACAATTGCAAACGACTTTGAGCCATGTCGATTTCTGTCCTCTGGTGGACCCCAATTAGGTAGTTTACATCTACCAACATGACTCAGTCCACTTGTCAGTGACTTCAGGGATTTCTGCCATGTTTTGGGTTTACCGCCCTAGCTTTCTTCCGACCTACTCCTACACCACAAATTATCGCTCGTCTAGGCAGTCTGCAGTTGGACATACGTAACACATGTCCCAGCCACCTCAACTGATGAATTTCCAATACTTCATCTATTGATCTGCTACCCTTACCTAGTACTCATTTCCTAACGACAGCATTGCTTACACGGTTGTTCCAGGATGGGAGAGAGCAATGCTTTGAAGACATCTATAATTGAATGCTAATAACCTACGAATATCCTGAACTCTTCTCGGCCATGTTTCACACCCGTATAAGAGGATGGAGCGAAATGATGCACAGCAGACTCGTCCTTTAGTTAGCAAATGGATATCTCGCCTACACCATAAGGTTCAGATATAATTTATATATATATATATATGCTTAGTCGAAAGGTCGATGGTGTCAGAGCGATGAGTATGATTATAAACCGTTCTAGATTAAACAAATTGAAATGATTGTAACATTCATAAGTGTTTTTTCTGGTTGTTTGAAATAAATGAGAGAGAGAAAGGGAGAGAGAAAAAACACCAGCTCCTACCTGTTCCAGGAAAGAACATATTTCCATAACGATGAAACGATACTGTCATGACACGATCTGTCAAATAGAATGCTTCTTGTACACCATCTCCATGATGAACATCAATATCAATGTAGAGTACACGTGGATTATATTTCAATAATTCTAATATAGCTATGACAATATCATTGACATAACAAAATCCAGATGCCTAAAAAAGTAAAAAAAAATAAATTCACAAATTTAACATCTTACTTCAAATTTTTTAGCATGATGCAATCCACCAGACCAATTGATTGCAATATCTGTGACCTTGGGGAAAAAAACAATTGATAATTGATCATTTTAATTATTTATACACACACATACTCCATTATTTAAATATTTAGCAGCTTGCAACGAGGCACCAGTGTGAATCGATGAGAATCGATAGATACCATCGAAAATTGGACTAAAAAGAGCAAAGACAGAATTCTCGGTAAAAAAACACACACTTTTAATGCAACTTACCAATCTTCACCAATATTATAAGTTAATAATTTTTCTTTAGGAAATGTATGTACATTAGTTGGTGTAACATCACGTAAGAATTCAATGTATTCTTGTGAATGAAACGATATCATATCCTTCATACTAGCATGATATGGTTTATAGACCTTTTAGACGATGGACAAAAGTTAACAAAAGTTTAGAAAATAATAATCTCGCCGCCTACTTTCATACGATCAGTTAGATTGTAATTGACTACAAGAGTATGCGTAAGTGTAAGTCGATGCGGTTTCATCGGATGATTTGGTCCTAATATAATAATGAACAGAGAGAGAGAGAAAATAATTCCATGTTTTCTGTGTTCTTTTGTGATATTCAAAATACTAACCATAATGAAAATTCCCACAATCTGGATCGTAAAAATATACAACACGCCTGTCTTTACCCATAACACAATTGAATTGACAGATAGATGTAAGTGTTTCAAATAATTGTCTATCTGAAAAAATAAAAAGTGTATTGTGAGAAGTAAGAAACACAGTGGCAATGATAATAATAATAATAATAATAATAATAATAATAATAATAATATGAATAGTAATAATTCTGTGCAGTTCATGACTAAATAGAGTTTAATGTGATATATTATGGTACAAGATATATTTTTATCTTGTTCTGATTATATCGATTTGTATTGAAAGTATTTATGAGATGGATTGGCTTTTTTTTGTAAAATATCCTTCCAGGACTTCGTACATCTGACGAATATCTCGCCTACGCCATAAGTGACACAAGTTGCCAAAATCCGGTCAAGCCTTCTGTGTCCGTGCTGAGACTTCGTCAGTGTCATCAGACCATCAGCACTGATGAGACTCCCAAGATAAGTGAAGCGGTCAACACGCTACAGAATCTCACAATCAGCAGAGTCAAATGCCGCCTTAAGGTCGAGGAATACGAGCTCTAGTTAGGTGTCGAAGTATTTTCGAAGCTAACGTTTTAGACACTATATTAGTTAGACTGATTCATCTGTGATTGTTACAAGAGGAGCTTTTTACCTTCTTGTGAACTTGGACAGTCAACGATTAAGAACAGTCAGGTGAGATTACGTCCAGTTCCGCCAGTTCTACCTAAGACCTCAGTCAACCTAACTGCTAAAACTGAACCACTATCCTTGAAAATCTCATGGGTTAACTTATCTAGACCGGCTGCTCTCCGTCTAGATTTCCTACAGTCTTCCTAACTTCAATAAAAGTTGAAGGATTTACATCAATTCGCCATTCAGGTTGACTGGAGTTTGCAGGCAAACGAAGTGTGGCTGAAGGCCAGTTGAACTGCTATCTAAAATATTGTCAGTGGGAGCGTAGGCAGATACAAGAGGCAGTGGCGAGTGCCCCCATCTTTCCAAGTCCCGTTTAGTCAGACAGCGCATAAGCGATTATCTACTGTGGTCGAGTCTTTGGAATTTGATGCTATACATACACTAGCGAGATCACAGGAAGCAGCAGTGGGGCTTCCAGACACACGAAGTGTAAATCTAGTTGGTTCTTTATCTTGACAAAATGAGGTCGAATGTATGACACGACTCGGGTCCTATATGCGCGTTTCGGAGACGCAGTATATATCGATAGCACGAGATTCCAGAGTCACAGCTAAGGAAGCCTGTTGCCCTATTTTGCACAAACTCCGAACATAAAAAACTCCAACACGTAGTTTAAAGTGTGGTTTCAGGAGACAAGGAATAACGTTTCGTGTACAGTTACAGGTATGAGGGCGGGTGTCACTTTTCAGTTACCAACACCATGGAGGGGTGTCTCTTGAGGAACCTGGAAAGGAAGTTGGATTAGTGTTATTCTGAGCGACCCGAGAGCGTGACTGGAGAGCCCAAGGGACAACTACTTGTGGCCAGTCACACGCAGCATTTTTATGGGAAGTTTTTGACGTGTTAGCTCTCCTCTTTAAATGACCTTACTCCTGGAGATGGAAGTTCGTGGGATAAGGTGAGGTGTAACATTTTTAGGGTCGGCCTTCTCTAACCCCTTCCTTATTTTTGAGATGGCAGCATCGCTGCAGGTGCTGGTTGTACGAGGGAAACACCATATTGTTGTCACACCTTTCTACAGCCAGCAGTACAACTTCACCCTCAGACCTTGAGTTACTGCTTTTAGTCTTACTGTTTTCAAGTCAATCTGCCTGGTATGGTAGAACCTAAAGGAACATACGTTCCGGCCAACATAGATAGGTTGGGTCATCACGACAGTTAAGCCCAACACCATGTCAAGGTAGCAGCTACGGTCGAAATTTAGCAGTTATGTAAGGGTTGACAGAAAATATTCACTGACCAACCATTTGTCAAGCGTTTAACAGACATATAAAGAGGTTAACCCATAAAAGTAACCTATGTACGCTGCACAATGCGACAACTGTTGCAACTTTATCACACATGTTTCTAAAAAGGACGTTGACTGTGGCGATTTTCAAGTGACGAATACATCAAAATTTGCAACCAAGTAGTCAATTTGAGATGATAAACTGCTGATAGTGTCTAACTTGCCTAGAATACAAAGCCAAACTATAAACTAGGTAGCCCGTCATTCAAATTAAAACATTACCTTCGTCTGACTTCGAACCTTTACCAGGAGATTCGCTCGTTGATTTAGAATATACCGATGACATTGTTCTACTTGGTGAAGACACTGAAAAAACGCAAAGTCATCTGACTACCCTAAGCAACAACGCAAACAGGTTCCGGAAGCGATTCTTCCCTTCCAAATGCAAAATGTTGCTTCAGGATTGGCTTGCATCGGAACCTGAACTAGTGGTGATAGGGAGTGAAGCAGTTGAGCGTGTTGACCGCTTCACTTATCTTGGGAGTCTCATCAGTGCTGATGGTCTGGTGACTGACGAACTCTCAGCACGGACACAGAAGGATTGACCGGCTTTTGGCAACTTGTGCCACTTATGGCGTAACCGAGATATCCGCTTGCCAACTAAACGACGAGTCTACTGAGCAGCTGTTCGCTGTGTCCTACTATACGGGTGTGAAACATGGCCACTAAGCTTAGAGGATATTCGTAAGCTACTAGTATTCTATCACAGGTGCCTTTGAAGAATTTTTCGTGTACTCTGGGACAACCGGATGAGCAATGCTGTCGTTAGGAAAAAAGTATTACGCAAGGATGTCAGATCAGCAGATGAAGTAGTGAATGTTTATCAGTTGAGGCGGTTGGGATGTGTTACAAATGCCCAAACACTGCCTTGTCGAGCTCTTTTTGCGGTGTAGGAATAGGTTGGAAGAAATCTAGGGGCGGCCAAACCAAAATATGTCACAAATCCATGAAGCAACTGACAAATGGACTGAGTCTTGTTGGTAGATGCATATATATTCGAACCCTAATCTCTCCGATTGCCGCTGATACTTCTACTATGTCTATTGCTATGGGGTCTGAACTGACAACTACGTCTATGCGTTAATGTGATATGGCAACTTCAATTTACGTACGTACGTATAAAGTTCAAGTTGTAACTAAGAAGTGAGAGAATGAAAACAATGTTCAGACGTCAGATACGTCAGTGCGACATATAACCTCTACTCTGAATTAAATATGCGATACTTACACTAAAACGTTTCACATATGATAATAAATGTGAATACTTGGTCAAAGAATAATACACTGACGGGCTTGTGTGAACAAGTCAGAATCGAGATGTTATCTTACGTATTTTGCACGGCATTTGATATAAAGCAATAGATAACTTTTATGGTTATTTGTGATGGAAGAATTAGCAACATATTGTCCTTGACATGCTTCGGATCAACAAAATGTTTCTTAAAAAACTGAAATGTGAATTTAGGATGGTGCTAAAGCTAAATAACAAACCAATATTGCTCGCAAGGTGAATCGAATGCTCAGGTTCTTTTCTTAATTCAGTGCACTGTCAAGAATGCTGAGTAGAACTAGATAACGCCCTAGAGTTCTAAATTCAATTTCGAATCTCAGCTGGTAGTTATTTACGTTTGCAAACAGCAGGATAAAAAGTATCGCATCATAGCTAAAGTGAAGAACGAGAAACAGAAATTTAGTTCTGCTCTAAGAATTTAGCCCTAATCTTATCACATTACAGCTGGCCTTAGTTGATAACGAAAACTGTGGGATAAAAACGTTCATTCATAACACAAGGCCGACATATATTTGGCGAACTTAGCATTTTTCCTTCCACTATGAAGGAAAATTCGACAATTCAGTGAGTATTACCCAGACCAAAGCTATTATTTCACTGGCGATTGTTTGAAAGCTAAGTAGCGTTTCCTGATTAGCTGATAGGCCAATCAATGTCGTCAGTACATTATACTTTCGCCTCATATTTATAAGTGCAATAACGATTACTACGCCATTAAGAAATCCTACATACGATAAATAACACTTCAGCTTGAATTTCGTGTTTAAAACCATATTAAATAAGACAAAATTATACGGGCGCTAACCCTTATTGCGTAATAATTCTTGGGATCTTGGAGCGCACACTTTAAAACGGGCGCGCTCAATTGCCCTTTGTTTTACAAGGATATATTTTCGTAGTTGGCGCCTTAGTACTCTAGCGCCCTTGCCGATGAGGACATTTCAGATTAGTTGGCAGAAGAAACTGAAGTTAAATAATCTACTTGATGTTGATTTTTTATAGAGATTGGTGCGTCCTGATAAAGAAATGTTTTTCAAATGGTTGTAATGAAAGAGGAATTCGCCTAACGAGCTTCATTGACAATGTTTTTTCCAGATTGCAAAAGTCTATATAAAATGTTTAGTAAACATCAGTTTACCTTGCAAATTATTCTGTATGTTTCGGAAATATTGTATCATAATATATGTAATCCTTTCTAAATGGTCTGAGCGACAGAGCAAACCAGGAACTAACTTAAACTTAAGAATCCCCCCACCCAAGCTCGTAGAGAATCCAATACTCAACACTAATCACCTGCATAGTTGATCTTGAAACCCAATCATGTACTTGGGTATAATTCTACCTGATTTGTTTTTTATACATCATTCTTTAACGATCAGGCAATCTGGGTCCATTCTCTTGACTTTTAATACCGAGAACTTACCAACAAAAGGTGCCGATACAGCTTGTAATAGTATAACTGTGGTGTTTGAATGAACTAGTAACTTCTTGTTGTTTTGGAATGCTTGATTTCGAATTATAAATACAATACATTCGTTTGTGCTTATCCCTTAGTTCTTGATTCACATACTTCTGATCATCATACTGGCGTCGCGAGCAGGAACATTTCAAGTTACTTACAAATTAAAGCGAGAATCGAAGTGTTAAGCACATACTATTTTTTCCTGGATTTGAACTTTCCTGAGATTTTTTCTCGATTGACCGTCCCAGGTAAAAGAATAAGAAACAACATCACCAAGATCTATGGCATACTTTTTTGATTCCAGTTCTTTCCAACTTTCGTTTCTTATCCTCATGTCTGTCTCCGTTTCTTGAAGTAATGTATCCCTTGACCTTCCTCTTTTCCTTTGATCTCGAGCGTTCCAGGTGAGGAATTGTCTTGTGACACAGTTGGGTGCTTTCCGCACTGTGCGTTCTATCCACCTCAAGCGTTTCTTCCTGATTTCCTCCTCTACTGGAATCTGGTTTGTTGTCTCCCACATTACGTTGTTGCTGATGGTGTCTGGCCAACGGATCCAAAGTATTTTGCGTAGACAACCATTAGTAAATACTTGTGTCTTCAGAATGACAGCGTTGGTAGCCCACCCCCACGTTTCCACCCCATACAGTAGAACTGTCTTGACATTTGTATTGAGAATTATAACTTTGGTGTTGGTTGATAGTTGTTTTAAGTTCGAGATGTTTTTCACTTTCAGAGTTTCTTTCTGATTTCTTCTTTCACTGGAATCTAGTTTGTTCTTTCCCAACCTCCAAAGCTTCTCCATCAAGTGCAATTTGGTTGGCGCATGTTTTATTGTATCGGAGAATCTTGCCTTATTTCTTGTGTGTGTTGAGGCTGATGCCATACTTGTCATATTCTATTGCATTTGTTCTTGCGTGTGCGATAGAAGAGCAAGATCATCTGCGAAGTCCATTTTCATCCTAGCGGTCCACTTTATCCCGTGATTCCCTCCATATGCTGACATGTTCATAATCCAGTTGATCACCAGGAGAATAAAAAGGGTGGGATTGAGCACCCTCATTTGATACCGGTCTTTCACCTCGAACGAGACTGTGAATTTTCATCCGTGTATGATTTTTCAGTTTAATCCACCGTAAGTATTCCGTATGTTGACTATTTTCTTAGGCACGCCGTAGTGTCGAAGAAGCCTCCATAGTCTTGTCCTGTCCACCCCATCGAATGCTTTCTCGTAGTCAGTGAAGTTGATGTGAAGTGGTGTTTTCCATTCACTAGATTGCTCCACAATGATCCATAATGTTCTCACACTTGCTGAGATCGACTTTCTTCAGTATTTGGATTAGGTACACTACGTTTGTTAGGATATTCATCCAATATCCTAAGAGAATTATTTTTGTAAGTCTAATTCTATTGGTCAATTCCTACTGGTCAGTATTATTTCACAGACTTCAATGTTGTTCCCAGGTCGACCTAAATATACAAATACGCATTATCTGTAACGTTTTATGACCTGGAACCCTAGTCCGTGATCTTGTACAATACAGGTCCTACTTAATATCAAGTCTGTTACTCAATAGGGGGTTTGGAAACGATCAGATTAGAGTAGCCTGTCGTGTCGCCGGATCCTCGCTCTCGTTTTCCGACTAAGGTAAACTCGTAATAGTTCAAGCATATCAAATTGACGTGTTTACATGCATTCGTAACAACTTTCCAGTCTGTCGTTACTTCTTCTTCATCTCAAATCTTTATGAAGAGGATGTGGAGAAATTTCGCAACTACTTCTAAATCTGCTTTCAGTGCATCAGCTGAAATGCTGTCTGGTCCTGCTGCATTGCCGCTCTTGACTTGTCTGATTTCTGTACTGACCTCTTCATATGTTGGTGGACCAACATTGATTGGTAGGTCCGTGTATGCTGCTTCGATGTGGGGTAGGTTCAGTAAGGCTGCTTGATCAAATAGTACTTTACGTGTTCTATCCATCTGTTTCGCTGATATTCATTGTCAGTGATTACTTTGCTTTGCTTGCTTTTCACTGGTCGTTCCGGTTTACGATAGTTTCCAACGAGTTTCTTTGCTGTATCGTACAATCGTCTCATGTTTCCTTCTCTTGCAACCTTTTCCGCCGTCACTGCTAGATCTTCCACATATTTACGTTTGTCGGCCCCGATGCTCCTTTTCACTTGTTTGGTTGCTCCTGTATATTCAGCTTCTGCGTTGACTTACTCTGCTCTTGTTCAGCTGATATTGATTGCTTCTTTCTTGGTCATCTTTTCTTAAATTTTTACAAGAGCACCAGTAAAGACCTATTTCTTGTGATAGTACTTCTTGTGGCTCAGATCCTTATGACATGCCGAAGTAATTGCCTCTTTGGTCCCTTTCCAACTGTTCTCCATGGTTGTTTCCTCTGCATTGAGTAGATCGTGCAAGGCCTGGAACCTATTTCTGAGGGCTAACTTGAATTAAGTAAGCTTTGCAGCATCCCGAAGAAAGGCATAAATAAACTTTAGTGATGTTGCTCGCCTCGTTGTCCAGCGCTTCCTGAGTATCAATTTCATTTTGGCGCTCCAACCCAATAAAATAGTTACATTCATAATAACCGTGGACAGTTAAATACATCGTAATCACACTGAAAAAAAATTGATCCTCTCAGAAAATTAGGTATTCTTAGAAGGGGTAACTTATCCTAACCAAAAACAGCTAGTTGTTTGAATGTGAGCTAAGGCAGTAGATTGGTGATGAGTTCATACCTAAGTTAGCTTGACGATAAGATAAACCCATGGAGGTAGTTTAACAAGGAGTAGTTATTCTCTTGATCATTTTATTCTAATGTTTGGTGGCAGTTAATATAAAAGTTTTATTACCTAAGGGTTTCTAGAAAAATGACCTTTTTAAGGGAAAAGTAGGCGAAAAGGATTCAAAAAACAAATGTAATGTTTGGAAGGTGTCTCACCAGCCCAACATTAGCTTTTTCGCCTACCTACAAGAACAAATTTCTGGTCACCATGGAGTTACACAGGAAGGCGAACATACCAAGTTAACGTTCGGAGATACCTCTCAATTATTTAAATACACGAGCATTCGGAAAAAGAAAGTCGTTTCCGATAGGGAAGGTAGGTTGTACAGTATCGAAAGCCGAAGTGTGAAGAAAATATATTGGTATCACGAGGTTCCCTGTACTTTAAATGCTGTATCGTATGATCTACATTCATAATAGTCATTATACTCTTCACTGGAGACCTAGTTCTACTGCATGATTAGTTTTACTAAATCCTCAAATGAAATTTCCATAACTCATGACAGTGTTGATGGAAACGTTACCACTCCACAAGTCCTTGAATACGAATAATGCTCAGCAGCGTGAGTATGTGGCAAAACTATATGCGAATCTGTTTGAAGTGACCTTAAAACCAAACAAATAATTAATTACAATCATTTTACTTGTTTGTGTATATCCGTTGGTCTAGGTATCGTTATTTACTAATATATCTTCCCATATGTTTGTATTTGTGTATGGCTTTTTAACGATTGAGCCACTAATCAACTCGTTAACTGATTTCCTGAATCAATCCAAATACTCAAGATTTAACTAAAAGTCAAAATCCATACTCTACTTATTCAGCCACTCTCACGACCTAGCTACTGATAAGCATATATACCATAAAATATTTCCAAAACATTTTACATGAAACTATTTAACATCACATTGTTATCGTGCTTCACATAAACTCACAGGTCTTAGAATAAATGTGAAGTGAATCTGAAGATTAATTAATCACTGAACTAATCCGATACTAAAATCTTACAGCTGTCACAAAGAATGATAAAGTGCACTTCTGACAATGAGCATCAACACGCGAATGCAAATATATTGGGTTAATGAATCTTTAACGGAATAAAACATGTTCTAGATTCCACTGACAGCCATCACCAAAAATGATCATCCGAAGATTAGTGTATACGCCAAACAACAGAAACAATGAACATGGCCAAAAAGGAGGAACCGTCTAAGTGATCAAACACACATAAACAATATTAGCACATATCATATCGAAAATCACAATCAATGAAATATCAAATAAGTAACCACTATATATATATATATTCCGGAAGATACAAGTGTTTATTAACAGTTGTCTACGCAAAATACTTCAGATTCGTTGGCCAGACACCATCAGCAACAACGTATTGTGGGAAAGAACAAACCAGATTCCAGTGGAGGAGGAAATCAGGAAGAAGTGGTGGATGTGGATAGGACACACACTACGAAAAGCACCAAACTGCGTCACAAGACAAGCCCTCTCACTTGGAACCCTCAAGGCAAAAAGGAAAAGAGGACGACCAAGGAACACATTACGCCGAGAAATAGAAAAACATATGAGAAGAATGAACAAACATTGGACAGAACTGGAAAGGGAAGCCCTGGACAGACAGAGTTGGTTGGAGAAAATTGGTCGGCATCCTATGCTCCACTGGGGGGTAACAGGCGTAAGTAAGTAAGTAAGTAAGTGAGTAATACTCAAGTATACAATGTATTTTTTACCGTGATAAAATGACAAGAATGAGAATGACTGTGTATAGTAGTAATAGTAGTAGTATTATGCAAACAATAAATACATCACTCAGAGTTATAAGAATCGAAACTGTCCAACAACAAGAAAATAATGCAAACCCAATAATGGGGTTAGAATATTCATTATTCACTGGATAAAATGAAATGAGAAAAAAATAGAAATGAAATCAAATGAAATGATGCAACAAATGATAATTGAAGTTATAAACTATTATTTTCTTTTTTTACACAAATCAAATAGATAAACAATAAAGTAATCTTCGTGCCGTTTCTCTCTCTCTCTCTCTCTGTGTCTCTCTCATCTATTGTTGTTTGAATTGAAAAACAAAATTTACGTTACAACACAGTTGATTGTGTTATTTTCTGTATTTCAACGAACTAGTTACATATAAAACTTGAATCATTATGTTTTCAACGAATTCATTTTACCATTCTGTTTTCTACAATTCACTTCTAGTTGATTCATTGAGTTCGTTTCAATGTTGAAGCCAATTTTTTGATGATCACCACTAGTTTGTTTTAATAATAAACTGTTTTCCTCTATTATTACTGATTGATCATGATTTGTAGAATGAACACTGGTATCTTCTTCATCAGGTAAATCAATATGGTAGTCATCATTGGAATCTTTAAATGATTTTCGATCAAAATTTGATTCTCGTTCTTCATCCTCTTCTTCTTCTTCTTCCTCATCGTCACCGTCTAAATCATGATCATCATCATCATCTTCATCTTCATCATCATCTTCGTCGTCATCATCATCATCATCAGTTGAAGAGTCGACTTTATCTGGTCTAAAATGTTTCCATTTTCTTAGTTCTGATAACATACAATTATTAGTACGCTTTTCTGGAGTAGCACTTTTAATGGAAGCAGTTGGAGTAGTAGTAGTAGCAGTAGTAGCAGTAGTAGTAGTAGTCGTGGAAGCAACGGTAGTAGTAGTAGTCGTGGTAGTAGTATCAGTAGTAATATTAGTAGTATTAGTAGTAGTAGTAGTTGCATTATTATTAACATTTTCTTTCGATGTAGCCGCCTTTTTATGGCTTTTATTTTGTGAAGATGAGCTAACTTGTCCAACTACTGCTTCTGGATGTGCTTCACGTATATGTGCATCAACCATCCATTTTCGACGTTCAGGCATTTGTTCTGAACAGATTGGACAAACCTATAATGAAATGAACAAAATATTTTCTGTGTATTAAAAAGAAGCCTAAATTGTGTAAGATGCACAAATTGATTTTTTCTACTGAAACATTAAACAGACCATGAAATATCTCAACATAACATGATGACTGAAATGCAAGTGATCACTAAAAGTGGCTTACTCAGTTGATCAAGTTTACTCCTCGTCTGTTGTTATTTGAGTGAATCTGATAACTTATGAATGCACAGTGGGTAACACAACCTCTTACATAATTTTTATTTTCTCTTTCTGTATAGTTGAGTTTGTCAAGCGTTGGGATCGTGCACAGTAGACTAATTCATACAAGTATCAACAAGATACTTACACTAAATACTATGTGTTCTAAGAA
Organism: Schistosoma turkestanicum; assembly: GCA_944470395.2. Taxonomy (NCBI): domain Eukaryota; kingdom Metazoa; phylum Platyhelminthes; class Trematoda; order Strigeidida; family Schistosomatidae; genus Schistosoma; species Schistosoma turkestanicum. The sequence continues at coordinate 8,648,353 of OX103975.1, forward strand.
GTAATTTCATTTATAACATCCAATTAGTAAACACTAGTATCGGTTCTCATGCTCAGACTTTTTATACACGAACCCCTAACTTTGAATAAGCGATACAGTTCATTAAAGTCAATCTTAAACTGATAATGAAACTCCACAGTTCACATTATAGACTAACTTTAATCGAGTAATAATAATTAAGAACTAGGAAGTACTGGATAGCTGTCTCATCCTACTATGAGGCTCATTGGCAGCGGGCATACACGGCCTCATTTGGAATCAAGACACAACACTCGGACTGTGTAGTGAGCACTTAAGCTTCAGATCACTGAGTCAGTATTTCATGACCACCCACCAGACAGTAATTACAGGCAAAAATATTACTTCGACTTGACCACATAATAATACTCATCAGTTAGTCAGTTGCAACGTAGAACTTCGTACGTATGTACATAAGTTCATTTTGTCATACTACATTAGCACAGAGACGCAAAAGTCAAATCAAATACCATAGTGATAAAGATAGTAGGAGAAGAAGACTAGGGTTTGAAGATATTATTCAAGAAGTATAACTCAGTGAGATAAGTTTAGAAAGAGAAAGGTAGAGGTGCTGACGAATCCATAAGATTAGGATTTGAGAGAGCTCAAAGAATGGATGCACTTGCGCCATTGCAAACGATTTTGAGCCATGTCATTCAAGGTCTCTAACCATTGGTGACTTTCGTCTTGCGGGCCCCAACCAGGTAGTCCAAATCTACCAACATGACTCAGTCCACTTGTCAGTGACTTCATGGATTTCTGCAATGTTTTGGTCTGGCCGCCCCTAGCTTTCTTCCAACCTCCTCCTACACCACAAAACATAGCTCGACGAGGCAGTCGGTGGTTGGGCATTCGTAATACATGTCCCAACCACCTCAACTGATGAAGTTTCACTACTTTATCTATTGATCTGCTATCCTAAACTATTACTCTTTTCCTAATGGCAGCATCGCTCGCTCGGTTGTCCCAGGATACACGAGCAATGCTTCTAAGACGTCTATGATCGAAAACCAGTAACCTACGAATATCTTGTACTCTCACTGGCCATGTTTAACAGCCATATAGGAGAACGGAGCGAACTGCTGCACAGTACACTCGTCCTTTGATTAGAGAACGGATATCTCGCCTACGCCATAAGTGACGCAGGTTGGCAAAAGCCTATCGAGCCTTCTGTATCCTTGCTGAGATTTTGTCAGTCACCAGGCCATCAGCACTGATGAGGCCCCCCAGATAAGTGAAGCGATCAACTCACTCGACTACTTCATTCCCTATCACTAGTTCAGGTGCCGATGAAACCCAATCTTGAAGCAACATTTTGCATTTCGACGCGGGAAAACCGCATCCCGAACATGCTTGCATTGTTGCTTAGGGTAGTCAGAAGACTCTGCATTTTGCATACTACAAATTATTAACGATCATTGGAGCAAATGAAATTTATTCCAGCTCTCCTGCTTAATTTGATTAAACAGTTATAATAAAAATATAAAAAAAACATTTTAGCTAAAGGTAAGTATTAATTCATATGAAAATGAATTAATTTCTGTTTAGAATTGACAAAGTTTTTTAAGCTAAATCGATAAGCATTCATTCATGTCATTGAGACTGTTTTTTATACATGATTAACATATTTCTTCATAAAAACTAAAATGCATTGAACTAAACCAAGTTCTCCCCCATATGCTGATGCTAAACAACATTCTATTGAATTAGTAAAATGTGCTTTTTCAAAAAGGCCGTGAATTGCATAAGAAATAAGTAGTGTTCAGAAAATTCTAAAAGCTTGATAGTTTATAGTGAATCGTTCAATTTCGTTCCTTACATATATACATATATATTCAGATTCGTGGTGGAATTTCCTTCTCTGAGATGGATGATGGTTCGGTTGTGTATCCTGGGACAACCGTATAAGCAATGCTGTCGTTAGGAAACGAATTTCTAGGTAGAGATGGCGAATTAGTAGATGAAGTAGTGAAACTTCATCAGGTGAGGTGGTTGGGACATGTGTTACGTATGCCTAACCACCGACTGCCTCGACGAGCTATGTTTTGTGATGTAGGAGTAGATTGGAAGAAAGTTAGGGGCAGCCAAACCAAAACATGGCACAAATCCATGAAGTCACTGACTAGTGGACTGAGTCATGTTGGTAGATGTCGGCTACCTGGTTGTGGTCCGCGAGACGAAAGTCACCGATGGTTAGAGACCTTGAACGACATGGCTCAGAATCGTTTGCAATGGCGCAGGTGCATTCACTGTTTGCGTTCTCTCTAATTCTAACCTTCTGAATTCCTCATAATCTCTACCTTTCTCCTTCTAAATTTATCTTACTGAATCATACTTCTCGAATCATATCTTTGCTCCCTAATCTTCTCCATTACTGCTAAAACTTCTGCTATCACTCTCACTCTTGGATTTGAACTGACAGTTGCATCTCTGTGCTGATGTGGTATAGCAACCTGAACTGATGTACTTATGTACGAAGTTCAGCGTTGTATCTGTCTGTCTGTCGGTGTGGAGCATTCATCGTTCTTCTGAACATTATCATCAGCATGTTGTTATTCAGAAGAACAATGATGAAAGCTTCACTACCACAATCATCCACCTGAGCTACGAATTTTCTCCACCATCTCATATCTAGACTCATTTGACACGCACTGACAAATCAGACACAAATAAATAGATAGAAAAAACGTGAGAGTTAATACAGTACTGTTGTATGGCAATAAGAAATATGTATACCAGTAGTACTTAAACACTAATGTGGCAGAAAGTAAGTAAGAAAGTAACGTACAGAATCAGTCAGTCAGATGCAACGTAGAACTTTGCACATAAATACATCAGTTCATGTTGCCATACCACATCAAAACAGAGATGTAATCGTCAATTCAAATCCAGTAGTAGTAGAGGTAGTAAAGGTATTAGAAGTAATCGGAGAGGTTAGGATGAGAAGATATTATTCAAGAAGTATGATTAAATGAGAAAAGTTTAGAAAGTCAAAACTAGAGTTGTTGAAGCATTCAGAAGATCAGGATTTGAGAGAACACAAAGAATAAATGCACCGGCGCCATTGCGAACGATTTCGAGCCATGTCATTCAAGGTCTCTAACCATCGATTATTATCATCTCGCGGACCCCAACCAGGTAGTCGACAATTACCGACATGGACGTACAGAATCAGGAAGCAATACAATGTAGAACAATGCCACATTTAAAATTTCAAAGAATATGAAGAATTATTACAATGTGGTCACTTCTAAACCACATTACTTAACGTTTAGAACTGATAATCAAACTGGTTTTAAGGAAGCCAATCACAGAGAAAACATAAGTGATTTGAGTACATTTAGTCCTGCTTAAACAACTTTCTGTGGAAGCCACCAATAACGAATTAAATTCAGTTATGACAACACTAAATGAGTAACATAAATCACAAGCATTTCGGTCGATAAAATTGAACAATCTGATTTGTTTTTTCATCTTGTACTCTACGCTAATGATATGTCAAATATATATCACACACACAATTAAACATAAAAATTTCTAATGTCCGTCAAATAAACTGCTATGAATATGATAAAAAGTATTTCATTTATGCCCAAAACCTCTCAAATATGTGTAATATGACTAAGCAATGATAAGATGAATAGTCACCGTCTAATGTATGCAAACTTTGAAAGTTTTGAAAGAAGAATTCTGTGAAATTTTAGTGAAATTCATAATTGATGTAAGGTAGAAACTATATTGTAGGAAAGTTACTTCGATACTTTAATTGAATGAGTAAGCAATGAAAAACTAAACATAACATTTCGTTGAAATCATGAACCAACCAGTGTCAGACCATGATCGAGGTCCTGAAAGCATTAGACAACCGTTTCGTACAAGTATAGGACTCATCAGTAGTGTGCACATACGATCTCTGCATTAGGGAATCGAACCTAGGACCTTAAATCTCAAGCGCAAACGCTCAAACGCTTGATCACTGAATCAGCATTTAATTGGGTTCAATAAGTCCACGATATTTTCTGCCCATCATCTATTGTCGTCAATCTCACACCCAACATGGTTAAACTCCACCGGTCACGGCTTATCACTTTAACCCCAAAACTTCCTTCCTGAAACTAATCACTAATGAGCACATGATGACTATCAGTATAAGGTTGTGGAGATTGTCGGGTTTCACTAACATGATTGGTCGTTTGCGCGCAGGACTGAAGGTTCTGGCTTAGATTACCGCATGTGTGGTCAAGGATTAGGACTGCTGGTGATTCCCGTACTGAGACGAAACGGCTTTCCAGTGATTTATATATATATATCCTGGTTCTACTCAACAAGAAACAATGATCTACAATTCATATAAGTATAAAATTTAAACTATTATATCTAGTACCTGTGGATGAAATTTTCTCAAATGTCCTTCCATTAATTTCAATGAACTAAATGATTCATTACATTGTGGACATTTATGTGGTGTAACAACATTATGTGTAGTCATACGATGACTTCTTAAAGCTTGTACTGTTGGAAAACCAGCTGGACATAAATTACATAAATATTTACGACCCAATGTTACTGAACCTTTCGATGTTAATTGTAAAATACTATCAGTATTAAATGATTTATTATTTAAAGTTTGTTCATTTTTAGATGATTGCACATTACTACTATTATCATCGCTAGTAGTAGTATGATTATGATTATTTAAATTTTCATTTTGTCTTTGTGCTAATACACGACCAACTTCAGCAGCAATATTTAACACTTCTTCTTTTGGTGCATTAATTTTCATCCAAATATCTGTATCATTATCAAGAATTTTTTTAATACCATGTGTACGTAAATGTCGATTTAATAATGATTTTGAAGCTAAACAAAAACCACATAATTTACATAAATATGGTCGTATACCAGTATGTGAACGTAAATGTTCATTTAAATGTACTTTTTGTCGATAAGCTTTTGAGCATAATTCACATTTATATGGACGTTCACCAGTATGTGTACGTATATGTTTTTCACGTGCACTAGCTCGACTAAATGTTTTATCACATGTGGTACATTTAAATTTACCACTATTAGCATGACGATCCATATGTTCACGTAATGAACCACGACGCATTGTTTTACAACATACAGGACAATTAATAAATTGTTTTTCACGTTCACGTGATTTATATTGTTGAAAAGATTTATCATGAACATTGTCTTCTTCTTCTGCATCATCATCGTCATCCACATCATCATCATCAGCAGCATCAGCATCATCATCGTTATCATCGCCTTCATCACCTTCATCATGATCAATTTCACTAGGATTTGAAGATAAAACAGACATAGATAAATTAGAAATTTGTTCTTTACTCATAGTAGATGACGGCAAATCAGTTTTATTCTGATTTAATGATTCTGTTATTTTAGTAGTAGTGACTGTTGTTGTTGTTGTTGGTAAAGATAAACCAAGCGGTGCTATCGGTGGTTTATCCGATGGAAAAATTGGTATCAATTGTCCAGTGGACAATGCAGCCACAGTAGCTACAGCAGCTGCTTGTGCAAAAAACGACGCAGCTGTTTGTAAATTATTCATACATTCACTGGTGACTGGAGCAGCAGTAGTAGTAGTAGTATCAGTTGCAGCAGTTTGACAAGTTTTTCTTTGTTTACATTTTGGACTATTATTATTATCAGTAGTAGTATCTGATGATCTTTTTAAAATAGTTGAATTGGTGTTGTTATCATCATCAAATAGTTCATTATTATTATTATTATTATTTTCTTGTGAACTATTCTCATCCGGATCATCAGTGTTGTTGTTGTTGTTGTCATTGTTATGACTACTTTGATTGTCAACATCATTGGAATTTTTTAAATCATTGACAACATCATCATCAATGTTATCTTCATCGTTTGAATCGTCTTGTTCTCTGTTCAAATGAAATTGTTGAGGTGTTGCTTTAAATCTTGGCATAATTAAAGAAGAAATAGGATAATCTGTAATGGAAAGAAAGAAATAGGAATGAAGATTGTCAGAGAATAATGTATATTCAGTCAAGAAACAATTGATGTGTGCAAATTCTTGAACAAGAATATCAGTAACATCATAGATTGATAATGATAATAGTTAATTCATTTACCGACCGCTTGAGTATCAATCACACTCTAAGTAGGAAGGCTGGAGATACTATCACCTTGCTCAAACCAAAATAAGCGGATTAGAGTTCGAATCCGACAGTGCCTTTCACCCTTCTTCGCTAAGTCAGTAACAGGAAAATCCTACTCACTGCCTTCTCGTGACAGGAGTGTTGTTTATGAAATTGAGAGTAGGAAATGTGAGTACCCGGTCCCTTAACCAGGTTGGTTAATATCAAAGATTGAACTAAAGGAGTTGGAAAAGTGATTCCAAACCAATAGTGCATATGGCCCCCAAGATCCTGATGGAACCTATGGCGTATGAAACTATTATTGGTTACCTGCTACCATGTGACTGTATTGTACGGCCTAGCTATCAAAATATTGATTGAAAGAAGTTATCATGTAGCCCCATGCTATCACTAAGTTATCACCCTATCGAAATACAACACAGTGTATTTCAAATAATTCTGTCGATTATTTAAATGTGTGTAGAGCAGCTTTCTGTTTGATCAATTTATCTTTTGATATGAAAAAATTCGCCTGTATTTGATTAAAATCATGAAACGATCAATATTACACCACCATTGAAAATCTAGAAGCATTGGATGGTCGTTTCGTCCTAGTATAGAACTTATCCACAACCCCCACAAGCGGGAATCGAATCCAAGATCTTTGGTCATGAGCGTGAACTCTTAAGCTCTTAACTACTGAGTCGACATGCAACGGTGTTAATGTCTAATTTCAATCAATTCGCGATATTGAGCGACTTCATTCATTGTTTTTCCGTGGGTAACTACCTCCCACTAACTCATAGATGAACTTCATTCCTTGATATTTGAGACAGTAAACCATTGATAAAACAAAGTCCAGACGGAAAACTGATACTGAAGTTAGAATAAGCCTTGGATTAAAGCATTGTGCCTGTACTTGCTTATGGAGTTTCATTTATAGACGAATAGTATTTCAAAATTATCCAGAAACATAAATACACGAGAGTTGTCAAGAAAGAAAGTTTAATCGTAACGTAAAATAATAACAAGGTGGGTTCTATGACCCTAATCAGATACCCATCCACAGATTCATGTACGTTAGACTGCAAGTGGGTGATCATAGTTTGACCTTGTGGTGATGATAATGACTTTCAACTGATTACGCATTCCAGAACAGATCGAAAGTTTTCTTAAGTACTCCGTTTTCTAATGAATGTTAATTGAATCACACTTTCTGTGAATAGAGACACTGAACCACATGGCACAAAATCGTTTGCAATGACTCAGGTGCATTCACTCTTTGTATTCTCTCAAATTCTAATTTTATAAATAAGAACATTCAGTTAACTAAGCACATGTTATTTCTCAGTAGTGATAATTAATCAAAGTTAAAAATGACAGGTAGTGAACTAACTAAGAAGAAAATACAACGCAAGCTCCTTATTATCAATTTTTAAAAATGTAGAAAGCCATAGACTTTCACAGCTACAATTCGGGGACAAGATGGCGTTAACAGTCGGTCACTGACTTAAAGAACAAAGTAACCAAAACACAAAATGTATCTGGTTGTGTTTTGGTCGATCGACATCAGCTTGCCTATTTATCATTATTATCATTATTCTGCAGATAAATTTTTGCATTATTGATCGTCACGCATGTGATTATTTTTAAATTTTAAGGCAACGTTAATATTGACTTTTAGCCAGATAATTTCGATCCACGTTATTTGTTATTTTGTACAATGTTGAACACTTTAATCAAGCGATGCAAATAAAATAATTAACGTCGTCGTCATCACCTTCATTCCATAATTACGTGTGCGTTGTCTGTATTTCAATGTTATTACTATGTGTTAGTCTCTGGATAGATCAGATCAATAACATTCGACTTAAGATCACAGAGTACAAGTGACAATTTCAAATGTTCACTACAAAAATAAACATACTTTCACCATAAAATGTATACATACAAATTATCAAAGAAAAACTTTAATCAGTCAGTTGCAACGTAGAACTTCGTACGTAAGTACATCAGTTCATGTTGCCATACCACATCAGCACAGAGATGTAATTGTCAATTCAAATCCAATAGTAGAAGAGGTAGTAAAGGTATTGGAAGTAATCGTAGACGTTAGAATTAGACAAATATTATTCACGAAGTATGATTTAATGAGATAAGTTTAGAAAGTCAAAACTAGAGGGGTTGAAGAATCCAGAAGATTAGGATTAGAGAGAACACAAAGAATAAATGAACCGGCGCCATTGCGAACGATTTTGAGCCATGTCATTCAAGGTCTCTAACCATCGATTATTATCATCTCGCGGACCCCAACCAGGTAGTCGACAATTACCGACATGGCTAAGTCCACTCGTCAATGACTTTATGGATTTCTGCCATGTTTTGATTTGGCCGCACCTAACTTTCTTCCAACCTATTCCTACACTACAAAAAACTTTAATCGTATTCAAATGAATACATCTCATACTACATGATGACTCTGGAGATGTAATTACAATATTATCTTTCACAACCCATTAATCTCATAATTTTAGTTGACTTATGCAAGTTAACAGATCATTTATATTGAGTCATCACAATAGAAACAATTTTAAAACAATTAGTCAGTCCCCTTTTATTATACATGTTGATAGAACAATGAAAAGAGGTAATTGATCTGAAAAATGTGATGTATTTGCGCGCTATACACATTTCGAACAATCTGGTCACACACATACACACTTCTCAAGGCATTTTATATGAAGATTAAGTAAAAGGTCAATTAAATAAAAAGTTCTAACAGACATAAGGTGATAATTGTAAATAAAGGAGAGAGAAAATTAACGTAATATAGAAAGGATAAGAAAGGGTAGGAAGTTGTCACATTACTCTAGGCTTACAGATTACTAGGGTAAACTCAAGGTTGTAACAAATTGTTTCTGTACACATAAGGGGGGTTTTAATTTACGAACGGCCAAGGCTTCCATAAACCACAAAATTCGTCCTTCAACATGTCTATACCATGTTCTGAAGGCTGCCTTGATGTCAATCTTATGCCCTATCTCAATTATGTGTTTTGCGATCGATGAACATAGTTTTCTGTTTCCCACGTTTATCGGCTCATCTGAAGTTAACTGATTTTGAAGCCACTTAGGAACATGTTCCATAAGCCTTGATTACAAAGTCCGATTACTCCTCCTTACGTATGTGTGTCCACACAAACATGTAAATTGATAAATGCAATGGGTTGCGATGTAATCATTCGAGCAACTTTTAGGTCTCTGTGGTATCATAGGCTCAGTCTTTTCAATTATAACCAGTTTAGCAGTGTAAAATGTTTTCTCTATGGCTGCTTTTAGTATAAGCGGTTTTAGTAGTATTTTAACTTATAAACCATCTGTGATGACTTCAGTTTTACAAAGAAAACACAATCGGTTAACTAGGAACATTCTTTATTATAAGGGATACTACTCCTAACTCATGTCTCATATGGTCGAAAAATGAAAATTTCGGAAACGCGAAAAAATCATTGCCCGACATGAGACAAAGGGTAATAGAAGTGTTTGGGCCTATTTGCATTAAGCTGGGCTGCCTCTTCTACTATCCTGCGCCATATATGTGTACACCATATGCTATATTGCTATATAGAGCTGAAGGTCTCCTATGAGACTAGAGGTTCGCTGTGTATATTGTGGATGGCTTGGCTTTGCTTTGGTAAGCATTGTTAACAGTCCATATACAAAACTGGTTAGAAGGGTGACCGATTTCATTGATATAGGTGGTTGTTTTGCGACATTTCCGAGGGCCATTGTTATCGGGGTGCTGTATTACATATCACCATTGCTAATAACAATGAGTTTCACAGTCATGTAAGCGGGATGGGTCTAAATGGCCTGTTCATGCGGTGCATGTTGATTGACGCGATCATTGATCGGAAATATATATACCATTGTGTGTATATGAAATGGTGTGAATAGTCCACCAGGGTATCAGGTACCTGTGTGGTTGCACCACAGGATTGAGCCGAACTGTTCATGTAGTAATGGTAAAACGTGTCCAGTCTCTATGGTTCTCCTGAAAACCAATGTAAAATTGCCCTAGACAATACAGGGTAAATTTATATAATAACCAGTGGTTGTTTTACTGAACTTGTTGTTTATTTGCACTTCTGGAACACATTTTCCTTTAGCGCAGTCGCCATCTCCAAATGTAGTGGGTCTAGTTGAGGTTGACTGTGAGTCAGTCAGTCAGTTGCAACGTAGAACTTCGTGCGTAAGTACATAAGTTCATGTTGTCATACCACATTAGCACAGAGACGCAAATATCAAATCAAATACCATAGTGATAAAGATAGTAGAGGTATTAATGGTAATGAAGAAGAATAAGGTTTGAAGATATTATTCAAGAAGTATAATTCAGTGAGATAAGGTTAGAAAGACAAAGGTAGATGTGCCGACGAATCCAGAAGATTAGGATTTGAGGGAGCTCAACGAATGGATGCACTTGCGCCATTGCAAACGATTTTCAGCCATGTCGTTCAAGGTCTTGGTGACTGTCGTCTCGCGGACCCCAACCAGGTAGCCTACATCTACCAACATGACTCAGTCCACATGTCAGTGACTTCATGGATTTCTGCCATGTTTTGGTTTGGCCGCCCCTAGCTTTCTTCCAACCTACTCCTACACCACAAAACATAGCTCGTCAAGGCAGTTGGTGGTTAGGCATTCGTAACACATGTTCCAACCACCTCAACTGATGAAGTTTCACCACTTCATCTATTGATCTGCCATTCTTACCTAGTACTCGTTTCCTAACGATAGCATTGCTTACTTGGTAGTCCCACGATATACGTGCAATGCTTCTTAAACATCTATGGTCGAATACTAGTAACCTACGAACATCTCCTACTCTTAACGGCCATGTTTCACAGCCATATAGAAGAATAGAGCGAACTGCTGCGCAGTACACCCGTTGACTGTGAACACGTCTACAAATCAATTACGTTCTGGTCTTTACTCGTTATCCTGTCGTGAACCCATAATAGGGAGCAAAGGATAGTCCAGATGAAGGAGTATATTGACTGGCGATTTCGTGGTATCGAAAGAATATCGAAATCGTGCCAGAGAAAATGGGCGAAGAGTTTACAGAGCAGCAGAAACACAATCGCAACCGCGCAACGAGAAAGTATATGTACAAAAGTACGAATACACAAGAAGTTCATTAAAACAATCACTGGTACAATTGATCATAATAATGAATGTTTCTATTTAACCAATCGCGTTTTCTTCGTATAAATGAAGTCACTTACAAGTCCTATAATTTTAAATAATGAACTTTGCTTTAAACCAGACCATTTTCGGGATTATTAATTTAATTATTTACTTGTAGAGGCTACAGTGAATTTATTGAAAAGTATATTCTTAGATTATAAATTTAGTGTTTTAAACGATGACAGATCAACTCCATCTAGAGACCCTTTGGGGCTACTACCTGTCTCAAGCCTGGATAAAGTAGGAGGGTTGAGTGTGGGATTGGCGACCTCATCCCGTAGAAAACTAACTCGCTAAAAATCGCTAACCAGAAAAATCAATTCAAACCATTTGAACTATGCCCTGGATATCCCGACCGAAACTGCTACCTTGACCTGGTGGTCGGGCTTGCCTGTCGTCATGACACAACCGAGCTATATTGCCTGGAACTTTTGTTCCTGAAGGTTCTACCATGCTAGGCTGGTCAATTGGAGAACGATGAGACTAAAAGCAGCTACTCAAGGTCTGAGGGCGAAGTCGTACTGCTGACTGCCAAGAGGGGTGTGACAGCAGTAAGGTGTTTCCCTCGGACAACCAGCATCTGCAGCGATGCTGCCTTCTCACAAGGAAGGAAGGTTTAGAAAAGGTCGACCCTAAAAATGTCACACCTCACCCTACCTCACGGATTTCCGTCTCCGGCGGTAAGGGTGCCCACTAAGGGCTTTCAAGAGCGGAGCTAACACTCAAAAACTTCTCATAAAAAGGCCGTGCGTGACCGGCCTCAAGCAGTTGTCCCTTGGACTCTGCGGTCACGCTCCCAGGTCTCCAAGACCGACACTAATCTATCTCCCTTTTCAGGTCCCTTAAGAAACAACCTTCCACTGTGTGGGCAGCCGGGAAGTGACAACCGCCCTCATACCCGTAACGTACGTACGTACGTACGAAGTTCTACGTTGCAACTGACTGACTGACTGATGCCCTGGATATGATGACATACACCAAAAGTGGGAAAATATTAAAATCAACAAGAATTATAGATCAGTAAGGTAAAATAAATAACGAGTATTAAGTAAATAGTGTGAATGTATCTAAATAATTTTAGTCGATAACATTCAGAATCTTACATCATAAAGCTCTGTCAGCCTGACTGCCATAATCAAAAAATCTGTATTTCGTTGTACTAATCAGATCATAAATCACTAACGTCATTTCTTATCATATCTACATCTGATTATTTAACGTATTTCTCAAACTTAGTCTTAACTCATATAGAATAACATACCAGATTATAACTTGACTTGGAATGCAGAATGTATGATCGAACCACAGTAATCAACGAAGGTTATGACTTCGTCAGACAGCCTACTCTCTTTCTCTCTCTAGCCATAACTCTGGGTCAGTCTATATCTGATGGTTTTATAACATGAGGCCTGGTACTTGTTGATACCCATAATAAATATGTTCAAATAGCATACAATTAATAACATTTCTATTCAATAAATTTTGATCAACTGAATTTTATCCAACTTCATTGAAATCATCAATTGATCAATGTTAGATGAGCGTTAGAAACCTGGAAGTACTGAACAGACGTTTCGAAACCGATAGTACTGGGTTCGATTCCCACTTGCGAATTCGTCGATGTACACTGCTGATGAATCCCATTCTAGGACGAAATAGGCTATTCCAAGTTTCTAATAGTGATCTCACATTGATCAATTCATGATTTCAATGGAACTTAGCAATCTACACAACCCAATAGCGACATTTATCCGACTTGTTTATTCACGACTACAGACAACAATCATATCAGTTTACTCCGTTTAGTGTGCACAGAAAAAATCACACTGTTCTAATGAACAAGATAGAGTGATAGTACTTGAAAATTCACCAATATGTGTAAAAAAATCTATAGTAAAACTTAATACAAATTTCTATAAGTAGTATTTACATAATTTATAGAAATTTGTATTAAGTTTTTTATGGTTTTCTTTACACATACACACATAAGTAGCATATACATAATTTAGGGAGTCTCATCAGCGCTGATAGCCTGGTCACTGACGAAATCTCAGCTCGGATACAGGAAGCTCGATTGACTTTTGCCAACCAGCGTCACTTATGGCGTAGGCGTGATATCCATTCGCTAACCAAAGGGCGGGTGTACTGCGCAGTAGTTCGCTCCGTCTTACTTTATGGCTGCGAAAAATTGGCAGTGAGAGTAGATATTCGTAGGTTACTAGTATTCGATCATAGATGTTTAAGAAGCATTGCTCGTATACAGTGGGACAACCGAGTAAGCAATGCTGACGTTAGGAAAAGGGTACTAGGTAAGGATGGCAGATCAATAGATGAAGTGGTGAAACTTCATCAGTTGAGGTGGTGGGACGGCCTCAATAATACTTCGACGCTTAACGAAAGCTCGTGAAGAGCAAACTCGAGAAAACCAATCTGGTTTTCGACCTGGACGTGGCTGTATAGACCACATTTTCACACTACGACAGGTCCTGGAACACAGAAACACATTTAGGCGTCCTACAATAGTTGTTTTCCTGGACCTTAAGGCGGCATTTGACTCTGTGGATCGTGAGGTTCTGTAGCAGTGTCTGTCATTGAAAGGTGTACCAAAGAAGTACATTAACCTCATAAAAGCTCTCTACTCAAACACCACTGGTCGAGTGAGGGCTTATGGCGAACTGTCACCGGAATTCTCTACTTCAAGTGGTGTCCGTCAGGGATGTCCACTTTCTCCATTCTTGTTTAATTTTATCATAGACATGCTCCTAGAAATAACCTTATCCTCGTCTGAATTTTCTGGAGTAGACCTTCTACCAGGTGGCTCGCTTATTGACTTAGAATATGCCGATGACATAGTCCTACTTGGTGAAGACGCTGACAAAATGCAGAGTCTTCTGACCACCCTAAGCAACAATGCAAGCATGTTCGGGATGCGGTTTTCCCCCTCGAAATGCAAAATGTTGCTTCAAGATTGGGTTTCATCGGCACCTGAACTAGTGATAGGGAGTGAAGTGGTCGAACGTGTAGACCGCTTCACTTATCTTGGGAGTCTCATCAGTGCTGATGGCCTGGTGACTGACGAAATCTCTGCACGGATACAGAAGGCTCGATTGGCTTTTGCCAACCTTCGTCACTTATGGCGTAGGCGAGATATCCGTTTGCTGACTAAAGGACGAGTGTACTGCGCAGCAGTTCGCCCCGTCTTACTTTATGGCTGTGAAACATGGCCAATGAGAGTAGAAGATACTCGTCGGTTATTGGTTTTCGATCATAGGTGTCTTCGAAGCATTGCTCGTATATCGTGGGACACCCGAGTGAGCAACGCTGTTATTAGGAAACGGGTACTAGGTAAGAATGGTAGATCAATCGATGAAGTGGTGAAACTTCATCAGTTGAGGTGGTTGGGACACGTGTTGCGTATGCCTAACCAGCGACTGCCTCGTCGAGCTTTGTTTTGTAGTGTCGGAATAGGTTGGAAGAAAGCTAGGGGCGGCCAGACCAAAACATGGCAGAAATCCATGAAGTCATTGACTAGTGGACTTAGCCATGTCGGTAATTGTCGACTACCTGGTTGGGGTCCGCGAGATGATAATAATCGATGGTTAGAGACCTTGAATGACATGGCTCAAAACCGTTTGCAATGGCGCCAGTGCATTTATTCTTTATGTTCTCTCAAATCCTAATCTTATGAATTCTTCAACCCCTCTAGTTTCGACTTTCTAAGCTTATCTCACTGAATCGTACTTCTTGAATAATATCCTCTAATCCTAACCTCTCTGATTACTTCCAATACCTTTACTAACTCTTCTACTATTGGATTTGAATTGACAATTACATCTCTGTGCTGATGTGGTATGGCGACATGAACTGATGTACTTACGTACGAAGTTCTACGTTGCAACTGACTGACTGACTGACTGACTGAGGTGGTGGGACATGTGTTACGAATGCCTAACCACCGACTGCCTCGACGAGCTATGTTTTGTGGCGTGGGAGTAGGTTGGAAGAAAGTTAGGGGCAGCCAAACCAAAACTTGGCAGAAATCCATGAAGTCACTGACAAATGGACTGAGTCATGTTGGTAGATGTAGACTAACTGGTTGGGGTTCGCGAGACGAAAGTCACCAATGGTTAGAGACCTTGAACGACATGGCTCAAAATCGTTTGCAATGGCGCAGGTACACCCACTATTTATCTTTTCTCGAATTCTAATATTCTGAATTCCTCTTCAAATCTGTTTTTCGCTTTCTAACTTCTATACCGTAATCTCCATTACTGTCAATACTTCTACTATGTCTACCACTATGGGATTTGAACTGACAGTTGCGTCTCTGTGCTAATGCGGTATGTCAACCTGAACTGATGTACATACGTACGAAGTTCTGTGTTGTATCTGTTGAACTAGGGCTAACAATAATTTTTAAAAAAAATATTCATCAAAATCATGCAAATCTTGCTAATGGATTTTGTGATATACAACTTGATGAGATCATACAGTTCTTGTTGTTTTATACATGAAGCTTTGAACCATGACAAAATTGTTTTAAAGAATAAATTTACACAAACACCTAAACTCCTCTTCATATATCAATAAGGATATTTTGTATTCAATCAAATTAAAAATCTTCATTCTACGTTTGTTTTGTCTAAATTTAATTATTTTAGTGAAAATGTAAAGAGTAGTGACTGGATGCACAACTGTATTACACATGATAAATAGTATTAATAATGAATTTCGGCTAAAGGGTTAGTTTTCATCACCAAATGACCTTTAGTTGTAAAATTACAAATATATATACAGATATTTCATTCAACTATAGTGGAACTTTTCAGTTGTGTACACATAAAAACCCTATATATATATATATACTCAGCTGGCATTAAATTTTCCAGTTTTATTGAAAGTTCATGATGAAAACTACTCTTGACTTCTTTTATTTTTTTTTGTACATTGAACATAATCACTTTTGTATCGAATAAATTTCTAGGTTAAATGTTCAATGTTATCAACGAATTAGTTTAATCCTACTACAATTCAATCATTTGTTTTAATGAAAAGTTTCATTTGAATTGTTGTAACAAATCTAATGAACTCAAAATATACCATGAGAATGATTAGTTGTGATAATTTTTGTATGAATTGTATAATTTCTTAAAAATGATAATTACTTTAACCAGATCAGAAATTAATCCATACTTATGATAATCTCTTTTAAACACTACTTAATACCACTACTATTACTTCTACTAGGATTATAGATAGTTACGATCATAAACAGACTGACACTTCTTCATCACTATAGTCTTCAAGCTATTTTCATGATAATTTACAATTGACTGACTTGTACTTTTACAATCTAACTAACTAGGTGTATATAGACATGAATAGTATCATTCTTATTGATTAACTTTGGTGAAACAGATTACAATTCACATATTCACCTATTAAGATGAATCAAATAGTCAAACAGATACACATACCATTATTCTTATACAAATACATATGCACACACACACAAACACACACGCACAATAAGAATGTAAGAACGAGATAGAGAAGAATGCAAATCCGAGACAGAAAACTGAATTTCTATTGACTGATATGGATCAATAAAACGTTGAGTTGAGATCAGAATCAATGATGATTTCAAATTAACTGACTTTATTCATGTGCTATTCAGTCTAACAATTAACTACTACTTTAAACAAATTCAACTTGACTGTTGACTAGAAAGAACATGCATCAATTGACAACATGTATATCCAATTTATGCAAAGTACATAAACAGAATAGATGTAGAACAATGAAAGTTGAACAAAAAAGAATTCTGACTATTTGATTCTATTTAAGAAAAATAAAAAGATGTATGGTTTTAAGTAGTATTTGAACTAAAAATACCTAGAATTCTACGGAATCAATTGGCAAATCAAGAATTTGATTAACTGAAACATTTACTGAACAGTTTATTCACCTATACTATTACTGATCAGTTCAGTTGAATTTTGGCAGAATTCGGATCTATAATTGAACTGTTGTTCACCGTTCATAGATCACTTGATAGAACTCAAGACTATTTTAAATCTTCCAATTAACTAGGATTTTTCTTTTAAAATTGACGCTCATGTCCGAAGTTTGTCTTTAAAATGTTTCCTACAAGGATGGTTAGTATATTAGAAAGTAAACTAGATCGATTTAAATATGGATAACGCAATAGATTGTTTTACTTAAGCTATCAGCAGCCCGTTTAGTATTACAAGCTGTTGTTAAAGTATGTTCATTGTAAGTCGTTTCAATAGCCCTACTTTCGTAAGGAACCGTTTGACCATCAATGCAAAAATTAATTCTAGTTCATTTCGTAACATAATAGTCATTCCTGTGGGAAGTAGCTTTGTGGTGTGAGCTACTTATAAGTAGTATATGACGGCAGTGTCAACGTAATGTCTGGCAGCATAATATGGGTGAAGATCAAGAAAGGAAGAGTCAGAAAACAATGGAATTTGTATGAAACGCATGAACAGTGACATTGGGTTGATGTTTTGCAACATGAACAGTCCAGTTCGATATGATGAACTGATATTTTGCAAATTAACGATTTACGATATGGTTTTCCAATTTTACTGAATAACTCTGTAATTTCGCTAAATACAATTCGGTTGCCCCACCTGTGTTCTCGTTCACTACAGCTTGTCAATAGATATTCAAACATAATAATCAACTTAACAGTCTCCCTGACAGATACAAGATATATATATATATTCTTCCTACTGTGTAACTGTCGAAACAGACGTATTTATTAGTGAAGTAAGTTGGTACAATGCCTTCAGTTGAGATGGTGGAGAAAACTTGTAGCTCAGGTAGATGATTGTGGTGGTGTTTCGTTCTCTGAGCTGGTTGTTTTGGTCAACAGAAATCAATCAAGATCGAGGTTAGCAGAACAAGCTACAGGTCAAACGTGGAGAAATTCGAATGCTTCACTTCTATCTGAAGTTTGTGCTGATGATGTTGTTCAGATGAGGAACAATGAAAGCTCCACAACCAAAACAACCAGCTCAGAGAACGAAACACCACCACAATGCCTTCAGTCTATCGATTTAATCAAAGTGGAAAACTGTATCGTTCAAACCAGAAGGCTTGACTCTTTGCAATATGAGGAGTATACGAAATCCAACGTTTATATAATTTGATTAGAAACTACACTGAAATTAGGAATAAATATTATTTTCACACATTGAAATCATGAATCAATCTTTGTTAGACCACCATTAGAAACCTGGAAGCACAAGACGGTCGTTTCGTCCTGATATGGTGGAGTTCAACCCTGTCGAGTGTAGACAGTAACTACCGAAGACAAATGGGTGAGGTCGCGCAAAATCCTTAGATTGATAACAGTTGGATATTAACACCGTTGGATGCCAATGGTCCAGAGGTTAGGCGTTCGCGCACAAGATCCAAGGTCTTTGGTTCGAATCCTACGAGTGGCAGGAATCATGGATGCGCACTACTGATGAGTCCCATACCAGGACGAAACGGCCGTCCAGTGCTTCCAGGTTTCTAATGGCAGTCTAACATTTTGTTCGAATGTATGCGAAAAATCATTTGATAATCTACTTACTACATACTGTTTAGTGCGAAAATGTTCATTTTATACTTGCTAACTTCATAAAATCTATAAAAACCTTGAAATAAAAAAATTCTCATCAATAGGTTATCAACTATTAAGTTTTATGAAACAGATATTGTAAGTTTGTGAAGTCAATGATTATTAGTTTGGGTCATGTTGATACATGTAGATTATTTTTTGGCAAGGATCCACACGAAAACGGAGATTAGTAATCGTGGATCTATGATAAAATAGCTCAGAATCATTCACAATGACTCAGACACCTTCATTCTTTATCTTCCTATCAATCACAACAACATAGAAGTGAAATTCCATAGAATGGGAAACATGAAAATATGTGAGGTTAACGCTATTCATCACAGACATATCTCATTTGGGACACCGTTGAAACCCACGCTGCACTAGACAGTTCGTTCATTCCACTATGAGACTGCTCGATAGTGTGCACACAACGGGACCAAAACCAGTCCTCACAGTGAACTTCTAACCATTAGAACCACTGAGTTACCATTCAGCAGTACAGTTTCAACATCGATCGATGCATTATTTAGCTCAACAAACATGTACTACCACTGGTACTAACTGTTTCACTCCAGAGATTTTAGAACTTCGCTAGTCATGAATCCACACTAGAACTTCAGGAACATATCGAAGCACGTCATTAGTCAACTGGTTATTGTGCTTTTCCTAAAGACCTGAAAACCCTAGATCTCATTCCTGGTGGGTTTTAGGTGCGTACTATTTAGGAGTTCCATAAAAGAATCAAACAGTCCTCTAACAATCTATGTTATTTAGGAATAGCTCAATTGAAATCAATCTCTGATCAATACAATCTACAAATCTCACCCCTCGAACTAGAACTTCATATTGGTTAATGGAAGTGAGATTTTCAAGTGAAAAGTATCATTTACGGTTCAGTAGAAGGTGAACATGAACACACAGAAAAACAGATACAGTAAACAACTGGTCCCTGGTGTGATTTACGTGTATCCAAATGAGGAATTAAAAGTAAGTTGAGAAATCACTCGTTACAATATCTTACAGTGCCTGTTGACATAATGGTTGCATAAAAAGTAATAAATCAGTTGTGTTTTGGTTTACAACACTGAATGGTTTAGAGTAATGACTTTGTCATAGTTTGGAGTCTTCTGGCAAAGAAATTGGGATGGTTCAAGTTAGGTAAGAACTTTAAATTGTTTCAACCAATTAAAATGTATTTGTATACTGTCAGATAACTTTGTAGTGGAATACTTTGATGAAGAGAATGCGATTGGTGAAATGGGAACAATTATTATTAAAGCCAGTTGTACCAGTGATTCTTTTGGGGCACAGTTTTGGAGGTTTGCGATTTTTTACACATTTGAAATCATCAATCAATCATTGTTAGACCACCATTAGAAACCTGGAAGCACTGGACGGCCGTTTCGTCCTGGTATGGGACTCATCAGCAGGTAGATAGGACAGATAAATGAAATATAAGACAACTTGCAATCGGATATATCAGTAACTACAAATAGTTCCAAAGTAATAGACTTGTGAGGCATGTTCCAGTATTAACAAACCTCAGTATTATCAATACAGACTACTTATTTCATTTAATATCCCTATTTATCAGAATAAATCATCTAAACACTGGATTATAGCTTGGCTAATTCTCAAATTCTGTGTTTTCAACTAGTCCTGATATTAGGAAGACAGTAGAAAAAACGATGTAAAGGCCGACTATTAGTTGTATTGGTCATCAGTGAATAAAAATTACGATTATCATGAGTTTTAGTCATATATCACCTATTTTTCAGTTTAGCAATGAGGTACTAATTATAACTAATGTGTTATTAGTACAATAAAAATCTCAATCGAATTTAACGAAAACGTACAGAAAACATTGGTGTTACAGTAAACAACCGATATCAGTATGTGGGTGGTCGGTCAACTTGAACTATACATCATTCATCAAACTAATAGAGATGGATAAGAGAAAAATCATTTGGATATATACTTTTTAATCAACCTCTTGACAAGCTTATTCTAAACATTTTTATAACATACAAGTGTAAATAAAACAAAAATACTGACAGCTGGCATTGTATAATCATCTCATCCAATATATAAATTTATATAAAACTTCAAAATATCTAAGATAATTTCTATATAAATATTAATGAGAAAACATTACATGTTAACATTTTGTCACCTACCGAAATAAAAGTTAACTCAATTGTATAAACTGAATCCGTCTTAAATGGAAAACTAACGTAAAGCCTTTTAGCCTTTATTTTATTTTATTAGGGCAGATATTCTGATAAACCATGACGGCCTAACGATGCAATCGATATTACATATAAAACCTGTCTGTCTAGTCTTTCTTTTTTCATTTTTCTAACAGTCTTAACGTTTTGGGTCAGAGAGCGCATAGAATGCCACTGGTCTAGCGATCGAACCCGGGTGACTAAAAAAAGGACAGGCCAACGAGCGCATACAAACAGGTCTGCTTTATTTAACAAATAGATTGTCTGTCATTCGTTAGTCTGTGTCGTTCAAGGTCAAAGTGATCATCGTGCTGTTATAGGAGTGGTTTTTAAGCAGAAATATACAACCATTCTCTGCATATCATTTTTAATTGATCATTTTGTCGTCTGATGATGAATAAGTTATGGTTTGACTAAAATCAAACTATTCCAACAATTTTGAATCACATTCATGCTTTGTGTATGTTAAAAACATGAATAAACTTGTGGAGTGAATTATTTATTCTTCAACGGACATATTTGTTGGGAAAGTGTATATATATAATCCATTTTACAAATAAACCGTCGACATAATTTACTAGTATAATTCACAGTATACCTATCTGCAGCATTTGTTCCTCTTAGTATATTACCATTCTCCAGGGGAGATTCCAGTGAAATCTATCCTCTTTTTTCTGTCATATAACAAGAAGTGATCCTAATATGAATATATCTTCCTAGTTTATGGTTGACATCCTGAACCGTCACTACATTATATCATATTGAAACGACCAGTAAGTTATCATAAATTCTTTTTTTCTTATTCAGTGACATAATAGGTTATTTTGATGATCAAATATTCTTTTACGGCTTTCAGTAATTAGATTAAACTAGTCCTATCTATTGTATGTTTGAATTGAAAAGGTCAAAGGTGATTAGTTTCATCTATTAGGTCGTGTAGAAAAGTCAAATGTTATTGTATGAAGAAGATATAGCTGTCTAATTCATGTTAAGAGAAAAAGCCTTTAAGTATTTAAACTTAACTAAAGGGTAAAACTAGTTTAAATGAAACAGCGAATGTTTCATTTCCATTCATGTATTATGTATGGATTGATCAGTTCATGATTTTAATAAAATTTCTTATCCCATCAATCCATGTCCTCTCGAATCGTCTCTTCCATGACTAGTCTCTCCTATTAGCACAATATTGCTAAAACTTCTACTACTCTGGGATTCACCCTGACAATTTCGTCTCGCTGTGCTAACAAGGTGTAGCAACTAGAACTAAAGTACACATGTGGCAGATTCTACATTAAATGACAGATCTGTCGAATTGCCGTTTTAGAACAAAAGCTTAAAAAATTGGGGAGTTTTTCTTTGGTGACCTATAGTTAGGATTAGGCTGTATACTGCAGAAAACTTGAGGTATGTGTGGATTTGATTTCGACCAATTTGGTCTCGTGCTGTTATGGATATGAGGGCGGTTGTCACTTCCCGGCTGCCCACACCGTGGAAGGTTGTTTCTTGAGGGATCTGAAAAGGAAGATAGATTAGTGTTGGTCTTGGAGACCTGGGAGCGTGACCGCAGAGTCCAAGGGACAACTACTGCTTGAGGCCGGTCACGCACGGCCTCTATATGAGAAGGTATTTTGAGGATCAGCTCCGCTCTTAAAGGCCCTTAGTGGGCACCCTTACCGACGGAGACGGAAATCCGTGAGTTAGGGTGAGGCTGTGACATTTTTAGGGTCGACCTTTTCTAACCCTTCCTTCCTTGTGAGAAGGAAGCATCAGCTGCAGATGCTGGTTGTTCCGAGGGAAACACCTACTACTGTCACACCCCGTCTGCAGTCAGCAGTACGACTTCGCCCTCAGACCTTGAGTAGATGTTTTTAGTCTCATCGTTCTCCAATCGACCAGCCTGGCATGGTAGGACCTGCAGGAACATATGTTTCAGCCAGTATAGCTCGGTTGGGTCATCACGACAGGCAAGCCCGACCACCACGTCAAGGTAGCAGCTACGGTCGGGTGTGGATATCGACTGTTGAATTGTCACTGAACGTGAAATTATTGGAACAAATTTGTAAGAAAGCAAAACACCAGAACTTAACGTTTTACTCGTAATCAATGTGTTTAGCATCCATAGAATTGATATACAATTCCCAGTTTGAACTGACTGCAAAGCTAAATGTGAATTAAAAATCACACATGGTCATCGTAAAACAGTACAGATTATTGATTATTATCTTAATAGCAGTATTAAGATCATGTTGCTCAAAAAAGAGTTTTTCAAAATCTGAAAAGTACGATATGTCAATAGTAGGTAGTTTCGTGATATAGACTATGTATGATTGAACTAAGGAGTGAGTAGTGTTGATGATAGATTCAAATTTTTAGCCAAACAACATAAGTTGGTTGGTTGTTTAACTTCTGTCATGTTTTTAAGCATGCTTAATCATTGTTTACTCGCGATAAGGAGTCCTTACACAAATTACACTTTGACTAGAAAGTCAGTCAGTCAGATGCAACGTAGAACTTCGTACGTAAGTACATCAGTTCATGTCGCCATATCACATCAGCACAGAGATGTAATTGTCAATTCAAATCCAATAGTAGAAGAGGTAGTAAAGGTATTAGAAGTAATCGGAGAGGTTAGGATTAGAAGATATTATTATTCAAGAAGTATGATCAAATGAGAAAAGTTATGAAAGTCAAAACTAGAGTTGTTGAAGAACCCAGAAGATTAAGATTAGAGAGAACACAAAGCATGAATGCACCGGCGCCATTGCGAACGATTTTGAGCCATGTCATTCACTTTGACTAGAAAGGCTATATTGAGGATCGAGTGGAAAACATAATATTCATCTATCAAAATAATGAATGACTGTTTATGAAGTCTATCTTTTATTGTCTGCTACTTTCAGCATTTTTTTTCATTCATTCAGTTTCTTAATACTGTTGAGGTTGTTATCTTTAATTCATGAGGTTTGTTTTATTAGTCGATTCTTGTCACTCTGCTGATGTAGATCGTGGTAATTTGAATCTGTAGGTGTCTACACCAGTTCTGATGTTTATGTTGCCTCTGTTTGTTTTGAAGTTGACTAGGTAGTATTCGATGAATGCAAGTATATGTATAAAAGTAACTGAAAGGTAAATGGTATACTAGAAAGAACGTGAAATTTTCATGAGAATAATCAACTTACCAAGTAATATATCCCTAGAGAACAAAAATCATTTTGTAGTGGTATACTTTTACAACGAAAACCCAATTGTTGAAATATCAACATTTATTATTGTACTTAATTCTAACAATAATTGTTATATTATACTCCTTTTGTTTATCTATACCAAAGAATATCTCGTGCACCAAGCGTAATATTCCTATTCTGTTCTGTTCCTCCGCGTGTCTTCTGCCTGGACGTTAGCCGCTTGTACGCCCTCTGACCTCGATATTATTTGGATATCACGAGGCTTGCATTAAATATACTGCTTCATCTAGAATCGTCTTTTATCTGATTACCAGATTAACGTGATTAACATTTGTTATCCCGTGAAGTAGTATTGTATTTCGATTCGCTATAACTGGTGAGACACAACTTCAAGAACGCATTAAATTCGGTGAGTCTGTAATTTTTCTACCTAATTTTCTTACTATTTTATCTGTTGCGTGATATATATCGTTATTTTCTTATATATGTATATCACAACTGCAACAGCGTTCGAAAATGGTAGATAAACTGGAAAACGACGATTTTTCAGTAGACTCCCAGATACAGGATCTAAATTTTCGACCTATAGCGTTTATTCCCCAGGATCCAGAGGTCTGGTTCGCGGCGCTGGAAGTTCAGTTTGAGGTCCGCCGCATTACGAACCAGCGGCAAATGTACGTTTACGCCCTGGAATCTCTACCTGGGGATCATATAGCCGCTGTCCGTGAGGTTGTCCTCAATTCTGATGTACCAGACATCTACGATCGTCTCAAGCAGGCGATTCTTCGACATTTCCTCCCATCGAGGGTGGAACGTTTGAGGACACTATTGGCACGCTACCGCCACCACCTCACGCGCCTGCAATCATTAGCAGGACCAACGGCATCTGACTCTGACATGTTCAGAGAATTGTGGTTAGAAGCCTTACCAGCCCATGTTCAGCCTACGATCACCGCTCTGCCCGAGGAAATGCCAATTAGCCAGGCTGCCCTTATCGCACCAGCGCGGACTAGCTACCGAGACAACTATACAGTTGCGTCCACGTCACATACCGAAGTGGACCTCGGTGCTAATCACGTTCAGGCTCAAGGAGATAGGGGTTGCTGTACCCACAGCCATCTCAGTTTTCGAGATCGTTCCACCATTTCTGAACCCCACGCCCCACGAGCCCGCTCGCGATCGAAAAAGGCTACAAGTACTCGCCCCCAGCGGGCATCTTCCAAGCCACGCCATAAGGCGGCTTCGGAAGCGAGTACCGGCTGGTGTTGGTTCCACCAGATTTTTAGGTCTGGCGCCCGTCGTTGTCGAGCCCCCTGCTCATACAAGGCGGGAAACTTCAAAGCCGACGAGTAAGTGCGGCCGTACTCGTCGGCCCCTCACCTCAGGTTGGCCGCTTATTTTACGTGCACGATATCCGCACTAACGCTAGGTACCTCGTTGACACAGGTGCCCAAGTTTCTGTCGTACCACTTGGTAGCAGCAAGTCTCAACCTATGATGCTTCGTCTACGCGCTGCGAATGGCTCTGTCATTCCTACCTATGGTACACGACAGCTGTCGGTCAACCTGAGCAACCGACGACAGTATCTGTGGACGTTCATCATTGCTGATGTTCCCACAGCCATACTCGGTATCGATTTCCCACAGCACTATGAATTGCTAGTCGATTCACGTAGGCTGCAGCTAATCGATACTTCGTCGAACAGTAAATTTATGGGCTTTTGAGCCCAAACAGGTGCGTACCGAGTTACCGAGTCACCACTCCGGTCGCCGCGTACACCTACCTGTACTTTTTCTCGAATAACCACCCAGGCAACAACGGATACGTAATAGTACACTATCCTCGTGCTACATGTATGCTACACCTTTCTCTTTTTCTTTCGTTTTGTATCCTGAGCCCCTGTCTACGACCATCGCCCTGTTGGTACCGTCGACCTCAGTCAATTTCGGTGAAAGCTGACCTGATCACCAACGCTCTTGTCAATGCACTCAATCGATGTTTTGGTTTCGAATGTTCTTGTATACGTATGGTTTTGAACTTGGTCGTTTCTGGCTTCCCCGCTCAATCTGGTTCCGTCCTACGTCTGCAGCTCTTTCTGGTCCGGACCGCTACTAACGCAATCTTCAGACTCTGGATACGAGCCACGCTGGTGTGTCATGCCAACCCGAGCAACAAACATGGCACGTTACTACTGTTACAGTTCAACGTAAAAGAATTTCGATAACAACTCGAGCTTCATTGGTCGCTCCCTGTCCGTTAACCCTTCCGCCTTACATTCACCCGTTAGCCGACCAGTCCCCCCTCCGCACGAAACCGCTACGTATCGAAAGTGTAAACCCTTTCAAGTGGGGGGGCTAATGTAGTAATATACTTTTACAAAGAAAACACAATTCCTGAATTATAAACATTCATTATTGTACTTAATTCTAACAATAATTGTTATATTGTACACCTCTTATTTATCTGTACAAAAGACTATCTCTCACGCACCAAGTGTGTTTTTCCCATTTTCCTCTTCGCACATCTCCTACCTGGACGTTAGCCGCTTGTACGCCGCCCTCTGACCTCAATATTATTTCGATATCACGAGGCTTGCATTAAATATACTGCTTCATCTAGAACCGTCTTTTATCTGATTACTAGATTAGCGTGATTAACATTTGTTATCCCACGAAGTAGTATTGTATTTCGATTCGCTATGATTTTATTAATTCATGAAGATTTTGTTCAAAACTCTAGAACATGGTGACTTGTTAGGTGTGCATTGTTCAGAATTAACTATTTAGGACAAAACAAACATTTCCCAGTTTCTGGATGTCGAATTCTCATAAAAATTTATTCCATTAGACCATCCATATAAATGGTTAAAACAATCGTATTTATGATAGCAGCTACTCTTTGACTTTTGAGTGAAATTTAAGGTGTTATGTCAACTTGCGCTTGTATCACATAATAAACTTAGCCATATTCAGTTCTTGAGATGCTTAAAATTATTAAACATACGTCTATTGCATAACTATTACGTATGTGCCTAACAAGCAATGCTTACTATTTCTATCGTAGATTGTTTCTGAAACAAAAATTACG
The DNA here is from genome assembly GCA_944470395.2 of Schistosoma turkestanicum. Lineage (NCBI taxonomy): Eukaryota > Metazoa > Platyhelminthes > Trematoda > Strigeidida > Schistosomatidae > Schistosoma > Schistosoma turkestanicum. Next base: position 8,675,890 of record OX103975.1, read on the forward strand.
CTAATCTTTTAATGTAACATTGTAATTTTAAGCACAACGACTTCTGTTTTACTAACTACACTTTCGGGATGCGGTTTTCCCCCTCGAAATGCAAAATGTTGCTTCAAGACTAGGTTGCATCGGCACCTGAACTAGTGATAGGGAGTGAAGTAGTCGAACGTGTAGACCGCTTCACTTATCTTGGGAGTCTCATCAGTGCCGATGGCCTGGTGACTGACGAAATCTCAGCTCGGATACAGAAGGCTCGATTGGCTTTTGCCAACCTGCGTCACTTATGGCGTAGGCGAGATATCCGTTTGCTGACTAAAGGACGAGTGTACTGCGCAGTGGTTCGCTCCGTCTTAATTTATGGCTGTGAAACATGGCCAGTGAGAGTAGAAGATATTCGTAGGTTACTAGTATTCGATCATAGATGTCTTAGAAGCATTGCTCGTATATCCTGGGACAACCGAGTAAGCAATGCTGTCGTTAGGAAACGAGTACTAGGTAAGGATGGCAGATCAATCGATGAAGTGGTGAAACTTCATCAGTTGAGGTGGTTGGGACATGTGTTGCGTATGCCTAACCACCAACTGCCTCGACGAGCTTTGTTTTGTAGTGTAGGAATAGGTTGGAAGAAAGCTAGGGGCGGCCAAACCAAAACATAGCAGAAATCCATGAAGTCATTGACTAGTGGACTGAGCCATGTCGGTAATTGTCGACTACCTGGTAGGGGTCCGCGAGATGATAATAATCGATGGTTAGAGACCTTGAATTACATGGCTCAAAATCGTTTGCAATGGCGCCGGTGCATTTATTCTTTGTGTTCTCTCAAATCCTAATCTTCTGGATTCTTCAACCCCTCTAGTTTTGACTTTCTAAACTTTTCTCATTGAATCATACTTCTTAATAATATCTTCTAATCCTAACCTCTCCGATTACTTCTAATACTTTTACTACCTCTTCTACTATTGGATTTGAATTGACAATTACATCTCTGTGTTGATGTGGTATGGCAACATGAACTGATGTACTTATGTACGAAGTTCTACGTTGCATCTGACTGACTGACTGAATTACACTTTCTCGGTGTACAATGTCGGATATGTCAGAAATAATTAACCGCCTATTGATTTACTATTTTTCACAATTTCTTCATTTCAACAGACAGGCAGATGTTGTCTGTTTAGGCATGATACCAAACACAGTCGATGATAATATGGAATAGTTGTTTATAGGTTCATCCAGTGACATAATTTTGAACATTTTACCATTTCTATTCTGAAAGTTTTTTTTCTATCAATTTGAAAATCCATCTTTGTTAAACATTTTTAACACAGATGATTATTGATGATCGTATCTATGTGTTGTTTTTGAGGATGAAGCCTATAATTTCTAGAATGAACATGCGAAAGTTTCAGTTATATTTTAGAGTTGAATATAAGTCGGGTCGTGTTGATGTGATTGTTCATGTAGACTGATTTCAGTTGTTTAAAAAGGATTCTTTTCAATAACACTGATCGATAATAAACAGAAATATACTGTTTAAACATAATTAAATTATTTACTTTTATAATAATTGATTGTTTCAGTAGTTATGCCTACCATCACAGCATACAATTCATACATGTTAAAACGAAAAGATACATTTAGACGTGTTTAAACCGTTTGTCTGTTACGTATGCCTAACCACCGACTGCCTCGACGAGTGGTGTTGTCTGATGGTGGAAGAAAGCTAGGGGCAGCCAAAACAAAACATGGCACAAATCCAGGAAGTCAAATGACAACTGGACTAAGCCATGCTAGTAAGTGTAGACTACTTGGTTGGGGCCCGCGACATGATGGTGACCGATAGTAAGTGACTTTGAATCAGGTGGCGCAAAACCGTTTGTAATGGTGCAGATGCATCCATTCCTTGTCGCCCCCTAAATTCCTTTTGACTGTTGTTTTTCGGTTTTTTTTCAGAAATCTAACTCATCAGATTATACTTCTCAAACCATACATTCGAACCTAAATCTTTTCTATTGCTGTTAATACTCCTACTACCTTTACTACTATGGTATGTGAGTCAAAAACCCCATCTCTCTGTACTAATGTGATATGTCTGTAGTGTGTCGATTTACTGCGTGTTCTTAAGCTCGGTAATTAGCTCGTCCAGACAATCGTTACTAACCAGCGTCTGACAGTCTATAAATCCGAAGTCGAACTCGTAGTGTTGAATACATCTATTTGGGACACCACAAAGCCGAAGCGGAGAAGCAGTGAATAAAACGGACGAAGCAACGTGAATTGGAGAAGGCTGTTGAGCCAACTCAAAGAAATAGAGCATGCTAAGATTATATAGTCAGACAAAAATAAGACAGACATGTGACAAGAGAAATAGGCATGCACACACATGAATAAAAGCGACGAATGGTTGACAAGGTCAAATGACAAGTGGGACACGTCATGTGAGCTCATACAAACCAGACAATAATAAGAACGAATGGTACATATAAATTGTTGCAACACAAATGGCTTGGTTAAATAAATTAATCGAAAGGGCTTAACCAAAATAAATGTGAGCGAACTCGAATATATGTGGAGGCACTACATGTCAACTTGAACTGATGTTAGTATGTGCCAAGTTCTACGTTATCACTGACCGAAACTGCTTGTCATTGAAAAGCTGTCCAGCCAGATGATTATACACCAATGAATTTTACTTCGTTGAAATTGCATAAAAGCTTCTAAGCCATCTTCTTTTTTGTCAGTGTTCATTTGTGGTCCTATTCAAAAATACGGACACTTAATATCTACAAGTAACTAATTCTACCTTCTTGTTTATTGATTATTTACACTCGATTGCACGTATACTTTTCACAAACTGATATAAATTCATTTATTTGTATCTTTAGTCTACTCCAATTTAATGCGGAGCCTAAGTCCATCTCGTGTAATCTTGACTTGAACCAAAGAACATCTTGGGTATACACAAATCGCCACTTCACAGCAATCCATCTGTTATGCTCGTCAGTTGATATGCTTGGACTGTTACGAGTTCACCTTAATCGATAAACGAGGGCGAAGATAAATGATCCTGTGACAATAGGCTACCCTAATCCGACCGTCTCAAGGCCTCACTAAGTAGATGAAGAAGTCTTGACAAAATGTAGAAAGTGTATTTTACAGGCACTCAGAAAATATGAGGTTTTTAAGCACACAAATCGGGTTTATTTATACATGATAGAAACGTCCTTGGGAGAACCACAAAAATAGCGTACTAAAATAAAACATCAACTAACAACAGTCAAGGATTTTCCCAGTAGGAAATATACTCTCAAGGCCAACTGATTAGCCCATGCTTGAAAACATAAAATCCAAAATTAGGACCTTTATCAAGTGATTTCTGGGGATCTAACGTCCCTAACACCAGTAGAACTTGAAATATTCCAAATTCAGTCGACAATAGCAGTGCGAACCGATTTCAATGAAAAAGTTGCCAAAAGAATTTTTCAACTCTAAAGAAAGGGTAATAGTTGAAACTTATTATACAGTGCTAAATCTCATTGCTGTCAATAAAAGGGAAGCTCTTGCTATCCATCAGATTTGAATCATCCATCTGAGCTGCCATGTTTGATGTTACTCACCAGTTCAATTATCATACATACTATTGTAGTCCGCTATGTAGCTACTCGAAATTCTACCGATTAGCCAACCTCAGATATTCCGATACAACTGCAAATTCTATTTCCCAAATCCACAATACATCAGGACAAAAAACTGTCAGATGAAGATTGTTTACAGCCTAGAACTTTACAGACAATGCACATTTATGCAGTTAGGATGACCGTAAATATTGACCAATAGGAAACGAGATGTGAAATATGTGAAAACATACGGATTTTACGTTCATTGATAGAATTAGACTTAACAGAATACATTTTTTGGATTCTTTTTTTATGAATATCCTAACACATACAAATTCAACTCTATCCTCCTTCTACACTATAGATGTCACATTTCTCTTACCCATTAATAAATACAAGAGCGTATCTCACCATGAATCATCTTGCCTGGAGTGACTTGACAAAGACTTTGGTCAGACTTATTTTTGATTGATTAACTAACTGATTTTACTAAAAAGTATTTTTTTTTTGCTGTATACCTTTGTACTGTTTAGACTTGGACTAATTTAATTCGTTTGAAGAAGAGGCTTGAAATTGAGTGACGAAACGTCAGCAAAAATTGTTAACTTTTCTACTCATTGAGATTATTTTTTATGAATATCGCTCTTTTTGAGTTTCTAATGTTGAGTTTAACAATGAATTGATTGATGATTTCAATGAAACACTAAAATCTCTACAATAAATAGAATAATCTATGCTTTAAATTTGGATTATTACAGCAGCCTTTAATGATTTAGAAAAAGTCTTAAATAAATGAACATTGAACAAGTCAATTCCAAATGACCTAACTTAGTGGTTGCGTTGAATTTCAAGTAAGGCTCATTACTTTTAGTGGCTTGCGATCTGATTGCAGTGTTTACGAACAATTATAAATAAGCTGTGAAATAAATCGTTTCCTTCAATTTCCGTATTATCATACTTAGGTGAACGCTGTTTGTGTGACGGCAGTAATAAGAAGCCAATCACAGATTCGGTTGGATGAGTTTACTTCATACGATCGTTCATGTAGAAGACAGACATTAGAATGCAAAGGACCCTAAAGCCAAGGCGAGCTGAAGTGAAGATGGCTGGTGATTCAACTCAATGTAATTGGGCATGACTAAGTGCTTATAGTCAGACATTAATAGGCTGCTAGACATGTAGTGAGCGATGTAAGCATACACATTCACACACTGACTAGGTCAAAAAACGTGTGAATAATGAATCGGGCAGGAATGGTCAATCAATTTGTCCGGAAACTGAGACACAACTTGTGTGGGTTCAACATATTTATACCCACACACTACACTAATCACTAATATGGCTGGAAATAGTCCCATGATCACTGAACAAATCCTTAAAACAATCGTTATTCATAGTGAAGATCAACAAAGTCAACAAAAAAGTTAAGTTTCCGGTATACTGATTTTTTTCGATTAACTGGTTTAGTTTAAGTACAATTGCAGTCGCAAAAAGGTATCGTCTTTGTAGTAAAATGAATTTTTAGAAAGTCAATTTGAAGATTAACCAATATAATTGTGGTGGTATTTAGTTCTCTGAGCTGGATGTTTTGGTTGTGGAGCTTTGATTGTTCCTCATCTGAACAACATTATCAGCACAAACTTCAGATAGAAGAAGTGAAGCATTCGAATTTCTCCACGTTCAAAGTCAATCAACAACCACAATCAAGATCGAGGTTAGCAGAACAAGCTACAGTTCGAACGTGGAGGAATTCGAATGTTTCAGTCCTTCTATCTGAAGTTTGTGTTGATGATGTTGTTGTTCAGATGAGGAAAAATGAAAGCTCCACAACCGAGACATCCAGCTCAGAGAATTAAACACCACCACCACAATCATCCACCTGTGATACAAATTTTCTCCACCATCTCAATGACCAATATGATAAACAATTCATGTTTCAATACATGATACACTAGGAAAATTAAGTAATCAGTTAATTTACAAATCTAACTCCGCCAGTAGAACCTTAGGGGCTACTGCCGGTCCCAAGCCCGGGTAAAGGAGTAGGGTTGGACATGTGGTTAGCGACCCCATTCCGTCAAAAACTAACTTGCCAAAAAAACGCTAACCAGAAAAAATAATTCAAACCATTTTAACTCTGCCCTGGGAGTTGGAGGAAGAATTATGACGTCGCGTGATGAAAGCCGAGTTCCCTCGGAAGTCACAAGGCTGATGCCTCTTCTGACAACCAGAGCAACCATTTTTTTAGGTACATGGAACGTTCGTACATTGTGGGAGACTGGAAGGCTATTTCAAGTTGCTGCAGAAATGAACAGATACAACCTCGAGGTGCTCGGCATCAGTGAAACGCATTGGACACAAGTAGGACAACTGAGACTTGCTTCAGGGGAACTGCTGTTATACTCTGACCATGAAGAGGAAAATGCTTCACATACACAAGGAGTTGCACTGATGCAGTCCAAACAAGCACAAAAGGCACTGATAGGATGGGAATCTCATGGACCCAGGATCATCAAAGCATCCTTCAAAACAAAGAAAGAGGACATTACAATGAACGTCATCCAATGTTATGCACCTACCAAAGACTACAATGACGACGTTAAAGATCAATTCTACGGAAGGCTGCAGTCAATCGTCGAGAAATGTTCACCAAAGGATTTGACGATTCTTATGGGAGACCTGAATGCCAAGGTTGGAATGGACAACACTGGATATGAAGACATCATGGGACGACATGGACTGGGAGAAAGGAACGAAAACGGTGAGAGATTTGCAAACCTATGTGCCTTCAACAAACTGGTCATCGGTGGCACAATATTCCCGCACAAACGCATACACAAAGCCACATGGATTTCACCGGAACACACTACTCAAAACCAGATTGATCATATCTGTATCAACAAAACGTTCAGAAGGACTATAGAGGATGTGAGGACCAAGAGAGGAGCTGATATAGCTTCAGATCACCATTTGCTGGTCGCCAAAATGAAACTGAAGCTAAAGAAGCACTGGACAACGGGACAGACAACATCGCACAAGTTTAATACGGCCTTTTTTCGGGATACTGTAAAACTCAACGAATTCAAGATAGCCCTCACCAATAGGTTCCAGGTCTTTCAGAATCTACTCAATGGAGAGGACGTAACATTGGAGAACAATTGGAAAGGGATTAAGGAAGCAATCACTCCAACATATCACGAAGTTCTGGGTCACAAGAAGCACCATCACAAGGAATGGATCTCTGTTGGTACTCTTGCAAAAATTGAAGAAAGGATGAACAAGAAGGCAGAAATCAGTGTCAGCCGAACAAGAGCAGAGAAAGTTACCGCACAAGCTGAATACACAGAAGCAAATAGGGAAGTGAAGAAGAGCATCAGAGCTGACAAACGAAAATATGTGGAAGATCTAGCAATGACGGCGGAAAAGGCTGCAAGAGAAGGAAACTTGAGACAATTGTACGAAACAACAAAGAAGCTCGCCGGAAACTATCGTAAACCAGAACGACCAGTGAAAAGTAAGGAAGGCAATGCAATCAGCAACACTGAAGAACAGCGAAACAGGCGAACAGAGCACTTTAGGGACTTTTGAATCGACCAGAACCACTGAACACACCCAACATCGAAGCAGCATCCACAGACCTCTCAATCAATGTTGGCGCATCTACAACTGAGGAGATCAGTATGGCCATCAGACAAATCAAGAGCGGCAAAGCAGCAGAACCAGACAACATTCCAGCAGAGGCAATGAAAGCAGATGTAGAAGCAACTGCAAAAATATTTCACATCCTCTTCAAGAAGATTTGGAATGAGGAACAAGTACCATCAGATTGGAAAGAAGGATACCTCATCAAAATACCAAAGAAAGGCGATCTCAGCAAGTGTGAGAACTACAGAGGCATCACTCTTCTTCCAATACCAGGCAAAGTCTTCAACAGGGTATTGTTAAACAGAATGAAAGACTTCGTAGACGCCAAACTTCGAGATCAACAGGCTGGGTTTCGTAAGGATCGATCGTGTACTGACCAAATTGCTACATTACGGATCATTGTGGAACAATCAATTGAATGAAACTCACCACTGTACATCAACTTCATTGACTACGAGAAAGCATTCGATAGCGTGGATAGGAAAACACTGTGGAGGCTTCTTCGACACTACGGTGTGTCTGAGAAAATAGTTAACATCATACGGAATTCTTATGATGGATTTAACTGCAAAATCGTACACGAAGGACAGCTAACAGACTCCTTTGAGGTGAAGACCGGTGTCAGGCAAGGTTGCTTACTCTCACCCTTTCTCTTTCTCCTGGTGATCGACTGGATTATGAAGACGTCGATATCTGGAGGGAAGCACGGTATCAACTGGACAGTTAGGACGCAGCTGGACGATCTGGACTTCGCAGATGACCTGTCTCTTCTATCGCACACGCAACGACAAATGCAAGAGAAGACGACCAGTGTAGCAGCAGCCTCAGCAGCAGTAGGTCTCAACATACATAAAGGAAAAAGCGAAATTCTCCGATGCAACACAACATGCACCAACCAAATCACTCTTGATGGAGATGCCTTTGAGGATATTAACACCTTTACATATCTTGGCAGCATCATCGACAACCAAGGTGGATCCGATGCAGATGTGAGGGCACGGATTCGCAAAGCAAGGTCTGCGTTTCTACAGTTGAAAAATATCTGGAACTCCAAACAACTTTCAACCAAAACCAAAATCAGGATATTCAATACAAATGTCAGGACAGTTCTACTGTATGGAGCGGAAACATGGAGAACTACGAAAGGCATCATCCACAAGATACAAGTGTTTATTAACAGCTCTCTACGCAAAATACTTCGAATTAGTTGGCCAGACACGATTAGCAACAACGTACTGTGGGAGAGAACAAACCAGATTCCAATGGATGAGGAAATCAGGAAGAAGTGGTGGAAGTGGATAGGACACACACTACGAAAAGCACCTAACTGCGTCACGAGACAAGCCCGTACATGGAACCCTGAAGGCAATGGGAAAATAGTAAGGCCAAGGAACACATTACACCGAGAAATAGAGAAACATATGTGAAGAACGAACAAACATTGGACAGGATTGGAGACGGAAGCCCAGGACAGAGTTGGTTGGAGAAAACTGGTGGGCGGCCTATGCTCCATTTGGGGTAACAGGCGTAAGTTAGTAAGTAAGTAATTTACAAATCTAAAATACCGGAATTTTAATAAACTGGATGAAGAACTCAATTCAGATTTATCTGATGACATTGAATAAATAGGTCACTTACTCGAGGTACGAAAGTTTGTATTTGTATATGAGATGAATATGAAAATCGTTCACCAAAATCAGTTGGGGCATTGTGTTCTTGTAGTATAGTTTTTAGCCAAATTGAAGGGTCGCTTTCTCATCAGGGAAAATTATTCATCAGATATCTCAAGTACTTATGTAATTTTGCTATGATCACGTTAATATGGTTCGAATTTATTTGATCAACAGTTTGGAAACATAATATTTATAGTCTAGGTGTGAACAAGAATGAAAAAAGTCATCGTAAAACACTATCAATAGCTAGCTAATCTTAGCAAATGTTGAAAATGAGTTAAGGACGACTTTTTAAAAATGGCCAATTTTTATTTAGAATTAATGAATTTTCAAAGATTTACAAGATCGCAGGTAAATTTGCCAATGAAAAGAAATACGCTTTCACATACATTGATAAGTAGACATAAATACGTTGTTGTTTTGAAAGAATCTTATTCGGCGTGAAACATTCACCTTTAAAATTGGCCAAAGGTATTCAAACTACTTACTAATAATAAGTAGCAATTCGCAGTTATTTAAAAGTGAATTATATTTTGGATGCAGTCGGTAGAAGAGTTCTTCTGAGAGTACACTTCCATACATTTTAATAGAGAATGGAAATGATGATTATCTGATTTACCTTCAGTGAAACAATGTCATAAAACTGTAGTTGAAAACGCTTGAGTTTGAGGTGCTCACTTCCGCCTGTTACCCCAATGGAGCATAGGACGCCGATCAGTGTTCTCCAAACAACTCTGTCCTGGGCCTCTCTTTCCAGTACTATCCAATTTTTTGTTTATTTTTCTCATGTCTCTCTCCATTTCTGTACGTAATGTGTTCTTTGGCCTTCCTATTTCTCTTTTTCCTTGAGGTTTCCAAGTCAGGACTAGTCATGTGACTCAGTTGGGTGCTTTCCTCAATGTATGTCCTGTGCACTTTCAGAGTTTCTTCCTGATTTCTTCTTTCACTGGAATCTAGTTTGTTATTTCCCAACCTCCGAAGCTTCTCCATCAAGTTCGATTTGGTTGGTGCATGATGTATTGTATCGGAGAATCTTGCCTTATCTCTTGTGTGTGTTGAGGCTGATGCTACACTTGTCATCTTCTCTTGCATTTGTTCTTGCGTGTGCGATAGAAGAGCAAGATCATCTGCGAAGTCCATGTTCATCCTAGCGGTCCACTGTATCCCGTGCTTCCCTCTATATATTGACATCTTCATAATCCAGTTGATCAACAGGAGAAAAAAAAGGTGGGATTGAGCAACCTCGTTTGATACCGGTCTTTCACCTCGTACGAGTCTGTCGATTTTCATCCGTATTGTAACGCTGCTACGTATAGCTCTTCAGTCCTAACGGCGTCCAATTCAAATATCCCAATACGACCCAAAATGCTATTTCCAAATCTCCTAGATATCAGAACGCAACACCGTGAAAGGGAGTTGTTTATTGGGTCGAATACAGAAGAAGAGGTAGGCAGGGGAAACGGAATTATTAAGTCTTTCAGATAGTGCGTATTTATACACTAAGGTCGAATAAGAAAAAGCATCAATGTCTGTGACATTAACAGTTTAGGCAGACCAATAGAAAAGAACATTTGAATGACATTGACAGTCCAGATGACCAATAAAAAGCAACATTGAAGTATTTGACCTTGACGGTAAGAACGATCATAATTTCGGCCAATAGGATTGTACTTCTAAAAATAGTATTCTTAGGATATTTGGTGAATATCCTAACAATCCGTGTATGATTTCGCAGTTTAGTCCACCATAAGTATTCCGTATGATGTTGACTATCTTCTCAGGCACGCCATAGTGTCGAAGAAGCCTCCATAGTGTCGTTCTGTCCACGCCATCGAACGCTTTCTCGTAGTCAATGAAGTTGATTTAGAGTGGTGTTTTCCATTCGATTGACTGTTCCGTAATGATCCGTAATGTTGCACGATCGATACTAACGGAAATCAGCCAGTTGATCTGGAAGTTCAGACGAACTGGGTCTTCTATTCAGTTTATTAACGCCATGTTGAAGAATTTGCCTGGTATTAAAAGATCAGTAATGTTTCTGTAATTCTCAGAGTATATAAGATAGAAAATTGCACAGCATGTGGAAAAGAAATCCACAAAAAAGAGTGCGGAGATAAAAAGGTATATATACGACAGAATTGAATGCGTCAGCAGAAAAAGGACGGCTCCAAAACAACATCGTGATAAAATTGTCAGAAATTAATACGTAAATAATAGATATACGGACAAAAATATTACAAAGAAAGTAAAATCGTGATACAATAAAAACCTATCCAGCCAGATTGGCTACAATACTCAGATCAGATTTGTCTCCAGCACACAGTCACACACACGCACGCTGCATCATTCTCGCCATCCAGATTGCACGACACTCTGTTCAAGCGTATCTGCGAATCGGTGTCTGTGTATCTACGTGCCTGCCAGTTGACCGGACTACCTGCTTGCCTGACTGTCTCTCTGTCTGTCTATCCATCTACACATCGATCTATTTGTTGACCTGTCAGTCGGTCTAGCATTCGTTCTCCTCTTCTCTCCACTTCACTGTTCTCTCGATTCGACTCGATCTCTCCTTGAGAATGATCACTCACCAGCCGGTCAGTCGGTTGGTTGGTTAGTGTTCGGTCGGTCGGTCGGTCGGACGGTCGATCGATCTGTCGGTCTGTCCGTTGATCGTTCGACTGACTGACTGGCTAGCTGTCTGACCGGACGATCCACTCACTCACTCACTCACTCACTCACTGATCAACTCAATTCATCAACGAATCAATGAATCAATGAAGGAAGCGATAAGTGAACCAATCAATGAAAGAAGGATGAGTGGACGCACTCCGCCAACTCAATGCGCCACAACGTCGTCCCTTATCTATGTACACATACTGGAACAATCAGTTGCAATTGCCAATCGGTCTCCACCAATCGATCAGTTCATCCGATGGTGTCGCCGTGTCACTAACACCTGAATGCCAGACTGTGGTGATTAGCACTGTCCGATCTCTTCTCCTTACATTTCCTGTTCGCTTTGCTCTGCTTCCTGCTTCTGCTTCCTGCTGGCACACTCACATTGACGAGTGGAGCGGTGCGTTGGTGTTTGTGTGTGTGTGTGTGTGCGTGCGTGCGTGTGTGCGTGTGTGTGTATTGAGGAGGCAGTGATGAGTGTGATTGCGATGATTGTTTGATTGGTTGATTGATTGATTGATAGGGTGATTGAGTGAGCGGTGTTGCATGGGTGCAATGACGTGAGAGGAGATGGTGGTGTGGGTGTTGGTGGATTGTTGTGTGGAGGTGTTTTGAGTGTGTATCTGTTGCTGGGTGTGTGGGCGCACAGAGTTGTGAATGTTGTGCTCAGAGGCGACAGACTGAGTGTAGGTGTGTGCAGTGCCGGCGTACAGTGTTAGGAGTGTGAGTAGTGTCTGGTCAAAAGGCGTGGCGCCCGATGGGGGGCTCGAACCCCCGACCCTCAGATTAAAAGTCTGATGCTCTACCGACTGAGCTAACCGGGCTCGACTGGCGAGTCGCACCTATCACCCTCCTCAACACTACAACACACACTCTACACACCAGGATCAGTCACATCCACATCCACATCCACATGCACACTCACTCACTCGCACAACACCGTCTCAATCACCAGACTCAACACAACAAACGCCACTTCACACTCCACACTCTCTCGCACAGTCACACACGCGCACACCCACACACTCGCTTACCAACCACTATCTCTCATGCATCACTCCGACCAACACTCACTCAGTGCACATTTGTCTCCAGCACACAGTCACACACACGCACGCTGCATCATTCTCGCCATCCAGATTGCACGACACTCTGTTCAAGCGTATCTGCGAATCGGTGTCTGTGTATCTACGTGCCTGCCAGTTGACCGGACTACCTGCTTGCCTGACTGTCTCTCTGTCTGTCTATCCATCTACACATCGATCTATTTGTTGACCTGTCAGTCGGTCTAGCATTCGTTCTCCTCTTCTCTCCACTTCACTATTCTCTCGATTCGACTCGATCTCTCCTTGAGAATGATCACTCACCAGCCGGTCATTCGGTTGGTTGGTCGGTCGGACGGTCGATCGATCTGTCGGTCTGTCCGTTGATCGTTCGACTGACTGACTGGCTAGCTGTCTGACCGGACGATCCACTCACTCACTCACTCACTCACTGATCAACTCAATTCATCAACGAATCAATGAATCAATGAAGGAAGCGATAAGTGAACCAATCAATGAAAGAAGGATGAGTGGACGCACTCCGCCAACTCAATGCGCCACAACGTCGTCCCTTATCTATGTACACATACTGGAACAATCAGTTGCAATTGCCAATCGGTCTCCACCAATCGATCAGTTCATCCGATGGTGTCGCCGTGTCACTAACACCTGAATGCCAGACTGTGGTGATTAGCACTGTCCGATCTCTTCTCCTTACATTTCCTGTTCGCTTTGCTCTGCTTCCTGCTTCTGCTTCCTGCTGGCACACTCACATTGACGAGTGGAGCGGTGCGTTGGTGTGTGTGTGTGTGTGTGTGTGTGTGTGTGTGTGTGCGTGTGTGTGTGTATTGAGGAGGCAGTGATGAGTGTGATTGCGATGATTGTTTGATTGGTTGATTGATTGATTGATAGGGTG
>OX103975.1:8696950-8792412 GCA_944470395.2 Schistosoma turkestanicum
CCCCGACCCTCAGATTAAAAGTCTGATGCTCTACCGACTGAGCTAACCGGGCTCGACTGGCGAGTCGCACCTATCACCCTCCTCAACACTACAACACACACTCTACACACCGGATCAGTCACATCCACATCCACATCCACATGCACACTCACTCACTCGCACAACACCGTCTCAATCACCAGACTCAACACAACAAACGCCACTTCACACTCCACACTCTCTCGCACAGTCACACACGCGCACACCCACACACTCGCTTACCAACCACTATCTCTCATGCATCACTCCGACCAACACTCACTCAGTGCACATTTGTCTCCAGCACACAGTCACACACACGCACGCTGCATCATTCTCGCCATCCAGATTGCACGACACTCTGTTCAAGCGTATCTGCGAATCGGTGTCTGTGTATCTACGTGCCTGCCAGTTGACCGGACTACCTGCTTGCCTGACTGTCTCTCTGTCTGTCTATCCATCTACACATCGATCTATTTGTTGACCTGTCAGTCGGTCTAGCATTCGTTCTCCTCTTCTCTCCACTTCACTGTTCTCTCGATTCGACTCGATCTCTCCTTGAGAATGATCACTCACCAGCCGGTCATTCGGTTGGTTGGTCGGTCGGTCGGTCGGTCGGACGGTCGATCGATCTGTCGGTCTGTCCGTTGATCGTTCGACTGACTGACTGGCTAGCTGTCTGACCGGACGATCCACTCACTCACTCACTCACTCACTGATCAACTCAATTCATCAACGAATCAATGAATCAATGAAGGAAGCGATAAGTGAACCAATCAATGAAAGAAGGATGAGTGGACGCACTCCGCCAACTCAATGCGCCACAACGTCGTCCCTTATCTATGTACACATACTGGAACAATCAGTTGCAATTGCCAATCGGTCTCCACCAATCGATCAGTTCATCCGATGGTGTCGCCGTGTCACTAACACCTGAATGCCAGACTGTGGTGATTAGCACTGTCCGATCTCTTCTCCTTACATTTCCTGTTCGCTTTGCTCTGCTTCCTGCTTCTGCTTCCTGCTGGCACACTCACATTGACGAGTGGAGCGGTGCGTTGGTGTTTGTGTGTGTGTGTGTGCGTGCGTGCGTGTGTGCGTGTGTGTGTGTATTGAGGAGGCAGTGATGAGTGTGATTGCGATGATTGTTTGATTGGTTGATTGATTGATTGATAGGGTGATTGAGTGAGCGGTGTTGCATGGGTGCAATGACGTGAGAGGAGATGGTGGTGTGGGTGTTGGTGGATTGTTGTGTGGAGGTGTTTTGAGTGTGTATCTGTTGCTGGGTGTGTGGGCGCACAGAGTTGTGAATGTTGTGCTCAGAGGCGACAGACTGAGTGTAGGTGTGTGCAGTGCCGGCGTACAGTGTTAGGAGTGTGAGTAGTGTCTGGTCAAAAGGCGTGGCGCCCGATGGGGGGCTCGAACCCCCGACCCTCAGATTAAAAGTCTGATGCTCTACCGACTGAGCTAACCGGGCTCGACTGGCGAGTCGCACCTATCACCCTCCTCAACACTACAACACACACTCTACACACCGGATCAGTCACATCCACATCCACATCCACATGCACACTCACTCACTCGCACAACACCGTCTCAATCACCAGACTCAACACAACAAACGCCACTTCACACTCCACACTCTCTCGCACAGTCACACACGCGCACACCCACACACTCGCTTACCAACCACTATCTCTCATGCATCACTCCGACCAACACTCACTCAGTGCACATTTGTCTCCAGCACACAGTCACACACACGCACGCTGCATCATTCTCGCCATCCAGATTGCACGACACTCTGTTCAAGCGTATCTGCGAATCGGTGTCTGTGTATCTACGTGCCTGCCAGTTGACCGGACTACCTGCTTGCCTGACTGTCTCTCTGTCTGTCTATCCATCTACACATCGATCTATTTGTTGACCTGTCAGTCGGTCTAGCATTCGTTCTCCTCTTCTCTCCACTTCACTGTTCTCTCGATTCGACTCGATCTCTCCTTGAGAATGATCACTCACCAGCCGGTCATTCGGTTGGTTGGTCGGTCGGACGGTCGGTCGGACGGTCGATCGATCTGTCGGTCTGTCCGTTGATCGTTCGACTGACTGACTGGCTAGCTGTCTGACCGGACGATCCACTCACTCACTCACTCACTCACTGATCAACTCAATTCATCAACGAATCAATGAATCAATGAAGGAAGCGATAAGTGAACCAATCAATGAAAGAAGGATGAGTGGACGCACTCCGCCAACTCAATGCGCCACAACGTCGTCCCTTATCTATGTACACATACTGGAACAATCAGTTGCAATTGCCAATCGGTCTCCACCAATCGATCAGTTCATCCGATGGTGTCGCCGTGTCACTAACACCTGAATGCCAGACTGTGGTGATTAGCACTGTCCGATCTCTTCTCCTTACATTTCCTGTTCGCTTTGCTCTGCTTCCTGCTTCTGCTTCCTGCTGGCACACTCACATTGACGAGTGGAGCGGTGCGTTGGTGTTTGTGTGTGTGTTTGTGCGTGCGTGCGTGTGTGCGTGTGTGTGTGTATTGAGGAGGCAGTGATGAGTGTGATTGCGATGATTGTTTGATTGGTTGATTGATTGATTGATAGGGTGATTGAGTGAGCGGTGTTGCATGGGTGCAATGACGTGAGAGGAGATGGTGGTGTGGGTGTTGGTGGATTGTTGTGTGGAGGTGTTTTGAGTGTGTATCTGTTGCTGGGTGTGTGGGCGCACAGAGTTGTGAATGTTGTGCTCAGAGGCGACAGACTGAGTGTAGGTGTGTGCAGTGCCGGCGTACAGTGTTAGGAGTGTGAGTAGTGTCTGGTCAAAAGGCGTGGCGCCCGATGGGGGGCTCGAACCCCCGACCCTCAGATTAAAAGTCTGATGCTCTACCGACTGAGCTAACCGGGCTCGACTGGCGAGTCGCACCTATCACCCTCCTCAACACTACAACACACACTCTACACACCGGATCAGTCACATCCACATCCACATCCACATGCACACTCACTCACTCGCACAACACCGTCTCAATCACCAGACTCAACACAACAAACGCCACTTCACACTCCACACTCTCTCGCACAGTCACACACGCGCACACCCACACACTCGCTTACCAACCACTATCTCTCATGCATCACTCCGACCAACACTCACTCAGTGCACATTTGTCTCCAGCACATTGTCTCATACTCACCCACGAACTTTGGTTCTGTTATACATGCACTCGTTTATCGTCGCTTTTTTTTCAGTTTTTTATTTTTTTTCATATTTCTGTTTTTTTTTCTTTTGATTTCTGTTTTATATATTTTCATTTTATGTCGTCATTGCTTCTGCTGTTATCTTTGTCTGCACGAATGTTTTTTTACTTTCAACTATTTCGATTTTTCATGTTTTTATTGTTTTTTCGCGTTTTTTTTTATTATATTTTAAATTTAAAATCTTTTTACGAAATCTCTTTATATTTTTCCATCTAATTCTTTTCAATCACATCACTATATTTTCTGCTAAATTTAATTCTATTTGTTATCATACATTTATTGGTTATTTTATAAGAAATCACACAAATTTTTTTTAATACAAATTCACGTACACATAAATACGAAAATAAATTTTATATAAATCACTATGTAACGCAATGACACGACATTGATTTCCTGAATCTTGCTTTTGTTCATATTATGTAACTGTTTTGCTTTATTTTTTCTGGTTCTATTTGAAACTTGGGTGAATTCATATTATTGATTAATTCACTGAAGAAATGGCTTACATTGATTGAGTCATGAGACGTCAGAACAGCTTTAACATGTTCTATTCATTCACATTTTCATGCAAAATATGTTCGTGTTATGCATGAAAATATTGGCTGACATAAAAACCGATTGCGGCTGTTTTTAGTATCTTCAGAGATCTATCAGTGTTTACACGTGATACAGACGAAATACAACTAAGTATCTACAGTTATCCTGAAATAATGAATGTAGGTTTCTATTCCTTCTTAAATAATTACTTGTTATTTCAGCATTCTTGATAGTATAATATTTCTTAAACCATGGAATCAATCAATGTTAGACCACCATTAGATACCTGGAAGCACTGGACGGCCGTTTCGTCGTGGTATGGAACTCATCGGTGGCATTGCGCATCCACGACACCCGCACCCCGCAGGATTCCGTCCCAGGAGCTTCGGTATTGTTCGCGAATGCCTAACCTCTTGACCACTGAGACGGTATCTAACGGTGTTTATGTCTAATTTGATCAATTCACGGATTCATGGTTTCAAAAATGTGTAACTTGACAATCTTCACACTGTTCAAACGATTACATCACATCTCGTTGCATTTATCAATTTACATGTTTGTGTGGTCACACATACGTAAGAAGGAGTAATCGGACATTGAAATCAAGGGTTATGGAACATGGAAATGTGAGACATGGCAATTCATGTTCATCGATCACAAAACACATAAACGAATCGGGACATAATATTGACATCACGAGAGCTTTTTAAACGTTAAATAGGAACGTTCAAGGACGAAATTTCATGTTTATGTAAGCCTTGGCTATTCTTAAATTAAAACCACCGCCCTTATGTGTACAGGAATTATGAATCATAATCTTGAATTAATCCTCGTAATTCTTTAAGCCATTTTCATGACCTGAGTGTAATGTGACAATTGCTTACCCTTTCTATATGATGTGAATTTTCTCTCGCCTTTATTTACAATTATGTTTATTTGAACTTTTATCTAATTGACCTTTTATTGATTTTCCTATAAAATGCCTTGACAAGTGTGTGTGTGTGTGTGACCAGATTGTTCAAAATGTATGGCGCAAATATATCACAACATTTTTCACATCAACTCTGTCTTCCCATTGATATTCTATCAAAATATACAAAAAGGACTAAAGTGTTTTAAGTATCATTTTTCAAAAACATACAAAATAATCATAATAATACCTGTTTACTTGTAGATACCTCACTCTACTAAAGGTAGACGACTAACTTGTTAGATAACGTGACTTTGACAATAAACTGTAGTTTAAAAGATAAGGTCAACTGAAATCTAATCAAATCGAATAGAATAATATATTATCAGTAGCTAGCTAGTGATACATTTATCAAGCTGTAATGAATTGAGATACCAGACTATAACTAATGATTTTCTCCCTAATCAAGCCTCATGTTAAGTATAGCTTGACGGAATCAAACTCTGACTCTGTTAACTTCCGAGCTATTTTGATAAGCCAAAGAGTTGAATTCATGATTGTGGTGCACATTCTCATGAATTGTTAGTCTAATGTCGATCCATCCTCCTTGGTTTATATATAAATGCTAGACAAGTGTATTTCGATGATAAAAGCTTTAGATACGATTTCTGATTCCAATAGCAATCATGAATAGTTAAACGTTGGCCACTTGAGTTCTCTTACTGAATTTTTTAGGCGCTTCCAACGACCGACACCCTACTAGAAATAACATGCTAGAAAAAACTAATCTTCTTGAACACATAAATTCCATTCAAGTATTTTAATGGCAAACGCTTTATCAAAACGTGACGAAATCAATGTCGATTTTTGATATGCTCGTCAATTGATATGCTTGAAACTATTGCGAGTTCACCTTACTCGGCAAACGGGGGCGAAGACAAATGATGCAGTGATATGGTAGGCTATTCTAATTAGTTGTCCCAGGCC
This sequence comes from Schistosoma turkestanicum, assembly GCA_944470395.2. Classification (NCBI taxonomy): domain Eukaryota; kingdom Metazoa; phylum Platyhelminthes; class Trematoda; order Strigeidida; family Schistosomatidae; genus Schistosoma; species Schistosoma turkestanicum. The sequence goes on from OX103975.1 coordinate 8,702,679, forward strand.
CTGCTAACAAAAGCAAGAAGTCTTGACAAGGCGTAGAAAGTGTATTCTACAAGCACCCAGAAAATACGAGGTTGAAAAGTACGCAAATCGAGTTTATTCATACATGACAGAGCCACAAAAATAGCGTACAAAAATACTACATCAACGATTGACAGTCAAGGATTTTTCGGGTGGGAAATGTAACCTCAAGGTCAACTGAGTAGCCCATGCGCGAGAACACAAAAATCCAAAAAGTGGGCTTCGGGATCTAACGTCCCCAACAATTTTTATCAATTATTCCGAAAGAACTCTAGACGTATAACATCAGGTCCACTGTCAAACAAAAGGTATCTAATCACACATCTGAAAATATTCTCTCCTACTAATCTATGCGTGTACGAACACGGTACATTGTACAGGACAATAACCCAGTTAACAGAATATTTATTATGAAAAAAAAATTACCAATACAAATCTCGTTACTGAATTACAACGATTACAACTGAACAACCTGTTTCATCGGATGATTGACAGCACAGTTCGTTAGTTCAATCGGAATGGTAATTTTAACTCTGACATGATTCTAGTTCATGACACAATAGTTTTTTGGAACAAATGTCATTAGTTTACTAAACTTACAGGTTGTTAAAAAAAAGGAATTTCCCATAAAGAAACATAAAAATAACACAAAGTGTTTTGTTTAAATTTACACCAGGTGGTATGAATAAAGTTCACAATTCAATCTAGTATAATCAAATAAAAAATTTCATTCATAATCACAAACGAACATGATTGGCTAGTAAATAATTCATTGCAATGACCTTGACCAACAACCAATCTAATAGTAGACGTCTAACTTGATAAAGATAAAATAGAAAAACAGTTATGTGTTTTTCTCGTTTTTTTTTACAGAACAAAACAAAACTTACAAATGATAAGTTATTTGACCTTCATGTTGGATATAAGAGATGTGATTTCTAAGTTCATAGCTATTTCATTTATTAATTGACAATATCAGGATTTTGTCCTATCGGAATGAACAAGTTAGTGAATACTTACTTATATTAGCTTATATTATTAATGAACAATGATTATTTACTGTTTCATTTGAAATTGAAAAATGAATTTTTTTAAAAAAAAGAATATGATTATAACTAGGGCTTAAATTGTTTCATTGTTTTGTTAAATATTGATCTGTATATGCTGATTGCTTTGATACAGTCATTAAGTCACAGAATTTTTAGAACATAGTACCATTGAAAAATGAGCACTATTGTTATTGTGTGATAACTATGAAATATTCAATGTGTTCACAGCAGTCTGCTAGTTACTTACTTACTTACTTACGCCTGTTACCCCCAATGGAGCATAGGCCGCCCACCAGTTTTCTCCAACCAACTCTGTCCTCAGCTTCCCTTTCTAGTTCTTTCCAGTTTTTGTTCATTCTTCTCATATCTTTCTCTATTTCTCGGTGTAATGTGTTCCTTGGCCTTCCTCTTCTTCATTTGCCTTGAGGGTTCCCTGTGAGGGCTTGTTTCGTGACGCAGTTAGGTGCTTTCCGCAATGTATGTCCTATCCACTTCCACCGCTTCTTCCTGATTTCCTCCTCCACTGACATCTAGTTTCTTTTCTCCCACAGTACGTTGATGCTGATGGTGTCTGGCCAACGAATCGGAAGTATTTTGCGTAGACAACTGTTAATAAACGCTTGCATCTTCTGGATGATGGCTTTGGTAGTTCTCTATGTTTCCGCTCCATACAGTAGAACTGTCTTGACAATTTTTGTATTGAAAATCCTGATTTTGGTTTTGGTTGAAAGTTGTTTGGAGTTCCAGATATTTTTCAGTTGTAGAAATGCAGCCCTAGCTTTGCCGATCCACGCCCTCATATCTGCATCGGATCTACCTTGATTGTCGATGATGCTGCTAAGATATAAGAAGGTGTCAACGTCCTCCAAAGCATCTCCATCAAGAGTGATTTGGTTGGCGCATGTTGTGTTGTAGCAATCTGCTAGTAAAAACGATTAAATCAAAATTTTCTGCAAATGATTTACGCAATGTCTATTAGAAAAGTGAACTAGAATTTATACTAGGAACTGATTTCGAAATGACTTCCAATTGGTAGATCCAGATCATATTCTCTGTCAGTATATAAAGTGATTTTTTTATTTATGTTTAAACTGTTTAAGTTTCATATATATTTATTATTTAACTGAACAGTCATTTGCGCTATGGTTGTAAGCATGATAACTACTAGAATTTATAGCATTTGTCATCACTGAAGATTTTATATCCAAGTCATGTATCATTATATAATTACTTACATACTTACGTCTGTTACTTTTCCAATTCTACCCATCTATTGTTCATTCTTCTCATGTCTTTCTCTATTTCTCGGCTTAATGTGTTCTTTGATCTTCCTCTTTTCCTTTGGCCCTGAGGATGAGAGGTTGTCTTGTGACGCAGTTAGGTGCTTTCCTCGATGTGTGTCCTATCCACTTCCACCGCTTCTTACTGATTTCTTCCTCCACTGGAATCTGAATTGTTCTCTCTCATAGTAGGTTGTCACTGACGGTGTCTGGCCTACGGATCCAAAGTATTTTGCATAGATAACTGTTAGTAAGCATTTGTAGTTCTCTAAGTTTCCACTCCATACAATCGAACTGTCTTGATGTTTTTATTGACAATTCTGATTTTGATGTTAGCTCACAGATAGTGGGTTTTGAATTCCAGATGTTCGTGTATCATTAATTCAGTACTACATATCTAGTTATTTTTTTAATTTGAGATGTCTAGTTGCTCAAAACATAACTCCACGAGAGATCGAATAACAGTTGTATTATATATTTTATTCTATAATTCAGTCTTTCGAAATTATCGCGTTTTATATTTAACATAGAATAATTAGAAGTTCATGGAATAAAAAAGTCTCTCTTCTCTAATGAGAATTCTTTACTCTTAACAATCTCCAGAATAATTCATATCACTTGAATAAAAGACAACATTTTCAAGCGTTTAACCATTTTTTAAATTAAATTCTGATTATTTTTATACTCCTCTTTTGATACTTGAATATTCAGTCCTTCAGGTAATGCTAAAATTTTCAGTATAAGGTTATGGATGTTGTTGAGTTTCATTGACATCATGAACTGATCAATGTTAAATCACCACTGGAAACCTGTAATTAATGGTTGGCCGTTTGATCCCGACACATCAGCAACACACTGCCGGAATCAAACCCAGGACCTTCGGTCTCACGTCCGGAAGCTTAGCTTTTTGACCACTGGACCAGCATCCACCCATCCTTCGGTGGACAACTGCCTCATACCCAATACTGTTGAACTCTGTTGATCACAAAGACAATGGATGAGGTAGAGCAATGTCGTATATTGATTGAAGTTAGACATTAACACTGTCAAATGAAGACTCAGCTGTCAAAACATTAAGCATTCCTGGCCGAAAGTCATGTGTTCGATCCCCGCTTGCCGAGTCGTGGGTGCGCACTGCCAACGGGTCACAAGTTACGACAAAACAGCTTTCCTGTGCTTCCGGGGTTTTAATCGATGTAAAAAGTTTTGTATCGGACACCATTTATGTAAAGGCTATGAATACTCTTCAGCTGTTTAAACTCTTTTTAGGTCAAGTGTGACTTACATAAGTTTTATAACCTACTATAGTACAGTGTTTTAATAAGTGAACCACATATAATAATTCTACTATTAACTAATTGAGTCTAAACAACATAAATCGCAAGTTAAATTCAAACCAAAATATAATGGCATATTCTAATTAAAGAAGGAATGAGTTCTTCAATGTCAACTTCTCTTAAAACTATGTTTATTAAACGATAAAATTATGTTTCTTTTTAAGAGCGTTATGGAAATTGTTGGGTTTCATTGAAACATTGAATCAGTCATTAATACACCACCATTAGGAACCTGGAAAGCACGTCGTACAATGGGACTCATCAGCACCCACGAACCCTGCTCGAGGAAAAATAGCCAAGGACCTACAGTCTCGCAAGAAAACGCCTAACCTCTAGATCACTGAGCCGGCATTCAACAGTGTTAGTGTCTAACTTTGATCACTCCGAGGAATTGCGCAACCTCATTCATTGTCTTCGGTACGTAACTGTCTACACCCGACCGGGTTGAACTCCACTTGAACTCCGAAAATTTCCTCATAAAGCTAATCATTAGTGAGCACAGTTTATGCTGAAGAGTTGTCCCACACTAAGACAAAACGGTCGTCCAGTGCTTTCAAGTTTCTAATGATAGTCTAACAATGATTGATTCTACGATTTCAATATACTTCTAGAACTTTTTGGCATAATCAACCTAATATTCCAAAAGTGTCTTGTTTTTTTTCTTTCGACTGAATAGTTTTCTCGTGAACTTTTTGTTGACTTTCTCTTATAGCGACATCACCAGCACACACACACACACGCACATCAATAAGAATCGATTTAGTAATATCTCTCTCTCTATATAACATTGACTAGCTGCTTATATGATATCTATTATTATTAACCCTAGGATTTGCGACATTATATTGTCTATTGGTATGTATGTCCATTGTTTGTATGTTTTTTATGTTTCTTAGATTATTTTCACTTTTGACTTGATCTTTGTCCTTGGAGTTGTTTATTATTCTTTACTTTTTTTATTGGTTAATAGATTGAGTCAATGTTGTTGTGTCTATCTATTGATTATTTAAGCATTATCAGAGTATCATGTTTTCTTTGTCATTTCTTCTATTCAGTAGTATATATATTGACATTTTCTCAATGGAACTTATATTCACAATGGTCTAGATTCATTGTAATAAGAGAAACTCTGTCGTGTTGTTTAATCGCTAGCTATATAGATGTTGATTTAGTGGGTAGCTGTGTGATCCTTCTCACAGTTGTATTCATTGGTTTTTTAGATGATATCTCTTAGTTTGTTGTGGTGTCCTGTGGTCTGTGTAATATTGATTGTTAATAATTTGTTTGTGCTCTTGAGAATATTTTCAACAGAGGGTAGACTTATTCACTTTGGTTTAGTGCTTGATGATAGGTTTTGTGGACATCTATTGATGGAGTTTTGGAGATGTCTATTTTTTTTCTCAAAAATATAACCCCCCAGTTATATCCTTTCATTTTTTCATGCAATTTCGATGCTGTAATGTGTCTTCACTGTTTCTGAACAGCACTTGAATACAGCTCTATTTATGTGTCATTGGGCTATTGCTTTTGTAATTGAGTATTTGATCATTGTGGATTGGTTTCTAATACGCACTTAAGTTTCTAGTTTTCCTCTGTTGGTTTTGAATATGAATAAAACCAAGAGTGATAGTCTTTTGTTTGATTCTGTTTCTTATGTGAACTTTTATCACAGAAAATACTGTTGTTCAAACTGTATGTCTTTTTCAGTTGTTCCTCTTTGATGATGACGAAAACGTCGTCTCACATAGGGTTTTTAATTTGAGTTGGACCAAAGTTTCCGGCCTCTACGTTACCACTTCTTATTCTTCAATCAATCCCAGTATCGGCGATAACCGTGGGGTTCATTCATTTGCTCATATATTTCATAGTTGAATTGGAAATATCCTATCAAACACAAGTCAATAGGACTAATTAAGTTTGAAGTTTGATGTGTTCTGAAAGATTCATATTTGTTAGGATATTCATTAAATATCCCAAGAGAATTATTTTCATAAGACTAATTCTATTGGTCAATTCCTACTGGTCAATATTATGATCGTCCTAGCTATCAATGTCACATACTTCAATGCTGTTTCCCATTTGTCGTCCTGACTATCACTGTCACAGACTTCAATGTTGTTTCCTATTAGACCTTGCTGTATAAATACGCATTATGTGTAACGTTTTATGACCCGAACCCGGACCCGGATCCCTAGTCTGGGATCCTGATTCTCTTCTGGACTCGGACCTCGTAATTTCTGGACGCTTGTAGAATACAGGTTCTACTTCATATCAAGTCTTCTTCTCTCATTCAATGGGGTTTGGGACACTTGGATTAGAGTAGCATGTCGTGTCGCCGGATCTTCGATCCTCGCTCTCGTTTTCCGACTAAAGTAAACTAGTAAGAGTTCAACCATATCAAGTTGACGTGTTAAGAATATTATTTGTGAGAAACAAGGACATAGTATTGTCTGCTATAATTAGTTCGATTGAGGTAAATAAAGCTATGACATTGAAGGATACCATCAGTTAGTAGCAAACGATTTAAATATCCATGGTCTTATCTAAATACTTTATTGAACACTTGACAGATTGATCATATAATTCCACAAAGTGTTTGAATGAGTTCGATATTTCTTTTGACTTGTTGTATGTAGTTGGGCATTCGACAGGTTTCTTTTATTTAACTGACGTTAGGATTACATTACACCTTAACAATATGACTGATAGAAGTGTTAGAACAAATAAATAATTGCCTAACAAATTCGCTAGAAACTAAGGAGAATTCCTTAAATCATTTGTATTAAATTAATGTTGTCTTGGAAATTTCTCAAATGAACTTTGAACCTGATTGAACTAATTAACGACGAGCTTCCAAGCTTTTACGGCTACCTGATAAATATGTTCTGTTTTATGTAAAACAATTTTTGATAAGTCCTACTACTTGGTTTGTTCGGATTTCGGATTTCAAAGATTACAAGGAGTCTATAAACCAACTAAAAACGCACACTGTCAAGCATTTTGTGTACAAGACTTATCAAAGCATATCACTTTTCTGAGAATTCTCAACATCTCCTACCTGTACTGATTTTGTCCTCCTATAGTTCTAAAATTTCCTACTCTACATGACATTGCTCTTTATCAATCCACAGTTAACAGCACTAATAAAACAATCAACATTTTTATTTGAATCTCTCATTAAATACTTAACATGTCATTATTTTTTTTGTAAACAGCTTTAATATTTATAACATTTTCTGGACATTCTTCAAAAAGTGGACTGTAACAATACACTTCAATTCATTTATGTATGTGTGTGTGTGTGTGTAGGAATGAGTTAAGCCAGCGCTTAATTGAATGGAAAAGTCAACATTAATGCACACCATCTGGTCATTTACGATAAACATAGCATTTCAAAGAATCATCTCTCTTTTCTTTCTTTTGAAACTTATTTTCTAAGTAAACACACGAATAATTGTTTTGAATTACTGATATTCTGACATTTTTTTTTGTTCCGTTTTAGGAAGTTATTATTATTATTACTATCATCATTACTACTACTACTAGTAGTAGTAGCAAAATAAGAAAAAACTGTCTTTTAATTAAGAGGATATTATTGATTATTTTTTCCCTACGAATGTTCACTCTAATAATAAGTTAAACTAGAACAATAGGTATAATGGAGCTTCATTCAAAGTGTATGTTTCTACCTTTTAAGAAGGCGGATTGAATGTAAGGATGGAAAATAAAGAAATGAAAGCCTTATTTATTACTTGAACGAGTTACTTTTAACAAAATGGAGAAGTAGAGCTGTTCAACTATAAACGGAAGCAGGCTAATACTAACTAACTAACTAAAGAACCCAGTTAATGACAACCCGCTGGCCAAAAATCGATGGTTAGAATAAGTTAGATGAAGCCTACTTGACCAACGGTTTATACAGAATGAAAAAGCAGGACATACTTGTAGTTTATTAATATACAAAGCTTTTCTCCACTAAATAAGCTCAAATTCGATTTTTTTCAATTAAAGTTATGGAGTCTAGTGTTTGTTGCCCATTGAAATTATCAATCAATCATTGTTAGACCACCATTAGAAACCTGAAAGCACCGGATGGCCGTTTCGTCCTGGTATGGAACTCTTCAGCAGTGCGTAGTCACGACTCCTATACCTCGCAGGATTTGAACCCGAGACCCTTAGTCTTGCGGTAGTTACTGTCTACACTCGACAGGGTTGAACTCCACTAGTTACGTCTTCTCACTAGAACTCCGAGAATTTCCTCACGAAGCTAATCACTAGTAAGCTTCTAGGTGTCTAAAAGTGGTCGAGCAATGATTGATTGATGATTTCAGTGTGTCAGAATCAATTGTTGGTCTGAACCTAATTCAATAAAAAAACCACAAGTGAACTTTCGCAAATCCTAAGTTTATAATAATGAAATTCTTGTGTAGAGAACGAGAACACATGTGGGGCAACCGGATTGCATTTAACAAAAATTACAGAGTTACTCAGTAAAATCGGAAAACCATATCGTAAATCGTTCATTTGCAAAATATCAGTTCATCATATTGAACTGGACTGTTCCTGTTGCAAAACATCAATCCATTGTCACTATTCATGCGTTTCATACAAATTCCATTGTGTTCTAACTCTTCCTTTCTTGATCTTCCCCCATCTTCTGCTGCCAGACATTACGTTGACACTCACGTCATATACTACTTATAAGTAGCTCACACCACACCTGTATGTTATTAATTGAATGAATATCATCTATGTGTTAGATGATTGAAGTAGACTTGTACGAAAAATTAACACTAAATATCGAAATCTCAGGTTAATTTGCATTTGTCAGTGAGATAAGAGTAGGTGTGTTCCGCATAGAATCCACACCAATGTCACTTATCTCCACAATCATAAACATTACGAAATAGTTACTGAAGTCATAACTGACTTTCAGTCATGCAATCAATAGGATTTTTAACAAGTGCCAACCAATCAAGAGAGAAACATTAATTTCGAAGATGACTATCGATATTCTCTAACCATACGATTCTAAAAATGATTTACCCTTATTCCAATTCAATTCAAAACTAAAAGAACATAGCATGTTATTGATAATCAATGACTAACTGTTTATCAGTTTTCATTATCAAGTCAAACTTGACTGAGAAGATCTGGTAAGAATGAAAGTCATGACCATTTATTGATTGAATGATCAGTAAGAGAACTCAAGTGGCCAACGTTTAACTATTCATGATTTCTATTGGAATCAGAAACCCTATCTAAAGCTTTTATCATCGAAATACACTTGTCTAGCATTTATATATAAACCAAGGAGGATAGATCGACAATAGACTAATACTTCATGAGAAGCGCACTACAATCATGAAGTCAACTCTTTGGCTTATCATAATAGCGCATAGATGTGGAAGTTCACAGAGTCAGAGTTTGATTCTGCAATACTTAACATGAGGCTTAGTTATAGTCTAGCATTTAAATTCATTACAGCTTGATAAATGTATCACTAACCAGCTACTGATAATATATTATTCTATTCGATTTGATTAGATTTCAGTTGACCTTATATTTTAAACTACAGTTTATTGTCAAAGTCACGTTATCTAACAAGTTAGTCGTCTACCTTTAGTAGAGTGAGGTATCTACAAGTAAACAGGTATTATTATGATTATTTTGTATGTTTTGCAAAATGATACTTAAAACACTTTAGTCCCTTTTGTATATTTTGATAGAATAACAATGAGAAGACAGAGTTGATGTGAAAAATGTTGTGATATATTTGTGCTATACATTTTGAACAATCTGGTCACACACACACACACACTTGTCAAGGCATTTGGTGGGAAAATCAATAAAAGGTCAATTAGATAAAAGTTCAAATAAACATAATTGTAAATAAAGGCGAGAGAAAATTCACATCATATAGAAAGGGTAAGCAATTGTCACATTACACTCAGGTCATGAAAATGGCTTAAAGAATTACGAGGATTAATTCAAGATTATGATTCATAGTTCTTGTACACATAAGGGCGGTGGTTTTAATTTAAGAATAGCCAAGGCTTACATAAACATGAAATTTCGTCCTTGAACGTTCCTATTTAACGTTTAAAAAGCTCTCTTGATGCCACTATTACGTCCCGTTTCGTTTCTGTATTTTGCGATCGATGAACATGAATTGCCATGTCTCACATTTTCATGTTCCATAACCCTTGATTTCAATGTCCGATTACTCCTTCTTACGTATGTGTGACCACACAAACATGTAAATTGATAAATGCAACGAGATGTGATGTAATCGTTTGAACAGTGTGAAGATTGTCAAGTTACACATTTTTGAAACCATGAATCCGTGAATTGATCAAATTAGACATCAACACCGTTAGATACCGTCTCAGTGGTCAAGAGGTTAGGCATTCGCGAACAATACCGAATGTCCTGGGATCGAATCCTGCGGGATGCAGGAGTCGTGGATTCACACTGCTGAGGAGTCCCATATCAGGCCGTCTAGTGCTTCCAGGTTTCTAATGATGGTCTAACGTTGATCGATTCATGGTTTCAAAAATGTGTAACTTGACAATCTTCACACTGTTCAAACGATTACAACACATCTCGTTGCATTTATCAATTTACATGTTTGTGTGGTCACACATACGTAAGAAGGAGTAATCGGACATTGAAATCAAGGGTTATAGAACATTTGACTAAATGCTGACTAGGTGATCTAAACATCCGAAGTTTGATTATGTTTGGAATCAAGCTGAACTGTAAAAAAAGTTGCAACCTTGAAAATAGCTGGATCCACTTGGTTTTCAGTTGACACTAGTCTATGAATAAAGCTATAATGGCTTTAAATTTTTAAGAAATTCACTTTCGCTTAAAATGTTTACTTTTTTCCCTTATATTGAATTGTGTTATCTGACGAATGGACCTATTTGTTTGGTAAATGCTTTACATCGACTCTCAGACGCCAACATTTTAACCGCTACTTAATTCTTGTGAAATATTCCACTATTGAACAGTGAACAGAACATAAAATGTGCAAATTATGAAGAAGGCTTCAATGTGAAGGTTAATCTGAGTACATATGACAAAGATATTTATAAGATCAAAAATGATCTTGATATTTTAGAAACACCCAGTGTTAAGTGTCAGTAATCACTTAGTCTGATTAGTAGCGAAACACAACCTGTTGATCTTGTGATTCTGTTGAAAGTTTCCAAAAAACTGGTTGTTTGATGTAGTTTCAGAATTCTTTGGGATTCCTAAAATTTTTTCAAGGAGTTAACGAAGCTTATCATCATGACATCGGTCCAGGTTAGTGATATGATCAGACGAAAAATTATGCAATGCAGTCTAAATTAATTCGTTTCCTGTCAACTAAAGTATAACCTCTGATTTCATTGAATATTTTGTTTGATCTAACTAAAACATAGAAATGACATGTTTACGATTCACCACGATGCTTTGTATCAAACTGAAATCATTATTTTTAATTGCGATAACAATCACATTACATTCTAGTTTCTGTATCGAAATCTGAGCTTTCAATACTAATTGACCACCCTAAGCAACAATGCAAGCATGTTCGGGATGCGGTTTTCCCATTCAAAATGCAAAATGTTGCTTCAAGATTGGGTTGCATTGGCACCAGAACTAGTGATAGGGAGTGAAGTAGTCGAGAGTGTAGACCGCTTCACTTATCTGGGAAGTCTCATCAGTGCTGATGGCCTGGTGACTGACAAAATCTCAGCTCGGATACAGAAGGCTCGATTGGCTTTTGCCAACCTGTGTCACTTATGGCACAGGCGAGGTATCCGTTTGCTGACTAAAGGACGAGTGTACTGCGCAGTAGTTCGCTCCGTCTTACTTTATGGCTGTGAAACATGGCCAGTGAGAGTAGAAGATATTCGCCGGTTATTGGCTTTCGATCATAGGTGTCTTCGAAGCATTGCTCGTATATCGTGGGATACCCGAGTGAGCAACGCTGTTATTAGGAAACGGGTGCTAAGTAAGAATGGCAGATCAATCGATGAAGTAATGAAACTTCACCAGTTGAGATGGTTGGGACATGTGTTGCCTATGCCTAACCACCGACTGCCTCGACGAGCTTTGTTTTGTAGTGTAGGAATAGGTTGGAAGAAAGTTAGGGGCGGCCAAACGAAAACATGGCACAAATCCATGAAATCATTGACGAGTGGACTTAGCCATGTCGGTAATTGTCGACTACCTGGTTGGGGTCCGCGAGATGATAATAATCGATGGTTAGAAACCTTGAATGACATGGCTCAAAATCGTTCGCAATGGCGCCGGTGCATTTATTCTTTGTGTTCTCTCAAATCCTAATCTTCTGGATTCTTCAACACCTCTAATTTTGTCTTTCTAAACTTATCTCACTGAATCATACTTCTTGAATAATATCTCCTAATCCGAACCTCTCCGATTACTTCTAATACCTTTACTACCTCTTCCACTATTGGATTTGAATTGACGATTGCATCTCTGTGCTGATGTGGTATGGCAACATGTACTTACGTACGAAATTCTGCGTTGCATCTGTCTGTCTGTCTGACTTATAGAAGGTTGCGATAATTTATACAGTATTTACCCTTTTTAAATCATCTTCACCTTATTTCAACAGAATAATTAGTGAGAAAAATATCTCTTTCATTGATATTATTTGTTAAATATTCATATATAAAGATAAGCAAAGTAATGTGTAGTATCATTGAAATCATGGATCGATCAATGTTAGACCATCACTATAAAAACCTAGAATCACTGGACGATCGTTTCGTCATCAGTAGTGCACACCCACGAAGTCTGCTGCTTTCAGAACTCGAACCCAGGAACTTCGGTGATTAGGATTGACAAATTGTTGCACGATATGGGCAACCAGAATGGGACATCCGCCCTTATATCCTTAACAGCACACGATTGACAAATAAACTGGGATAATACAATTTCGTGGATATAATCTGAAAATTAGGGACAAACCAGTTTTACATAATAATAATAATAATAATAATAATAATAATAATAATAATAATGATAAACCGTATATACACAAATTATTCGTTGTTTTATGCTCTAAATCATATGAACACAAAATACATGAACCAATTGTGTGCAATATTTTAACTGAACTAAAATAATCACAAAGATGGCGGTTTTTATTTTGGCGCGAAATTCAAAATACATTGATGAATAGTTGGTATGCTTTCAAAAGACTGAAAAAAATATAAAGAACATAACTTATGATTTATTTTGGAAGGTCAATTCATTTTCATTAAAGAGATTGCTGATAGACTATTAACACAGTTGGGTCTCGGCTTAGTGGTCCAGAGGTTAGGCATCCGTGTGCGAGACTGAAGTTCTTCGGTTCGACTCCGGCGAGCGAGGCTCATGGATGCGCACTACTGACCTGTCCTGTAGTAGGACGAAACGGCCGTCCAGTGCTTCCAAGTTTCTAATGGTGGTCTAACAGTGATTAATTCATGATTTTTGATGATTAAAAAAAGAGACTAACTGTATAATGATTCATCCATATTGGCTGCAAATCCATTGCAGATTATTATTATTTCTAATATCTAATCAATACGCCTGACGCAGAGCTTAAATCTCCGCTTTTTAAAGGATTTATTTAAACTGCTTTCTGATTGGTTTAAAAAATGGCTTTCTCTTTTCCCGGAATCATTTCAAAAGTCTCTGATGATCATTATTTGAGCAGATTAAATGTCACCGACCAGATAGATTTTATTTAAAGTATTGAGATAGTTAGTCGTGTTTTTTCTGTTGAATACAACAGGATTTAGATTTACCTAAAGTTTATTTTTCATTAGTTAGAGAAACTTTTATAAATCATTTATGGCCTTTAAGTTAAAATAGAGCATTACACATCTATTGCCAATATGATTTATAGATTATACTTAACTTTTGAAAGATTTCAATGTTATTGGACATTGTGATATCAAGATTTCATGTGTGAAGTTGTCTTTTTTTAAAATGAAAACTATAATATCATAACAGACAACTTTATCCTCGTTGGAATGTAAAGAGATCTTTGCTTTCATTCACACAGTCTAGCATTTTAGTCGTTTGTAGAAGTTTTCATTGTCGTGTAATTTTAGCTGTTCTATTTCGACGGTTGGCTAGAGCTGAACTCAATTTTTTTCATTTGTATTGGTTGCATGCATCATTCCATTTTCATTCGGGATTACAATCGATCACTCTCTTTTGGCGTATGTGTACATCGCGTGTGAACTGCTTTGATAGTGCTATTTAAGTTAAAAGTATTTTCAGTGGAGATAGATAGTGGCTAGCAGCGGGATCCAGGATGTGGGCTTCGTCCTATTCGAGAATGGTCAGCCGAATATTCCTATATCCAAGAGTTTATGTTCATTCAGGGATTTGAATCCAGTACTTCTGCTTCAAACATCATTTGACTACTTAGTTCGGATGGTCACTAGTCGTTGCTTATGTGATATGTAAAATGACTAATTTTATAAGCTAACCCTTATTCTTGAAAACATTGTTACGGGTATGAGGGCGGTTGTCACTTCCCGGCTGCCCACACCGTGGAAGGTCGTTTCTTGGGGGACCTGAAAAGGAAGGTAGATTAGTGTTGGTCTTAGAGACCTGGGTGTGTGACCGCAGAGCCCAAGGGACAACTGCTTGAGGCCAGTTGCGCAAGGCCTTCTTATCCAAAGTTTTTAAAGTATTAGCTCCGCTCTCGATTAAAAGGCCTTACTGCCGGAGACGGAAATCCGCGATGTTAGGTGAGGTGTGACATTTTTAGGGTCGACCTCTTCTAACCCCTTCCTTCCTTGTGAGAATGCTGCATCGCTGTAGATGCTGGTTGTCCGAGGGAAGCACCTTGCTGCTGTCACACCTCTCTGCAGTCAGCAGTATGACTTCGCCCTCATACCTTTAGTAGCTGCTTTTAGTCTCATCGTTCTCCACTGGACCTGTTTGGCATGGTAGAACTTACAGGAACATATGTTCCAGCTAATATAGCTCGGTTGGATCATCACGATAGGCAAGCCCGACCACCACGTCAAGGTAGCAGCTACGGTCGGATGAAAATATTGTACCCTACTGAGTTGTATTTTATACTGTCTATTGTCTGAGATGAAAAATTCTATTTGTTAAAAATCTCAGCGATTAAACTTCAAAGTAAATTTAACATTTTCCTTGGCAATTCACTTTAAACTCTTTCAATGAATTCTAATCAAACATCAAAATGATCACTAGTTAACTGTAGACTATAAACAAGTTATTCACTTCATATAAACAATGTTGCAAGTGAAATTCGCTTTGGTAGGCTATAAAACTTTTATTGTGAAAATTGAATAAAACTGTGTGGGACATAGTTTGATCGGAGAAAAAAAATATTCCATGACAACATATCATGTCTGATAATTTTAGCGATGGTGTGAATCCAGTGTGTATGTGTACCAGAGTGTGTAAAGTGAAGATAAGTAAACAGTCAAATGTTTGTGCGATTACGCTTACCTCCTGATAAACTAACTGTGATTAGACCAAGCGGAAATAATCAATAACCGAAATTCCACCAGATAAATTTAATTTACCAATAATCGTTGATTTTCTAGGGTATAGAGTCTTAGTGTTCAAAGTAGTATATGACACACACTTACGTCTATTACTCCTTGTGTGACATTGGCTGTTAGGCCCAGGATTCTGTAACGAACTCTGTTCCAGGCTCATATTTCCAGTTGTAATTAAATGCCTCGAATTCTCAGCGGAGTATGTGTTCCTCAGTAGTTCTCTTTCCCTTTTGATTTGAAGATTTCAGTTTTTAGTACTTGTCTTTGAATGCAGTTTGATGATTTTCCTCGTGTAACCTATCCACCTGCATGCAGTGTTTCCTATTCATCAAGAAGCTAGTTTGTTCTTTGCCACAACAGGTTGTCGTTGCTGATGATGTCTGATCAACGGATTTGGTCTATCTGACAGAGACAGCTGTTTAGAAGCAATGTACTTTTCTGGTAATGCTTCTCCAAGTTTTAGCTGAACACACACTACAAATGTCTTGACATATTAGTATATAAACGTGTTCAAATCTTTAAAAAAAATATATACCACAACAGGGATGCAAAAAGTTCTCACTCTTATAAATGTCAAATAGGTATTCTATTATTATGCTTCAACAATGAACGCAATAGTTATTTTATTTTCACATAACTCTTTATTATTTCGACTAGTTTACATCAACCATCAAACGAATCAAACAAACTATTCATCCGATTGATCAAACCTAACACAAATTCATACCTTCACTGTTGTAATACATTGTGTACTGTCCAGATTAATTGTGTTATCGCACGTTTTTTTCTTTGCTTGCAAGTGATATTTAATTTCGTGTTCACTATTTACGTTATATCATTTTTTCAATAGACATAAATCTTGTTTTTGTCTGTTTGCATTGTATTTGAATACTTAAAGGTGTAATTTATGTCAGAGTGTACGTCAATAATTTGATTTGCCTGCTCCCTTCGGTATTCATTTATATTACAACATTGTACATCATTGTTCTTCATGTCTTGACGCTATTACACCAGAATTTGGAGCTACCTTATCCAACACCCTGAAGCAATCGGTTTTGACTGGGTATCCTGAACAGATAGTCTATCAGTCAAATAGTTACAACGTAGAACTTCGTACATACGTACATCAGTTCAAGCTGCCACACCACATTAGCACAGAGACGCAACTGTCAATTGAAATCCTATGGTAGTAGATGTAGTAGAAGTATTAGCGGTAATACAGAAGATTAGGGTTTGAAGAAATTATTCAAGAAGTAGAATCTAGTGAAATAAACTTACAAAGACGAAGATAAAGATAATGTGAGGGATTCAGAAAGTTAGAATTTGAGAGAAGACAAGGAATGACTGCACCTTTGTCATTGCAATTTGTTTTGAGCCATTCCAGAGTCATTCAGAGTCTCTAACCATCGGTAACTTTCGTCTCGGGGACCAAAACCAGGTAGTCGACACCTGCCAGCATGATTCGCTTCACTTGTTAATGACTTCATGGATTTGTGTCATGTTTTGGTCTGGCCGCCCCTAGCTTTCTTCCAACTTACTAATACACCACAAAACATCGCTCAACGAGGCAGTCAGTGGGTGGGTATTCGTAACAGATGTCTATGCCAGACTACAGGTCCCGGTTAAACAGTCAATGACTTTACACTGTGACATCATGACTTGTTTCAAGCACTTAGATACACAAGTGAATGAATCAATTTTGTTAGACTTTATAAACAATAGATAAAGTTTTATAGTTTCATACATCTCTTATTATCACATCATTCTGTCTACCATAATAGAGATAATAATTAACTCATATTTTTATTTAAAAAAAAAAACTAGAAATCCTTATTAATAAATTCTTTGAAAAATGTCAAGGTTTCATACTTTTTTTTGTTCATTTATACAATGTGTATAGAATTATTTATTTAGTGTTTTTGCTATGATACATCAAGTAGGTTTTTAGACAAATTCTGAAAGGAAGTCTGAACTGACGTAATCACAACTAAACATCACTGAACAAACAATTCTGCTGTACAAATGTCATACAGAAATATGCGTACTTGCTTTATTGATCTTCTATGTGTGTGTGTGCGTGTGTGTGTGAGTGTAGTTAGTTTTACGTAAGCAGTTTACTATTACTGTAGTGAATGAGAACACAGGTGGGGCAACCGAATTGTATTTAACGAAAATTACAGAGTTACTCAGTAAAATCGGAAAACCATATCGTAAATCGTTCATTTGCAAAATATCAGTTCATCATATCGAACTGGACTGTTTCTGTTGCCAAACATCAATCCATTGTCACTATTCATGTGTTTCATACAAATTCCATTGTGTTCTAACTCTTCCTTTCTTGCTTGATCTTCCCCCATCTTCTGCTGCCACCAGACTTTACGTTGACACTCACGTTATATACTACTTATAAGTAGTTCGCACCACAGCACCACATTACAAGTTACCTTCTTATAATACCGAATTCCATATCAATTATCAGATAATAAACATTTATTTATTCTATTATCAACAACAGTTGTTTCAATACCAATACACTAATGACATAGAAAGAAAGTTATGACTCATCAATCAATCATTGTTAGACTACCACCATTAGAAACCTGGAAGCACTGAAAGATGGTCGTTTCGTCCTGGTATGGGACTCATCAGAGGCAGTGCGCATTCACGACTCCTAAACCTCGAACCCGGGACGAACGCGTAGAGTAGATTAATTTATTATTATCACTATTATTATTAATATTTCATTACTACCATTCTACTGCACTAGTGCACAGGTATGAAATATACTTTATGGTATAATTTAGTTTATAGTATTTATACTACTTATTACTCGTTGCTCAGTAGCTTTATAGTTTGTTGGATAGCTATGCCCTAGTGTTCTCCATTTGTAACATCGTATAGAATGAAGTTACAGAATTATGATCAAATCGGTAATTTTAGAGTTAGTTCAGTTTAAAAGTATTATTCATTGCCAGAAACAGATAACAGCTTTAAAAATCAGAACTCTTCTCACTGTTGTTATTCTATCAAAATTTATAAAAGGGACTAATTGTTTTAAATCAGAAATCGCTTAACTGTTCTTTCTTACGAGATTATTACTGTTCGTGCCCTACTTGATAGTTAACTTTTAGAGAGATTACCACAGATCCAATATATAGATAGAACCATGACTGCCATTTTTGGAAAGCGACTGATATTATTGACAGAGTTAGTCGATCAGTTTCCCACGTTAAATGAACACATCATTCGATCTCATCCTTGTGTTTTATGAGTTTCATGGTCAGTGTATGACGACAAGATTCCAGTTGGAATCCTTTGTATAAGCTTGTGAGTGTACAACTCTCAATCAGTAGTTCAAAAAATCAAGGTGACATTGTATACATACGCTTTGTAGTAGTTATGTTTTCGTGCTGAACATCTAAGTGATCACGTTGATTAGCATGGATTAAATAATTCAATCGTAAACTAAGTCTAGGCAACGTTGACATGTCACTTTCTTAGTCATCTAACAAACCTATTCACTAATAAATTCAATTTAGTTTGGTGTAAATAATCTTTTCCTACACACTAATGTATTCTACTAAATGACTGATGACACTGTACCATAAAGCCTGTAATAGAAATTCATTTTAACTTTGAAATGGACTAATTTCACCTACTGTGTACTGTTCATTTGATTATCTAATTTCGTGAATTCAAACTATGTTCTTTTTATTTGAAACGCCATTGCATAAATTATGTTTGTATTGATCGATTTTTCGCCCTTTCAAATATTTCCCTAATGTGTGCCAAATGATTTGTTAAATATCACATTCTACCACATATTTTTGAAAAAACTGACTTTTATCTTCTTATGTGGGCTTGTCTGACGTATTATGTAAGGACAATGTGTTGTTCAGTTTGTTAAATGAATGCAACAAGATCTGATTGCCAATTCGTTGTTTTTCAATACTCCAGGCTAAGGTCTATACTTTTCTGAAATCATGAATCGATCAATGTTAGACCACCATTAGAAACCCTGGAAGCACTGGACAGCCGTTTCGTCCTGGTATGGGACTCATCAGCAGTGCACATCCTCTGGCCCCTGCACCTTCAAGGAACAGGAATCGAACCCAGAACCTTTGGTCTTGCGCGCCAACGCCTAACCACTGAGCAGGTACCCGATTATGGTGTAATATGTATAATGCGACTTGAACAGAAGAGAAAAAACTTGATTAAGAGATAAACGCTTTGCTCTAAGGTTAGTTTATGTATAGAAAACGAGAGCGTTCATAGAGCTACTGATGACTTTGTGTTTCTGGAGGATTCGAGAGCCATAACAAGTATTGTAGCATTATGGTCGAGCATCTTAATCAGCATCGTCACATGTGATTCTTCATTTTCCGAATGTGTTCTTCGAAGGTTCTATTCAATGCTGATTGGATGAAATGTTTCCTGTCGTTTTCTGTTGACCTATATGTAGTAGAAGACCTTACAGAGGTGTATTTCGGGACTCCCCTACATAATGTTATGTTATGATACAGTCATTCCCAGTTAAGCTTAGTTTAAATTTAATTCGTTCATCATCATCATCGTCGTCGTGATCACCAAGACGAGCGACAACAGCGTCAGTATGACGCCGTTACATGTAAATGAAATGGTTACATTTTCTTGATGTAACAATTTCAGTCAATTAGCATAGACAAATTATTTTATTCTTCATTATCCAAAAAAGAGAAAAAAGATGATAGAATTCGTCTATTCTGTTATGCTTTCAATAGAATATAAGATTTTCTTTAAATGAACAGAAATTCATTCTATGAAAATGAATTAAAGCAGTGAGGAACAATAGCAATTCACTTTAATAACAATAATGATACAAGTAACAATGTAAGCAATGGGAGAAATGTTTTTTTTTGCTATGGGAACGTGTATCATTCATTGAATGATATTCATCTCATCTCAATTTGTTTACTTTCTGTTGTGACCATGTACACATGTGCATAGGATGGTGTACAAAGAAAGGAGATAAATAGAGAATGAGTATTTTCATTATGAAAAATATATAATGAATATCATTAGCTGACATGAATTTTTATACTCTTATTCTTACATCACGGCATAATTTTGAGCTGGATAAACGCCATTTATATATATATATATATATTAAACAAATATGTAAGAAGTGTCACATTGGAGTATGTATGATATAGAAGGAGCAATTTGATGAAGAGATTAATGTCTTGCATCAGTGAGTTGACATACTGAGTGTTTTCTGTTTCTAATTTTGATTAATTCATGATATTGTAACATTGTCCGTTTTTCATAGATGTGATAGATGTTAAACCTTGTTTAGTTGAATTCAACTGGTTATGATGTTTCATTTGAATTGTAATAATGCTTGGTTTTCAATGATGGTCTAGTTAAATTGAATCTGTGACATAAGGCTAAGGATATAAATATATGATGGCTCTCAACCTTTCTTCTTCTTCTTCTGATGGTGAACTGGATTGTGAAGACGTGGAAACTTCAGTAGAAGCACAGGACTTAGTGGATAGCTGGGATGTAGCTGGACGATCTGAGCTTCGCAAATGGCCAAGCCCTCCGATCTTACACGCAACAGAAAACTCAGGAGAAGACAAATAGTGTAGTAGCAGCCTCTGAAGCAGTAGGGTTCAACATACACAAGGGAAAAGCAAGATTCTCCGATATAACACAACATACACCAACCAAATTACACTTCATAGAGATGCCTTGGAGGATGTAAAAATCTTTTTTACATATCTGGGCAGCCTCCTTGATGAGCAAGGTGCATCTGATGCAGATATGAAGGCTCGGGTCGGCAAAGCAAGGTCTACATTTCTGGAACTTCTGGAACTTAAAACAAGTGCCGACCAATACCAGAGTCAAAATTTTACGCAAGATACTTCGGATCCATTAGCCAGACACCATCAGCAACAACCTACTATGGGAAAAAATAAACTAGATTCCAACAGAAAAAGAAATCTGGAAGAAGTCCTGGAGGTGGATAGGACATACATTGAGGAAAGCACTCAACTGTATCACAAGACAAGCCCTCACTTGAAATCTATAAGGCCAAAGACGGAGAGGAAGAGCAAAGAACACATTACGCCGAGAACTGGAGGCAGACATGAAAATAATGAACAGCAATTGGATAGAACTGGAAAGTAAAGGGCAGGACAAAGTATATTGGACAATGTAACAGGAGTAAATAAGTAAATAAGTTTTATGTTTTGTACTTGATGTAACGCCAAACCACTGTACTAATGACACACCGAACGTTAGACCCCTCCGTTCAAAAATAAGAAGATGGAAGACGTTGGAGAACACTTATTAACAGAATCAAAAATATACAATCAAACATACGTATTTATACAATTATATAAATGTCGTTTAAATATTTTGAACATGAATCAAATAGTTCATCATGAACATTAATCATATAGTTCATCATGAACGTTAATCAAATAGTTCATCAATCCACAATGTGCGTGGCTTTCTTCTCGATTGGCTATCCCAACAATAAGTATACAAGAAATCCACAAAAATGCTCACAGTTGATGAAATCTTCAACTGTTGATAAACTGTATTGTTTTCGAACAAATGCATCTCTTATTTGATGTCCCTAATTTGAAAATCATAGTTAATACATTCTCAAATTCATCATAGAGATCTAAATGAATGTTTAATTTATCACATTCTAGATTTTAAGTTCCAGTAATATACCAAACTTTTCAATTTTAAGCTTTACTTATTCTTTTCAAATTGTATATTGTATGTGTAACGTTATTATTATTATTATTATTATCGATTTGACAATTGTCTCACCAGTTTTGATTTCATATGGTAAATGTTTTGCACACACTGTGTTCAGACTTGAAATTAAGCAATCTACACAGATTTATATTGAATCTAGATTTTAACTTACTCATTATAGTCTTTCTGTAATTTTATTCAAAGTAAATCGCAACATTTCTTAACACCTTTGATCGTACAATATTTATTCCCACAAAGCTAGACAAACCAGCTGATAAAAGTGTGTATTTGTTAAAGCGTGTTTTACACACACACATTATGTTGTCTGCTTGCTTTTAATGGGGACATTAACAGTAGCAAAGAATTTTTCTTCGAATTTCTGGCACCATTTTAGTAACAAACATTATTTGAATTTTCATGGTTGATATGTTTATAAATTTTTTACTGAATTTTGGGACATTACAATAATATTCACAATGAAATAACTGCATTATATAACTAATATGTCATAGAAATTAAACATTGAATGATTATTGTTAAACCACTATTAGAGACTTGGAAGCGATGGACGATTGTTTCGTTCTGGTATGGGATTCATTAACAGCGCGCATGCACGATCTCTTCTCACGAGAATCGAATCTAGGACCTGCTTACTGCTGATAAGTCCCGTAATAGGATGAAATGGCCTTCCAATGCTTTTCCACGTTTTCAATGGTGGTCTTACACATGATTTCTAGGAAATAAGAAACTGTAATTTAACTAAACAAAGGTAAATTTCACCAATACAAGTTGGGCTAAGAAATATTTCTTTTCACTTAGTTTAATTTAAAACTAAACTGACTGATTACAACTTGTTACATCAATATAAAACTAGAATAAGAATTGTACGTTTTCTTTTCTATAAATGTCAATATTTTGTGTTATCTGTAAGATTATTCAGTACCACTCAGTCAGCTGCAACGTTGAATTTCGTACGTACGTACATAAATTAAAGTTGCCATACCACATTACCACACAGAGATCGAACTGTCAATTAAAATCCCATAATGTTAGATGTAGTAGAAGTATTAACGATAGTGGAGAAGATCAGAGCTTGAAGATATGATTCCAGAAGTATAATCCAATGAAATAAATTTCTAAAGAGAAAAAAAGCTGTCACGAGGATTTCGGAAGATCAGAATTTGAGAGAAGACAACGACAGGATGCACCTGCGCATTTGCAAACGATTTTGAACCATATCATTTAAAGTCTCTAACATCGGTCTACATCTACTAATATGGATCAATCCGGTTTTCAATGACATGATGGATTTGTACAATGTTTTGGATTGGCCGCCCGTAGCTTTCTTCCAACCTACTCTTACAACATCAGTTAACATCGCTGGTTGAGGCATTCGGTGGTTGCACATACGTAACACTTGTCCTAACCACCTCAATTGATGACGATTCAGTACTTCATCAGTTGATCTACCATCCTTACATGGTACTCGTTTTCCAACAATCGCATTGCCTACTCGACTATCCCAAGATATACAAGCAACACTGCGAAGACACTCATGATGGATTAGTAATCATAGTTAATTAGAAAAAGAAACAGATACAATGAAAATTACACGATAAAATTATTTGTTTCAAAGTGTACACTAAAACACTCATGGTTACAAATAAAACTTAACAATCTTCACAACAACCCCGCAATGCAATTACATTTGTCCACTAGTGACTAGCTTGGTGAGGAATCTTCTCCAAGTTCTAGTGGGAAATCGTGACCAGTGAATTTCAAACCTGTTCGGATCTATACAGGGTATGAGGTTGCGCAACTCCGGGAATTTGATCAAGTTAGACATTAACACCGTTAGGTACCAGCTCAGTGGTCTAACGGTTAGGGCGTCCGCGCACAATACCGAAGGTCCTAGGTTCGAGTTCTGCGGGGTGCAGGAGTCGTGGATGCGCACTGCTGATGAGTCCCATACCAGGACGATACGGCCGTCCAGTGCATCCAGGTTTCTAATTGATCGATTCATGGTTACAAATAAAACACTCAATTGTCGATTGAAAACCGAGTTTTTTTTGTTTTAAACAATCAAATCAATTCAAGTTTCATGTTGATTGTCAGAACAGTAAATCATTTTTTACTATTAGCCTAGTGAATATGTGTACTTGTTTTTATCTATTTGATACTTGGCAGTTAGATGAACAACATACATATGTTTGATTTTTCTCGATTAAAAAAAATGAAAGATTATTACAGCACTTTCGATTATGTAGGAAAGAAGCCATCATGAAATAATAACACTGTGAACACAAACTAGTTCATTCTAACTCCAATGAAAACAAGACATATATATATATATATATATATATATATATATATATGAAGATGTGTGATTTTGTTTAAATCTGATTATAAGTGAAGGTGCATGCATATGTTGCGTATGTATAGATGTTTGTAGACAGATTTCATAAATCGAATTGACCAAAATGGAATGCACTGATGCTAATTATGAACGAATCAATGCGCATAGAAAATAAACTTTTAATTAAATTATTGACGTATTGAATGGCAGTTTTCTTTCGAAAGTATATTACTTAAATAAAAGAAACGTAAATCTGTTAATGAAATATTTTGAATTTGTCACACAGAAATGGTTCAAAGTTCAATGTTCAAAGTGGAAGTATACTTGACTTGATAGAGAGACAGTAGCATGGTTTATATTATACAGCGATCTTTGTTGTAGATCCCTGTTAGTTTTGCTTTTCATGTCACAACTCTCTTCTTGAAAGTTTATCTAAGCACTAACTAGTCTTATCATCGTGTTGATTTTAATTTCTAAAATTCCACTGTTAACCATATAGAAAATTTGATAAATCTAGTTGACTATACCTTGTAAGGAGTTAATGCACGCTTAGAATACACAAATAGCATTGAAAACGAATCAATAAGATTTGTAAATATCAGTATTATAAAGCTATTCACTCAACTGGTGTACATTTAAGCTTGTCTAGATATCTAGATATTCACAACTTGTAAATCTCGAGTGTTGAAATAATTTTTATCCATTTATTTCGATGGGTAGGTAAATTTAAAACAGATAAATATATCTTCTTTACCTTATTCGAAATTATTTAATTAAAGAGTAATCCAATTTTGAACAATTCTAAATGTTTCTTTCAACACATGATTAAGGCGTCTTTCCTATAGAAAATCAATTCATGATGTTGACTAATCTGTATGAGAATCAACATTTCACTGATTCTACTATAATTCAGTAGTATTTTCTCCAAACTAACTTATCATAAGCATTCTATTGTTAAATTTTCCTGTGTGGATTACCGATTCACCTTTATTCTGTGAATAGAAATTGACCAGTTTTCCCGCCTTTTATTGCTATAACTCTATCGTATACCTCCATCATTTCCCAACGGAGTTCGATCCCGTCTCTTACACATTGCAGAAGCCATAGGAATACGCACATTCAACTCTAATTTATGTGTTCAGTAGAAATTCGTGACACCCCTATCTCTTCCGTAGCCGGATATGACGTAACTAACGATTGACATTATATATATTTTAATTTTTAATTTTATTATTTTTACACATTTGCTTATTACTTAATGTTTTTGATGTTTTTTGATGATTATTTGAATTCCATTCATCCACATTTGACCTACTTTAGTTATCATATTTTATAAATTTTCCTACTACTATCAGTACACCTGTTTTCCTATTATCCACTTGAACTTTTGCCTATTAGATGTAGTTACGTAATCTTTTTCATTTCATTGTGATTATCACTCAAATTGCCTTGATTGGTTTAACATTTTCATATAAATATTCATGTATATTAGAGTAAAGCCTGATGACGATCTAATCGAAAACAATATTGTTCGCTTCTCTCACTAGTAGCTAATGTGGCTTACTACCTCTCTAATTCATTGACACTAATTCTAAAGTTGAATTGTCGTTATTTGATTTGAACGATTTGTATGAGTTATTATCTTAGACGTTGGCGAAAATAAGTCTTGCTTGCTTGGTTCACTTTGTCCTGCTGACTGCAAAGCTCTGACTGAATATCACTTCTCTTCCACTTCTGTTTTTCTGGCTATATATATATATATATATATATATATATATATATATATATCAGTCCTTGTTGGTTCATTTACAATGTCTTCAATTCAATGTGTCCAACAGATTTCATAACGGACATATTGTCCATTATGAAATTCTGTGTTTATATCTAAAAAAAACTTCTTATTTTGTAAATTTTTGGACGCATTTAACTGGAATATGTTGGTATCTATTATTTATAAGTTTTTAGGGGAATCATTTAGGCTTTAACTAGTAAAAATGGAGAATGAAATCAGTTTGAAACTAGTTTTTAATCGGATAAAATGATTTTCAGATAAGTTATTCGGTTAAACGTTAGCACAGAATTTAAAATTTCTACACAAATTGTACACATTGATTACATGTACGCATGCACCTGCAAACATTTTTCATTATTTTCAAAAAAATAATGATAACATTTTAAGTGTTTATCGCGACATATGTTGTTTCAATGTTCATTGGAGTTATACTGTTTGTCAAAATACACGTCTATTGATCCAGCAGTGGATTGTAGTTTGTGTACAAGTTGGGGCGAATAGAATGACGTTTATGTTATTTTGAATTTTATGAAATTACAATTTCTTTACAGCTAGCTAGCTACCTGTTCAATGTTTGAATTTTGTTTAACTCTTTAAATGTATCTAAGTTACAGACTTTATCGATTGTTCAATTTTTTTAAGACTGACTAATACAAACTATGTTATTTTGTGTGATATAAATAATTTCAATTATAAGTATTTCTAACAGTGATAAACAGTGTGAACTAGGTATTTTATTGCATCAAAGTTAATTTTTTTACTTGAAATCAAAATTCTCTTAATGAATGAATTCCGTTGAAAGTCAATAGTTCATGCATTGGGTTTCTGTTAGCATATTGATCAATTAGTCTATTGAAAACGGTCAACAAACCGACATTAATTAGTAATTGATAATATAACAGTGATTTGTGTGTAAGCTGATGCATGTTTGTAATGTAAAGTAGTGTGAGTACAGAGTATTCAGTTAAGGCTTATCTGAGTTAACAATTATTGATAGACAAGAAAGACATTTTAGGCTTCATACTAAACATCAATCGTGCATCAGAGGAAATCATCTCTTGATATATATATAACTTAATGGATATCATTAAACCAACAGTGATCATTAATCTGTGATAATTTCAAATGAGAAAGCATATTCTTTGAGTGAATGAATTTCAAAAAACGTCTGTCAACAATGCGATAATTTAAATCGGTTCAAATTCACTAAAACTCTCATTCCCGTTGCTTAAGTTTAATGTCCAACTGGATAATGCAATAACGTTTGAAGCGAATAGTGGTGGGTTTGAGTTCTGGAGTGAATATCAATTTTGAGATGCAGGTACATCCAGCTGGTGAGTCCCAAATACGACAAGATGCTCGTCTAGGATTCCACTGGACACCTTAGTATTTGTGCACTACACAAATCATCGAGTTCGTATGATGGCTGACATATTAACCAGGTGCTCGGAACCCATTCAGGTGGTTTCCTTAGGAAGTCACATACCCCACCATTTAACCCAAAAGTCTTATCCATAGGACAGTAGAACAACGATGTTACGAGATCCAGTCACATGATAGTCAGTCATCAATAAGAGGTTGACACGCTATTTGTTCGATCAGAATGTGGGAGCTTATTTACACCACTGATTTAGAGTGAGGGTTTTCCAACACCAGTGAGTGGATCCTGTACACCCGCGAAGTCTGTTTAAGCTCCCTCTGAACACTCACTTCTCGTCCTCGTAAGTCAGTAAACAACAAGGGCGTTGAGTGAAGGCAGTGAGTAGGAAGTCTCCTACCAATGATTGGTTATACATGCGTGACCATATGCAAACACTGTGATAGGGAGAGTGAACTCTCTCTATTCTCGGTCGTACCAGAGCATTTGAAGATTAGTTTGGAGAAAAGCTTTCTTAACTAAACAGCTTTCCAGAAGTTAGACATATAATTATTCATGTGCTTTTTGTATAATACAGACTAATTACTGTGTAATAGATAACAGTACATCAAAGTAATGAGTACTTACTTACTGACTTACTTACTTACTTACTTACTTACTTACTTACTTACTTACTTACTTACTTACTTACTTACTTACTTACTTACTTACTTACTTACTTACTTACTTACTTACTTACTTACTTACTTACTTACTTACTTACTTACTTACTTACTTACTTACTTACTTACTTACTTACTTACTTACTTACTTACTTACTTACTTACTTACTTACTTACTTACTTACTTACTTACTTACTTACTTACTTACTTACTTACTTACTTACTTACTTACTTACTTACTTACTTACTTACTTACTTACTTACTTACTTACTTACTTACTTACTTACTTACTTACTTACTTACTTACTTACTTACTTACTTACTTACTTACTTACTTACTTACTTACTTACTTACTTACTTACTTACTTACTTACTTACTTACTTACTTACTTACTTACTTACTTACTTACTTACTTACTTACTTACTTACTTACTTACTTACTTACTTACTTACTTACTTACTTACTTACTTACTTACTTACTTACTTACTTACTTACTTACTTACTTACTTACTTACTTACTTACTTACTTACTTACTTACTTACTTACTTACTTACTTACTTACTTACTTACTTACTTACTTACTTACTTACTTACTTACTTACTTACTTACGCCAATTGCCCCCCAGTTTTCTCCAACCAACTCTGTCCTGGGCTTCCCTCTCCAGTTCTGTCAAATGTTTGTTCATTCCTCTCGTGTCTTTCTCTCTTTCTCGGCGTAATGTGTTCCTTGGCCTTCCTCTTTTCCTTTTGCCTTGAGGGTTCCGAGTGAGGGCTTGTCTTGTGACGCAGTTAGGTGCTTTTCGTAGTGTGTCCTACCCACTTCCACCACTTCTTCCCGATTTCCTCCTCCACTGGAATCTGGTTTGCTCTCTCCCACAGCACGTTGTTTCTGATCGTGTCTGGCTAGCGAATCCGAAGTATTTTACGTAGCCAACTGTTAATAAACACTTGTATCTTCTGGATGATGGTTTTCGTAGTTCTCCAAGTTTCCGCTCCATGCAGTAGAACTGTCTTGACATTTGTATTGAAAATCCTGATTTTGGTTTTGGTTGAAAGTTGTTTGGAGTTCCAGATATTTTTCAATTGTAAAAAATGCAGCCCTTGCTTTGCCAATCCGCGCCTTCCCATCTGCATCGCATCGACCTTGAGTGTCGATGATGCTACCAAGATATGTCAAGGTGTTAACATCCTCCAATAAATTTGAAATTTCCTATCATACACAAAAATTAATAGCAGTTCCTAAGTTATTAAAAACCGAAAGATTGATTCATTCACCCACTTCATATCACAATAGTGACATCTACTTTTATTCAGTAAAGAATTCGAAGTGAAAATTAACAGTTAACAGTTAAACTAATCATGTATGATACGTGACTATTGAAAGTAAAGATTTAGAAATGAACAATGAGCGAAGACAGACAAGTAGGCAGTACTAAGTTATTATACAAACTGTTGTTCGATGTGAAGGCAGCATTGATTACATTGTAAATATATTCAGATATTGCACTATGTCAGTAGTACTTGATATTTTGTCAATAAAACTGTGGTTGTATTCTGATAACTGACTTTCAATCGTAGCCTAGGGTTGGATGATATGTATGCATGTGTGTGTGTGTGTTTGTGTATACATCAATATGATGTTGTCTAATGGTCTAAGTATAATCTAATCTAGTATTCTTCGCTGGTATCCAGTATATCAAATGGCATTTTGCATCATCTTATCATGGGGGATTTATTTCAGAAGCCAAAAAGTTCCTTCATTATGTTATAATTCGATAGATTGCTTTTTTTAAAAAATCAATGATATCTTCATATTTTCCCTCGGTAAGATTAAAGGGCATTGTATCTGTTATCATTTCGATAATAATAATAATAACAATCTGAATGGACATGGAATCTGTGTATTCTTTTTTCTCGAATATATTCAGAAAATGGCCAAATCAATGACCGCAATCTTTCAGCATCTCAGCTGGTCCCAATTGAGAATTAAACACAGGATTTTTGGTCTCGTGTGCAAATGCCTAACTTCTAGACTACTGAGCCGTCATTTAACAGTGTTAATATATGACTTTGATCAGTCTTCGGTAGATAACTGTCTTCACCCGACTGGCTTGAACTTCACTGGCCATAGTTTCTCACTAGAACTTCAATAATTTCCTTATGAGGCTAATCACATTTTTAATGATTCGCATTAGAGAGTTGTGAAGACTGTTGCGCCTCATCGGAATCATGAATCGATCATTCTTGGTCCAGTGCTTCCAGGTTTCTAACAGTTGTCTAATAGTGATCGATTGATGATTTCAATGAAACCTTCAGATTACATTTCCTGTTGCAAATCTATCAACTGGCTAGTAAATTGAAATGAGTTGACATTTCTACATGATTTTATGTCAGTGAAAGGTTTTCATTCCATTATTTATCATGAACATTTAGGCCAACTTACTCATGACCTTCATAATGCTGGGAATTAAGTTCTTCAACATTTTAAACAATTACAAATATTTTGGGGCACAGTTTTGGAGGTTTGCGTTTTTACACATTTGAAATCATCAATCAATGATTGTTAGACCACCATGAGAAACCTGGAAGCACTGGACAATGGCCGTTTCGTCCTGGTATGGGACTCATCAGCAGTGCGCATCCACGATTCCTGCTCCTCGCAGAACTCGAACCCGGGACCTTTGGCACTGTAGGCGAACGCCTTACCATCGGACCACTGGGCCGGCATCCAACGGTGTTAATGTCTAACTCTGATTGATCTAGGGATTTTGCGCGACCTCACCCATTTGTCTTTGGTAGTTACTGCCTACACCCGATAGGGTTGAACTCCATTGGTCACGTCTTCTCAACTAGAACTCCGAGAATTTCCTCACGAAGCTAGCTAGTCACTAGTGAGCACTGTTACGATATTTTGGGGCACAGTTTTGGAGGTTTGCGTTTTTACACATTTGAAATCATCAATCAATCATTGTTAGACAAATATCTTTTATTACTGTTACTTTCATCAAGTATAACTGACAGTTAGTGGATATATACACATAGATAGATCAGTCACCTCCTGTGTTGGAGATCAAATCTTGTCAGTCAGCTGATAAGTTAGACTGATTATCGGAGACAGCACATTGTTCCATGTGAAATAGACTATTAGCGAAAACTTCACCATTGAACCATCAACTTAGGGACACAATAAATACCATGAAAGCACATCTAGATGAGTTGACAAACTCACAACATTTCATGTTTATATTTGAAGAAACTTCATGATAACTTTGATGATGATGATGAATGACTGTTTTTTCTAAACACAGCAATTCACTTGAGAATGATTTGATGAAAATACTTTTCATACCTGACTAACTACTAATGAAATGAATTCTTTCCATGTTATATAATAAATAATTACAGAGTGAATTATGATCGACTAAAACACCATGTCTTATTACAATGAGTGATTTGTTTAGAAATAGAATTTTGGTATCATCATTGAAAAAACACTTCAATATAATAGAGGAGGTGGCATGTACTTGTTTACTGACTAGTAGTATACACATGCGATCGATCAATAAGTTAGCCGATATATTTTTATTTGGTTGACTTGTAGAGAAAGAAATTAGTTTAAAACTAATCAATCGATAATAATAATCATAATCATAATAATCATAATTTATAGCTTCTTCATGATTAATATTTCTAACCTACATAAAGTGGCTATGCGACCTGATTAAAAGACATTGGGCTAAATTGTGTAGGAAGGCTTGATGAGTAATGAATAAAGTTTTAAATCTCAGTGTATTGTATAAATTTACTTTAAGTTGACATTAATCAATTAGATGAGTCTGTGGTCAAGTTGTCATTGAACATGATTTCATGCAATTTTTACTCTGTGGTCAATGTTATCAAGTTTTAATGTGTTACTGAACAGTTCAACTCAACTGATGATTTCATTTACGAACTAGAGATTCATTTATTTAGTTTTAAGCCTCACTTTATGTGTAAAAGCGCTAGTTGCACCGATTGACTGTCTAAACTGATGGAGGTTAGACTGAATTTAAACCACCTACCTGATAGATGATAGTCGAAAACATTGACAACTAAACTGCCGTTTTACTAGTCACTAAAGAGTGGGTGATGTTCAACTAACATCAGTGACTGGATAACTAAGTCCTATATGGTTATTATTTCATCGTTAAAAAATTAGTGAACAAGCAAATTTGAATCTTGGTTGCATTTCTGCTATTTTGATTTAGAAGCGACCTAACAGTGATGGAACTTCTGAAAGACAATAGTAGAATGTGTTAGGTGCAAATGAAATTCCAATGATATATTCTCTACTGGTGACTACTTACAAAAACGTTTATCAACTTCTGGTAGAAAAAAATATGACATATTGGCCCTAAATGTCCAGGTACGATCGAGAATAGAGAGAGTCCACTCTCCCTCTCACAGCGTTCGCATATGGTCACTTATCCATTGGCAACCATTGACAAGAAAGTCATACTGACTTCCTTCACTCAACACTCGTGTTATTTTTTGAATTACAAGGACGAGGAGTGAGTGTCGAGAGGGAGCTTAAACAGGCTTCGCGGGTGTACAGTATCTACCCAGCGATGTTGGAAAACCCTCACTCTAAATCAATGGTGTACATAGGCTCCCACATTCTGATCGAAAAAATGGTGTATCAACCTCTTGTTGATGACTGACTATCATGTGACAGGATCTCGTGATGTTGTTCTACAGTCTTATGGATAAAACTGTTAGGTGAAGGTTCGGGTGTGTGACTTCCTAAGGAAACTACCGAAGCTACTGAGCCCAAGGGATAACTGCTTGAGGCCAGTCATGCACACATTTTTTATGAGAAGTTTTTAAAGTGTTAGCTCCGGTCTTGTTTGAAAGGCCTTACTGCCGGAGACGGAAATCCGTGAGGTTAGGTGGGGTGTGACATTTTTAGGGTCGACATTTTCTAACCCCTTCCTTCCTCGTGGAAAGGCAGCATCGCTGCAGATGCTGGTCTAATGGGGGAAACACCTTAATGTTGTCACACCCCTCTGCAGTTAGCAGTACGACTTCTCCCTCAGACCTTGAGTAGTTGATTTAAGTCTCAACGTTCTTCGATCGACCTGCCTGGCATGATAGAACCTACAGGAACACATGTTGCAGCAAATATAGCTCGTTTGGATCATAACGATAGGCAAGCTCAACCACTGCATCAAAGTAGCAGCTACAGTCGGGTGTAGGAGTGTGAGTAGGTTGGAAGAAAGCTAGGGTTAATCAAACCAAAACATGGCAGGAATCCCTGAAATCACTGACAACTGGAGTGAGTCATTTTGGTAGATATAGACTACCTGGTTGGGGTACGCGAGACGATGGTAATCGATGGTTAGAGATCTTGAATGACATGGCTCAAAATCGTTTGCAATGGCGCAGGTGCATCCACTCTTTGTGTTCTCTCAAATTCTAACCTGAATTCCTCGTCATCTCTATCTTTCTTTTCCTAAAGTTATCTAATTGAATTATACTCCTTGACTAACATCTTCGAACCCTAATCTTCTGCATTACCGCTAATACTTCTACCATCTCTATCACTATGGGATTTGAACTGACAGTTGCGTCTCTGTGCTAATGTGGTATGACAACCTGAACTGATGTACGTACGTACGTACGAAGTTCTACGTTGTAACTGATTGATTGATTGATTGATCATGTACCACCTGTAACAACTCTCTTTTTCTCAAATACTTACAAAAATAAAGTTAAATTCACTAATCAAATTTTTATCATTCTTTTCCTTTTTTTTTTCTAGTTTTAGTGACTAGATCAAATTTCATTAGCATAGTTTAGATTGTACTCATTATTCATATTCTTCTCTACTGAAATTAATCAAATCAATACTCAGAGAGTCACACAAAATGTTACCAATCAATAAAAAACAAAAAGCTTATCTTAACACTAGTCATCATGATTTAGAACAATGTATGGAGAAACGTTTATGGAGTGTATTCTTTTGTATATCAATTGGATGTTTTATTGGTGGAATCATTCTCATCCTGATCTATCGAATAATTATACGGATTACATTATATGTAAAAAATCAACACTCGATCAATACAATGAATGAACCTGTCGAAAATTTATCTGATCAAAATAAAGATGAAAATGCATTTCATTTACTGCAAAAGCACACTAAAACTGAAACAACCACTGTCAGTAATCGGTTGAGTTCAATGAGCATTGAAAAATACAAACAATCCAATATGAAACAATGTTGTTTTCAATGTTGGACATTGATTCAATCAATGTTTACGCATGGTCGTTGTTGGGCTATTCGACTTGTTAGTTATGATTGGATTGCTGGTAGAATATTTATTGCATTATCAATGATATTTAGTCTAGCATCATTTGGTATTTATGCATATGAAGCAACAATGTGGCCATCAGAAGTTGAAAAATGCGGTCATAAAGGTCGACGATTTCGTTTATTGGATTTTTCAATGAATATTTTCTTTCTGTTACATTTTATTGTTCGGTTGATCGCATCAAGCGACGTCTTATTATTTTGGATTGAATGGTATTCCATATTGGATTATTTAACTGTACCGCCAACAATAGTTGGATTTTTCATTAAAAGAACATGGATTGGATTTCGTTTTGTACGTATTTTTCGTTTGTGTAATCTACCTGAAGTATTAAATAATTTAAATGTTATCAAATCAGCATCCAGTCTACGTATGTGTCAATTGTGTACGCTATTCATCTCTATTTGGTTCGCTGGTGCTGGATGTTTTAATCTATTCGAGAATACTGGAAATCTATACGGTGTTAATGCATACAATGTTAGCCAACCTTTACCGTATACAACAGCATTGTATTATGTGATTGTAACCATGTCCACGGTTGGTTATGGTGATATTGTACCACAAACTTATTTAGGCAGAGCATTCATCTCATTGTTCATTCTATTCGCATTGGCTACATTTGCTAGTGCTATACCAGAAATAGTCGATATGTTTTTTAATGTCAGTAAATATTCTGGTGTTTATCAAAAACCTGAAGGAAAATCACATATTGTTGTTTGTGGTGATATAACTACTGATTCTGTAAGAACATTTTTAAGTGATTTTTTACATGAGGATAGACAAAGATCCGATGTGGAAGTTGTATTTATCAGTCGATCGAAACCGGATTTACAATTGGAAAATTTACTACGATTACATTTTTTAAGAGTGAAATATTTCAGGGTAAGAATTTGATTGTTAAGCTTAAAAGCTTTCAATGTTGCGTTTGTTGGTAATAAAAAAAAACAGAATGAACGATATTGATTTACTTTACAGTTTTTTCTCACTGATAAATTTGCACAAAGCCAAATGTAAACAAATTTTTGGTGAATAATATCAATTTATTTTATTCCATGGTTTCACATCAGTTTCATACAATTTGAACATAATTGTATCCATTACTAAAACAAATCAGTGCAAATCATAATATCAGAAATATTCTCATCAATAAAGAAACGATATTTGAGAGATTTTCATTATACAGTGGTGAAAGTTATTGAGTTTCATTGGAATGATGAATCGATCTTTGTTAGACCATCATTAGGAATCTGGAAGCACTGAATGGTTGTTTCGTTCAAGTATGAGCCATGACCAGTGGAGTTCAACCCGGTCGGGTGTTGGCAGTCACGTACTGTAAACAATCAAAGTTAGACAGTAGCACTGTTGAATGCCAGCTCAGTGGTCTAAAGACTATGCGTTTGCGCGCGAGACCTTAGGTTCTGGGTTCGTTTCCCGCTAGTAGGAGTCGTGGATACTGATGAGTCTCGCGGTACGACGAAACGGCCGTCTGGTGCTTCCAGATTTTTAATGGTGGTCTAACAACGATTGATTCATCATTTCAACAAAATATGAGAGAATTAAAATACGTGTTGAAATGGAGCACTCATGAGACCGATAGTATGACAATCCTATGCGATTTATATTTAGTGTTGCTTACTAATAATAACAGTAATAAATAAATCGATTTCAAGGTGAGTGAAACTCAGATAAAACTCAAAAAGTTAAGAAAAAATTGATTTTTTAAATTGTAAATTAAAACAGAGGTCATCAGCCAAAATCAAAAGCGATAATAACAATGACTTTTCAAACGCATAAGTCGTGTTTACGTCGTGGGAGCACAGTAAAGATGGTTAATGCTCGCATCAGTGAACATATTCCTCTAAAGTCAGATGGACAACTTGCTTGATATATACAATTGTATTTAGAATATATACAACTGATAAGAAACCATGTTTAGAGATTGATTTTGTTAAAAAAATAATCAACTTAGTTTCTGACTTGTTGAATGATGATAATAATGAGGTTTATGTTTCGTAGAACATGTGATTCAACGATAACATGTTACGTTTAACTGTTTATAAATATGCAAAGCCAGTTACTGAAAAGTATGTTCGAAGTATTCAAGAAGAAAATGCTTTGTATCATAGTATCTCAGGTTTCAGTGATTTTGTTGGTTACCTTGAAACAATATGGTCTTGGTGACGACTGCTTGATGAAAAATTTTTAGTCCATGATCTTTACTACTGATGCACTAAATAAGTTGCATTGTCTGATCAATTTCACTAAAACTGCTAATTACAATGCTAAGAAAATATATAAAACCATGATTAGGGAAAATTGTTCATATTGTGGGCTAATTAGAAGTCATTGATCATAGATCTAGGAGTTATAAATATATCCAAAATTCACATGAATTTTCTTACAATGCGTGTCACCAAAGTTTTACAATAGATTATAATGAATCACCTTAAGATTTAATAGTAAGTTTGAATTCTTCTAGGCTGCACTATTTCATCGATTGAAATTTGTGTAGCTACTACTACATGTATACTGACTGATGGTTATTCTTCCTGTCATATCAATCACCATGATCATATGTTTCATTTGTGTTTTTTTACTGAAAAGGGCACTGTCATGGATCATACTGATCTTCAACGTGTCAAAATGGAAAGTGCTGATGCATGTTTAATATTAGCCTCTGCAACAGCTAAAGATCCATATCAAACGGATGCGGCAAATATTATGCGTGTTATAGCTGTGAAGAATTTTGCTAGTCATGTTCGAATTATTGTTCAATTACTTCAAACGGAAAACAAGGTAAAACAAAGTGATTTATTTTTCTCCTGTGAAATTTACGCTACTTATTTTAAATAAGTAGTATAGACTATTAGCTGTCAGTTTTAGAAATTTTGATCATAGCCAGAATATCCCGAAAAATATAGAAATAGTAGATGTACATCCCATCCTAATATTCGACTGCCCAGCAGTGTACATCCACGATCAGTTTGCGATTTAAACTAAGAAAATATCACAGAGATTATGAAAAACTTTCCCACTTAAACCTCAAATTTATGAACAATAATATAGTTAAAATCACTTTAAATTGTCTAGAGAAACTTTACAAGAGAAGATTTCTTCACATTCCTAAATCGAATTACACTTTCTGACAAACACTCGTTTCACAAAGCCAAAACGAACTGACACGTATCTTCATTATTTAACTAGTTATGCGTAACCTCACCAATATGTCAACACCCCACAGTGTTGAACTCCACTAGTCACGTCTTCTCACTAGAACTCCGAGAATCTCCTCACGAAGCTAGTCACTAGTGAGCACATTTTACGGGGTCTAGTGAGAAGACGTGACCAATGGAGTTCAACCCCATTGGGTGTAGGCAGTAACTACCAAAGACAAATGGGTGAGGTCGCGCAAAATCCCTAGGTCAGTCAGAGTTAGGTATTAACACCGTTAGATGCCGGCCCAGTGTCCCGGAGGTTAGGCGTTCGCACACAATACTGAAGGTCCCGGGTTTGTATCCTGTGGGGTGCAGGAGTCGTGGATGCACACTACGGGTGAGTCCCATACTGGGACGAAACGGCCGTCCAGTGCTTCCAGGTTCCTAATGGTGGTCTAACAATGATTGATTGATGATTTCAAATGTATAAATCACTAATCTCTATAACTCTAATTGAAAGCTTCATCTTATCGATCGTGAGCATTCTAAGCCCCTTAGAAAGATTTGTCCAACGAATGCTAGGTACAAACAAGATGAACACAGAGGCTTGCATCTAG
Organism: Schistosoma turkestanicum; assembly: GCA_944470395.2. Lineage (NCBI taxonomy): Eukaryota > Metazoa > Platyhelminthes > Trematoda > Strigeidida > Schistosomatidae > Schistosoma > Schistosoma turkestanicum. Next base: position 8,741,000 of record OX103975.1, read on the forward strand.
CAAGTGAACAAAAGAAGGATTGATCTAAATCCGAACCAGTTGACATGGCTAAACATTACATCAAATCACCCTCAACAAAGTCACGAATCCTGTCCAACGATCATATAACAACATTATTAAGTAAAAGAATCAAGTAACAATATTCTATCCAGGTCAAGGCTAAAGTGTTGTACTATTGAACCCATCCGATTTTCGAATTAGTCCTGATGGTCAAAATTCACTGTCTTGTTAATGTTTAATTCATTACTACAATTTAGATCTATCTTACACTTTATACACTTCTGCAATATATCCTGTCATACTTACAATGTATTTAAAATGATTATGTGTATTATGGCAAGAATTATTTGATCGATTTCAGTGTTAAAAAAAAATATTTAACACTGCCTCCTTTTAATCTGATCATTTCTTTTTGAATTTGTGTTATTCTCTTATCACAAGGCTTATCTATTAAATAGTCCATATTGGAATTGGGAATGTGGTGATGAGATTATTTGTTTTAGTGAATTAAAATTAGGCTTCTTAGCACAAAGTTGTATAGCTCCAGGATTTTCTACATTAGTAACAAATTTATTTACAATGCATTCTATTAGAGGATTAAAAGAAGCAGCTAAATTTACAAAGATTTATGTCAATCCACATCATTCGAAACATGCACATAAACCTTCCATATTATCTGATGATTTCACTTCAAATTCACTTTCCACAATAGTCATGCGTAAATCACAAACACCATCGAAAACAATACGCGGAAATCATTCTTACTCAACGTCGTTATCGTTTAAAAACGAAACAAGAAAGACACAATGGTTGAATAATTTGCCTAAATTAATTAAATCTTTATTCAAAGCAAAGAATAATGTACAAGCAACAAACAGTAACTCTCTTATACTTCAGTCAACACAATATTCCAAGCTTCCCACTTCAACCAATTCAACGTTTGATCCAGAATCATTGAATAATGAACAAAGTAATCAATTATTAATTGATCCAAATAATTGGGTTGATAATTATTTACGTGGTGCTAGTATGGAAATTTATTCTGCTGAATTTTCTATTGCATTCGATGGTTTACAATTTACTGAAGCTGCTGTTATTTGTCGAAAATACTTAGATTTATTATTGATCGCTGTGGTAGCTAAAGTTCATGAGAACCATGATTTAGAAGTTATTAGTAGAGTTTCAAAAAATTTGAATTCATTCAACAATAATCATGATGAAAATGACAATCCTCTTGATTCACATGAAGATATTGATGTTGATGATAATGATGATGAGAATGTTAATTCTACTAAATATTATTTAGCTGTCTCACCAACTCTAGATAAACATGTTATTATTAATCAAGGAACTGTTGGATTTTTTATTTGTGATTCACAAGAAAATGCAAATAAAGTTTCACATTATTGTATTACTTGTCATGTTAATAATTCAGCCAAACCGGATAATACACTCAACATTCATGCATGTACATGTCAGTTGAAATCAAAAAAATCTGGTTTAAAGTTTAAAACAAGTGGATTATGTAAATTGAAAACAGATTCACATTGTTTTAAACAATGTTCTAAACATGATCGACAAAATGATAATAATGATGATTTGAAATCATGTTCAATTATACCGGAAGTAACAGAAGAATGCAAGAGACTATCAAATCCATCACCCGTAACATGCAATATAGAAATAAGTAAAAAAGACGATGACATTATTGTCACAAATACCAACAATGATTTCAATGAATCTAATCGAAAATCTAAAACATTGACAAGCAGAAACAGTGTTGTATCAGCTTATGATACAGAAGAGCATTATTCAGATGTAAATGAAAGTCAACCTAGGCGAGCAAGTGATACTGATCTTCAAATTAAAAATCATACACTTCATTCCCCTTATGAATTTGATATAACAGGTAAATGAATTTATTTCAGACTTTTTATTTTGTACACATTTTTTTTTAATCGAAACTCAGTTCTTGTCATGGAAAACAGAAATATGGTTCGTTGAAAACACTTGTAGGATTAATCACTTGCTACAGGCATCAGCTCTCACATGACCACGCGTATATAGCCACTATCAGGGAAGTCCTATTCACTACCGTTTCGTGACCGAGTGTTGTTAACTGAATCGATACGATTGAAAATGAAATGTTAAATGCTTAAAACGAGTTGGTGAGTGTGGATTATCCACCTACGAAAGATAGAAATCACTGATTCCAAGCCAATCATACACATGGGCACAATAACCCTGAGAAAACGAATGACCGGTCACTATGTTACTTCACCTCCTGACAATACTTCCCTGTCTTGTGGACTAGACCTTTAGGTCAAAGGTCCGACGAATTACTTCCCTAGAAAATCGCCTCATCCGCTTTAGTCAATCGATCAGCCTACTCATAAATTCAATGATTTTCGTGGCATATAAATATTAAGGTGCACATTTTGATATGAGTCACACATTTTGTATGTGATAGTATTTTCTAAAATTGATATTCAATGAAAAGATACAGGTACTTGGCTAGACATTCTCTAGAACAATAGATTTTGCTAAGAGACAACTTCCTTCCTTCTTTGGTATAAAGTTCGATAATTACAGGGAGAAAAATATGTAAGAGATGGTGAAACTCGCTTATCTGATCAATCATTATCACAAATTAAGAAATTGAACTCTAACTTACTTTATATACAGTGAATGGAACACAATGTCTTCTTGGAATATTATTGATTATTCAAAACATATTTCCCTAATGTTTCTGTTTCCTGCGATACTCTGCTGGACAGATTAATAAGAGTAATTAATAGGACATTCGACGCTGTCAAACTTGCATTGACATTTTCCAGTCGACCAGCCATGTCTACCCGAACGAAGGATAAGTTACTTGAGTTGGCCTCCTCTACGTGCATTTACAAATTCAGTTGCTCCTGTGGAGATAGCTATATCAGGCGTACTACCAGGCGACTTAACCAACGAATGAGTGAACATCTCCCAGCATGATTTAAGGAGGGTCAGCCAAAAATAATACGCAGTTCGATCTTAGCACACCTGGTTGATAGTGGTCATATTGTAGATAATTCTAGGTCTTTTCGGCTGATCTATCGTATACCTCAATCATTTTCCAACGGGGTTCGATCCCGTCTCCTACACATAGCAGAAGCCATAGGAAAACGTACATTCAACCCCGATTTATGTGTTCAGAAGAAATTCGTGACACTCCTATCACTTCCGTGACCGGATTGATTGACATTATATTTTTTAAATTTTATTTTTACACATTTGATTATTACGTAATGGTTCTGATGAAGTCTATTTGAAGTCTATTCATCCAACTTTGACCTACCATTGATAAAACTTTAGCTATCATATTTTATAATTTTCTTACTACTATCAGTACACCTGTTTCCTGTTAAATGATTGCTTTATTTTTTCTCTCTTGTTCTACACTAGGTATGTATTATTATTGTGATCGTCAAGAATTTCAAGATAATCTCATTACTTCTAATACACTGCATAAACAATCTCATGATTTATACAATCATATTCTAGTATGTATTTTAGCTGAATCAGATGCACCACTATTAGGTTTGCATTCATTTGTTATGCCATTAAGAGCAAGTAATTTTCATCCAAATCAATTAAGAACTATACTATTTTTAGGTGATTTAAAATTTCTTCAAAGAGAATGGTTAAATATAGCAAATTTTCCGAAAGTTTATACACTTGCTGGTAGTGCATTATCTAGAAATGATTTAAGAGCTGCACGTATACAATATTCATCAGTTTGTGTGATATTAGGATCACGTGGTATTATTAAAGTTGATGATCCATATATGTTAGATAAAGAAGTGATTTTGTGTACATTGAATATAAGAGCAATGCAATTTCCTACTTCACATCAACACAAACCATCTGTACATAATATTGTGAAACGTCGTAGCGGTTCTGAGATCCCATTGATTACAGAATTAATGACAGATAATAATATCCACTATTTAGATCCAGATCATTCAGGTGGAGTACAGATTGCAGCTTCATTGACAGCACCATTTGCTAAAGGTATTGCATTCACTAGTTCTGTACTTGATGTACTAGCAAGTACTGCATATTTTGATCGTAATTCCATGACATTAATACGTCATCTAGTGACTGGTGGTGTTACACCAGCATTAGAACAATGGTTAGCTGAAGGTGGTGGTTTAATTAGTTGTCGTGATTGGCCTATGAAAGGAAAATCTTCACTGAATCAAAATATTCAACCGACTAGAAAAGATTTATGTTATTCTACTACTGTTGGCCTCCTTGAAACACGTCAAAGACCAAGAATTGAACAAATCTCTTTAACTAATCCTCGTTTAGTGAAAATGTCTAACAATGGTGAAATAAGTTTATTTCATAATTATGGTGATTTATTTTGTCATGCTATTCAAGAATATGGAATTCTTTGTCTTGGCATTTATCGTTTATCATTTCATACATTTAATGAATTAACTCGTTTAATCACAGTACCACATACAATTCAATCTAATATGAATTTGACTGAACAATTAACAAATAGAAATAATCATAAAAATTTACAAACTAATAATCAATTACAATTGACAAAATTTCATCGACGTTTAAGTACCTGTGGTCTACCTATAGACAGAGTGTTACGTAAGCATTCATTACAATTAAATAGGAAATCATTTAGTATTGAAGATAATTTACAACAATCCAATCAAGAACAACAACCAGTTCAACCACAACAACAACAACATGATCATCAAACTATGCAACAGAATACTTTATTAAAATTTATTAATCAACATTTTAATAAATTTGGATTAAATCGTTATGTTATATCAAATCCACCATATCAATTTGTACTTTATCCAACTGATGTGATATTTTGTTTATGTCCATTTGAAAGTGAATTGATTTAATCGAGAGAGAGAGAAAGAGAGAGCTCACTTCAATACGTGATTATTTTATCCTTGTGTTTAGTCTGCTTAACATGTGTGTGTGTGTATGTGTGTTATAATTCTTCATTCAAGTTTGTTTTATTGAATGGCGGCCTACTATTATTTACTCTTGAAATATATTTGTCCAATGTGTTACACAATGAAGTTATTTGATTAAATTGAATTCAATTATTTCATTATTTATTTATTTATTTATTGACTTGACAGATAAAAAGAAATGAAATTGAATAAAAAGAAATTCATTTCTTTATTCTTTATTGAACTCATTTATATTGTGCTTTTAACGTAGAAGGGCATTAAAACGAAAGAAGAGTGAACTTTCAAATTATGTTACTTTTCAACTTCCAAAATGTTCATTTATAATTTGTTATCAGTTTAAAAGACAATAATGAAGATTTTATTGAAATTAAAATCTTCATCACTATGAGTTTAATTCCTGTGAAAGAGAATCATGGGTGAGCATTTGCTGATTAGTCCCATACTAGGGAACAAAACAGCTGTTCAGTACCTCCAAGTTTCTAAAGGTGGATTAACATTCATTGATTCACGATTCCAATGAGACTTAACAATCTCCACAACTCCTCAATGAAAATGTACAATAAACCAATTATAGTTAATTAATTCATTACGATCGCTTTATTTTATTTTAAACAAAAGAACTTTGAGTGTGAACTCGACAGTCATTTATAAATGACTGTTTAGTAATATTCAAATGATGCTTCCATGCTTCAACTAGTTAGCGGGTTAGGAATTTGACTATGAATCAGTGGACACGATGCGGAGGGACGTGTGACATGTTATCGTGTTTATATTGAAGTCACTATTACTCAGGCTTGTTATGAAGCCTAATGATTTTGCTGTTACTAGTGCATCTTAAACACTTTCAAACACTATTTTACGCTAAATAGTTGTAGTTATTATTCTCCATATTTCAACTAACTGATCTCCGGACTGGTAATGTGACAGCTCCTGGTATCCTGAGACCCTATTGCCCTGATTCAAATCATGATACATACAGACTCACAAACAACTGCAAAATGACTAAAATCAGTGCAGTCCAGTGGCTAGACCCCCATTTATTGGACACAAAGAAACACCGGGAACTATACCGAAAGAACAAGAATTCAACGCACAGAAATCAATTAGTTTATACCAGCTCGTGATAAAGATGTTGGACATTGAAAGTCGCCTGTAATCTGGTCACTTAAGTCAACCAAATAATGGGCATTTTCTATCTTTACTCTGAGCTATGATTCAGATGTGTTTATTAGAGAATGAGATTTTTGGTAGCATACTTCGGATAAACCGAATTGAAACTGATACTGAAGAGATCCTAAAGAAATGCAGGTTAGAAGAGCTCTTATGAATTGATGTTCAGCTAACAATTACAGACATTCTTAATAAACATTAGTATTCACAGAACACAAAATATCTGAGAAATTTTAGTTGGTTCCAGGTGCGGCCTATTATATCTACCGGGCACGAATGAGGTTAGTGTTTGGAATGTGGTGTTTGTCAGAACTATTGTCAATTGAAATGAGGTCTGTAAGCAAACGATTCTTCGCCAACTTCATAGGGTAGACTAAGATGTCAATTCCGAGATTCATCACCCTATGTCGGTGAGTATCCATTTATTTTCTTATGGCTGGTGATTGTATCTATGCCACCAATTCTGATGGCCGTGGTCTTCAGAAGCCTGGAAGACCTAACTGAGGTGCTTCAGGATTGGTAGTGCTCGACGAAGGATCTCATTAGCCACATTAGGTGTTGCGAAAGCCGACCTAGATCTGGAAGGCAACGACAAACTGGCCAAAATAAGCCTACACAAATGACAGTTGACATCGATCAACAACCCTCGGCACAAGGCATGAACGCACTGCACAGGCAAAAAACCTAAAGAGGCCAGTTCCCTTAGAACTAGCTGACTCGGTTTAAACAACTTGTTTGGAAATCCGACAAAGGCTGTTGTTGCAAAGGTGCACCAGGTGCTGAGACAAACCACCAAGTGCCTCCATAGCAACGTGCGAGGACTTAGGGGGGAGCCGTTATAAATCAGGAATATATGCTCTCAGATGGGTTTGAAGATCATAAACTTAACTGAAACATGGCTATACCCCGACATTGCAGACGTCGAAGTAAGTTTGCGAGGCATAGCACTCTCCCGACATGACATGGACGAGAATGTTCAAGTCCATACACCATTAGGAATTAGTGACCATGGCGCTGTTATGTTTAACATGTTTATAAACGGAATACTCAGGCAAGAAGAAAACGAGCCCTCTCTTTGCTACACTAGCGCGAACTGCACGAGCATGATAGAGAACATTCTACAAGCCCCACTGCCACGGGAATGGTGGAGGCTAACAGTAGATGATCACTGGCAAACAGTGAGAGATATCCAAAATGTTATCTTATATAATGTACCTCAGGCTCACCGCACACCGCGAAAGCTAAGAATTTGGGTTAGGCGAGGCACCGAAAGCTTACTACAGGCGAACAGGAGAACTTGGCTCAAGTGAAAGTTCTCTCTGAATGATCCGACAGTAGTTCTTAGTTGGCATTGAGAAACAGATGCAGTTCCAAAGTTCGAAGTGATAGGAAACACTTTTGGATGAAGCTAGCTGTCCAAATACAGGCAAACCCTAAGCATCTATTTAGGTTCATGACATAAAGAAAACCTACGAACCAGGGTGTTTGTACTGTTAAAGGTTTAAATGTTGAAGATCTTATCAACATAGTGATAACTGGGATCATTAATGCTAACTTCATCGATCAGTTAACCAGTCGTCCGCATGTTCAAGGTACTACCCGAACCCAGTGCCAGCTAACAGCTTAGAGAATATCCGAATTACTCTTGGCTTAGTACTGAGGAAGCTAAAATGCTTAGGCCCAGGAATGTCGCCAAGGAGTGACAATATTCTTGAAACAGTGTGCAGAAGATCTGTCAGATATAGTTGGCCCAGCGGCATTGATCTGCGCAGACGGTGTAAATGTCTTGAAGTCCATTAGAAGCGAAGAGGGTTCGGCTAAGCTCCGAAAGGACCTTACATTTATTGAGGAGTGGGTAGTGAAAAACATTTTAAAGCTAAACCAGTCGAATTGTCACGTTGCAAACATTCTGACCATCGTGACACAAACGATTTACACCTCCAGCTAGAACAAACCGTTTACGCCCAAAATACAATTATTACACCAAAAATGAACTGCATGGGAAGAAATCAAAGAATCGAGAGCACTTAAGGAAATAAGCATGCAACAGGTTTTAATTTGGAACAGTTTACAAACCCAATCAATTTTTGTGACTGAGTGAAATTTATGTTAGAAATATTATCATACTGTCCTGTGATTCTGTGGATAATGTATCTTGGATCGACCAGCTAGATGAAAGCAGCAGGACCTCACGAAATCCTATCTGTGACACTGAAAGCAGGCGTGGCAGTACCCGCAAAGGTACTCCACAAACCTCTTTAGTAAGATTCTGGTGTAAGAACAACGACCAAGTGACTTGACACAAGTACACTTCAACAAGATACCGGAGTAAGGATATCTCAGCGAGTATGAGAACTGTGAAGTCACCACGCCACTATCACTACCAGGAAAGCTACTCAACAGAGTGTTGTTAAACCGAACCAAATATTCAGCTGACAGCCACCTTTCAGACCAGCAGGCTGAATTTCGTGAGGATTGATCGTGTACCGACCAAATCACGACACTACAAATCATTTTGAACTTCGTTGATAAAATCACCCTTCTACCCCAAACTCAACAAGACGATAAATTTAACAGTAGCCTCAACAAACACGAGGGAGAAGCAAGATCCCCTATTACAACACAACATGCACCATCCAAATCCTAACTGACAGAGAAGCTTTGGAAGATGTGGAAACCTTTGCATAACCGGACACCATCATCAATAAGCTAGGTGGGTCTGATGCAGATGTGAAGGCGCATATAGGCGAAACAAGCTCAGAATTTTAACTACTGAAGAACATCCGGAACTCAAAACAATTATTGACGGACACCAAAGTCACAATTTTCAATACAAACATAAAAACCGTTCTATGTAAGGTTAACAGGTGTTAGCAAGTAAGTAAGCATTAGTTCTCTAGCCTATGGGTGGTATACAATCACCAGCCATAAGAAAATTTTGGTGCACTGGCGAGCAAATGAGCGACTGAAGCGAATCATAAGGAGCAATGAGGAGAAGGCTAGTGAGCCAACTCAAGTTTATGTGGAGGCACTACAATAGCCCCCTTCCAGCAAACAAGGATATGAAAGTGTCTGTGTTTTCGACAAAAATCAAAATCCTCGGAAAACATCAAAAGTTACGAAAATTAAAGTTACCTTGTTCGAGTACATTCGTAATGTCGCATAGTAACAGATGTTCAAAAAAAAGTATGGTAAGAGGTTATCAGCAAAAATAATCGAGGCGTGGAGAATCAAGGCGGAATTCGATAAACGTATAAACATTAAGCCAAGGCTCATCGACAAATCATATGGCTGCAGTTAGGGGAAGGAATTGTGGTCGAGATTATCGTGGAAAATTTTGGAAAAGAATGCTGCGTACAAATGCGATACATGGACATTAGATGCATATCGAGAACATAAGTTGCTACCATTGAGTATATGACTCCAAACTTATGATAGCGTTGCAAACCACTGCCAGCGTTGGGGTAGTCGAAAACATGCGAATATCAGCATACAGGAGGTTCGCTTGAATGCTGCTTCGTGTGCATGTGCGTATGATCATACCACCAATTTACTTGAGCCCTTGTTCAAGTAGGAAATTCGTTCGTGTTATGGAAAGCAGTAGAATAATTCCGCGAGTTGCGATTCGATAGAATATTCGTAACATGATGCCGCAAGCGATTAAGATAACTCCATTACCGTCATTATATAATAACATTATGAATCAGATTATTAGTTCTTTCACATTATTACGATAATGACAACAATAATTGGATAATTCGAGAAATAGATTCATGCAACAAGTTGATACATAATCGAAGTGATAATAATATAACACGACTTTTGTATGTGCATATAACAGCTGAAGTGGCTTTGCTGCTTTCGTCAGATAAAAGAGTGCGTTGTATATCGAGTCCGGTTCGTTGATTCGTTCAGCGAATTTATTAAGTTCCTGAGCTGCTTTGTCGATGTAGGGCGTCGGGATTTCCAGTTAGTGGTTCTGCTCGATTTGTCCTCGAGATTATCAACTGGTTGGTTGTCTTCAATTTGTCGTCAGAATCGTCAAATTAATCCTGGAAACGTGGGGTTTACCATTTGTATGGTAGCCGATTTCGATCACTTCGGGCATACCATCTGTGGTGCACTGGAGAGCGAATGAGAGACTGAAGAGAATCAAATGGAGCGATGTGGAGAAGGCTAGTGAGCCAACTCGAGTTTATGTGGAGGCACTAAAAATAATAGAGACTTACCGACATAGGGTGATGAATCTCGGAATAGACATATTAGTCTACACCATGAAGTTGGCGAAGAATCATTTGCTTATAGACCTAATTTCAATTGACAATAGTTTTGACAAACACCACATTCCAAACACTAACCTCATTCGTGCCCGGTAGGTATAATCAGCCGCACCTGGAATCACCTAAAATTTCTCAGATATTTTGTGTTCTGTGAACATTAATGTTTATTAGGATGTCTGTAATTGTTAGCTGAACATCGATTCATAAGAGCTGTTCTAACCTGCGTTTCTGTGGTGTTTGAATGAACTAGTAACTTCTTGTTGTTGTGGAATGCTTGATTTCGAATTCTAAATACAATACATTCGTTTGTGCATATCTTTAATTCTTAATTCACATACTTCTAAATACCACACTGGCGTCGCGATGGAACTTGTAATGGAACAGCTAGATATTCATTCTACTTCTGAAGCTTTTGAAGATTATTTGGAAAGGTTTGAAATCTGGAGTATGACCAGGAAAGATGTCAAAGATAATAAAATTGTGGCTCATTTCCTAACATTCATCGGAAAAGAAGCGTACAGCTTATTGAAAACCTTGGCATATCCAGAGAAACCTATTTCACTTCCCTATGCAATGCTAAAGGAGTTATTATTGAATCATGTAAAGTGCCCTGGTTTTGAATGCCGTGAAAGAGCGAAATTTCATAAGATGATTCGTCAAAATGACCAAAATGTTAAGGAATTCATTCTTGAATTGCAGAAACAGGCTGTCAAATGTAATTTTGGTGATCAACTTCATGTGCAGCTGAGAGACCGATTAATTGCAGGAATTAACATACCTAGTTTGGAAAGAGAGCTGTTAAGAATGTCAAACTGTTCCTTTCAAGATGTTAGAACTGCGTGCATTAACTACGAGGCGTTGAATGAACTTGATATTCAGTCGATGAAGATTTCCAATACTTTGATTAGTTGTCATGATGAAAAACAATCTCAGGGTCAATCAAAATTGTGTTCGTTTAACAGAGGTTCCTATTCTCGTGTAAATATGAACGGTGTCTCAAAAAAGAATTACAAAGGAAATCAAAAAGGTGAGACCAAGTTTGGCAAATGTTTATCATGTGGAAAACTTCATTCTCGTTATTATTGTACATTTCGTAATGCTAAATGTTTTAGATGTGGTAAGATAGGACACATTCAAGCAGTATGCAAAGCTACTGTTCATTTTGCCTCAAGTAGTACTAAAGCTTGTAATTTAGATCCCAATAATTCAGCTGATCCTAATGATCATTTATCTTTAACTACCATTTCGAAAGGTAATGCTCATATTCAAAAGCGACTATATACATCGCTTGGTTCATTTCATGACTTTATTGTGGACACAGGCAGTATAGAGTCCATTATTTCCTTCAAGAACTTGAAATCGTTAGATCCGAACGTTGTGATACGACCCACTGATGTATCAATATTGGGGATTACTGGACACAGACTGCCTATACGAGGATGTTGTGAATTGCTAATAAGAGATGATAATTCCTCATACATACCATGTGAATTCTTAGTTAGCGAAACGGGACTGTCAATACTGGGTTTAAAGAATTTGAAAAGGCTTAAAGTGGAGTTGTCTCTCCTAGTTTCTAAAGAAAATTCTGATGCTTTACTTAAAGATTCGATAGCCACGTGTGCTAAGTGCAGTGGAGGTATGAAAACTGCTATTGATTCTATTGCCGCCTCAACATTTAATGAGCTGGAGAGGGGAGTAGATACCTTTCTACTGCAATATAGAAATGCCAGACATTCAGTGACGAAAGAGACTCCATCAAAACTATTAAAAGGAAGAATTCTTCGGTCGAATATGAGATGTTTGGAGTCTGCAGAAGTTACATATTATCGTGGCAATGATCTTCGACCATCCACGGGGATTGTTCTGAAGAATGTCGGGAAATCTATGGTGCAACTTCTAGATATCAATGACTTAAGTACACACAATCGACATGTTGATCAAATACAATTCCAAGAACCAGGTGAGTCTGTTCCAATTTCGGTTGTTAATTCTAATACTAATGAGAGCATTCTAGATAATACAGAGCCTTTATCCAATACACTGTCGGACAGACACAGGATGAATTTGAGAAGAAGACGTACGATTGATTACAGACATATACATTCCAATTTAAGCTGTGGCGGATGTGGTGTTTGAATGAACTAGTAACTTCTTGTTGTTGTGGAATGCTTGATTTCGAATTCTAAATACAATACATTCGTTTGTGCATATCTTTAATTCTTGATACATATACTTCTAATTATTACAGTAACTGTGCCCTGAAGTGTGAGTCATATTTGTTTATTGGAGAATGAGATTTTTGGTAGCATACTTCGGATAAATCGAATTGAAACTGATACTGAAGAGATCCTAAAGAAACTGTAATAATTAGAAGTATATGTATCAAGAATTAAAGATATGCACAAACGAATGTATTGTATTTAGAATTCGAAATCAAGCATTCCACAACAACAAGAAGTTACTAGTTCATTCAAACACCACATCCGCCACAGCTTAAATTGGAATGTATATGTCTGTAATCAATCGTACGTCTTCTTCTCAAATTCATCCTGTGTCTGTCCGACAGTGTATTGGATAAAGGCTCTGTATTATCTAGAATGCTCTCATTAGTATTAGAATTAACAACCGAAATTGGAACAGACTCACCTGGTTCTTGGAATTGTATTTGATCAACATGTCGATTGTGTGTACTTAAGTCATTGATATCTAGAAGTTGCACCATAGATTTCCCGACATTCTTCAGAACAATCCCCGTGGATGGTCGAAGATCATTGCCACGATAATATGTAACTTCTGCAGACTCCAAACATCTCATATTCGACCGAAGAATTCTTCCTTTTAATAGTTTTGATGGAGTCTCTTTCGTCACTGAATGTCTGGCATTTCTATATTGCAGTAGAAAGGTATCTACTCCCCTCTCCAGCTCATTAAATGTTGAGGCGGCAATAGAATCAATAGCAGTTTTCATACCTCCACTGCACTTAGCACACGTGGCTATCGAATCTTTAAGTAAAGCATCAGAATTTTCTTTAGAAACTAGGAGAGACAACTCCACTTTAAGCCTTTTCAAATTCTTTAAACCCAGTATTGACAGTCCCGTTTCGCTAACTAAGAATTCACATGGTATGTATGAGGAATTATCATCTCTTATTAGCAATTCACAACATCCTCGTATAGGCAGTCTGTGTCCAGTAATCCCCAATATTGATACATCAGTGGGTCGTATCACAACGTTCGGATCTAACGATTTCAAGTTCTTGAAGGAAATAATGGACTCTATACTGCCTGTGTCCACAATAAAGTCATGACATTAACCAAGCGATGTATATAGTCGCTTTTGAATATGAGCATTACCTTTCGAAATGGTAGTTAAAGATAAATGATCATTAGGATCAGCTGAATTATTGGGATCTAAATTACAAGCTTTAGTACTACTTGAGGCAAAATGAACAGTAGCTTTGCATACTGCTTGGATGTGTCCTATCTTACCGCATCTAAAACATTTAGCATTACGAAATGTACAATAATAACGAGAATGAAGTTTTCCACATGATAAACATTTGCCAAACTTGGTCTCACCTTTTTGATTTCCTTTGTAATTCTTTTTTGAGACACCGTTCATATTTACACGAGAATAGGAACCTCTGTTAAACGAACACAATTTTGATTGACCCTGAGATTGTTTTTCATCATGACAACTAATCAAAGTATTGGAAATCTTCATCGACTGAATATCAAGTTCATTCAACGCCTCGTAGTTAATGCACGCAGTTCTAACATCTTGAAAGGAACAGTTTGACATTCTTAACAGCTCTCATTCCAAACTAGGTATGTTAATTCCTGCAATTAATCGGTCTCTCAGCTGCACATGAAGTTGATCACCAAAATTACATTTGACAGCCTGTTTCTGCAATTCAAGAATGAATTCCTTAACATTTTGGTCATTTTGACGAATCATCTTATGAAATTTCGCTCTTTCACGGCATTCAAAACCAGGGCACTTTACATGATTCAATAATAACTCCTTTAGCATTGCATAGGGAAGTGAAATAGGTTTCTCTGGATATGCCAAGGTTTTCAATAAGCTGTACGCTTCTTTTCCGATGAATGTTAGGAAATGAGCCACAATTTTATTATCTTTGACATCTTTCCTGGTCATACTCCAGATTTCAAACCTTTCCAAATAATCTTCAAAAGCTTCAGAAGTAGAATGAATATCTAGCTGTTCCATTACAAGTTCCATCGCGACGCCAGTGTGGTATTTAGAAGTATGTGAATTAAGAATTAAAGATATGCACAAACGAATGTATTGTATTTAGAATTCGAAATCAAGCATTCCACAACAACAAGAAGTTACTAGTTCATTCAAACACCACAGTTACATCACCACACATTCTATGGATGACTGGAACATATCAACATTACCGAAATCTCTCCTGATGAATCACACATAGTTGTTTATTGTGCTAACGAGCTGAATCAGTCAAAAGTCTTGAACCATGTCAGGGTGAACTTGCTCAAAAGTGAGATTTAAATAGTTCAATATTTGGTTTACTTAAGCGGCAAGACTACAGGTCAGCCAACAATATCACGATTGAAGCATAAATGCTAGGATAGATTGCAACTATTTACCATAAAATAGTGGTTGAAAATGTTCAAAACGCACTGGTATCAGGGAAATCAGTAAGCTTCATAACAAGGCTGCGTAATAGTGACTTCAATATAAACACGATAACACGTCACATGGGAGCAAAACGGTTAAAGCTCTCGTTCACATCTTTCAATATTTCCAATATCCAATGTCAGCAATATCCAATATCTTATTCACGAGCTAGTATAATCTGATTGATTTCTTCGCGCTCGATTATTGTTCTTCTGTTGCGGTTTCAGGTATCTGATTGTGTCCAATGGATATTGATCAAGACACTCGATTGCTCTAATTCCCGTAGGTTGGCAGTTGTTTGTGAGAGAGTGGATAATCAGGCCAGCTTTCGCCAAAATTGGCTGAGGTCAACGGTTCCAGCAGACAGATGGCCGTAGACGTGGTCTCAGGATAAAAAGGTCAAAGAAAAAGAGAAACGTGCAGCATGCATGTAGTATGAGCATAAAGTCTTATTCCGTATCCGTTGTTGATTGGGTGGTTAGTCGCGAAAGCGTACAGCTAGGCGTACGCTGCGAAAGAAAGGCGAGGCGGTATCCTCGTGCGTACCTCATTAGCCTGCCACCTCATCGGAAGTCAAGTGTGGCCTGATCTGCTAATCTGGACGTGAGACCGGAGTCTCATCCGTAGATGGTGCAGAGGATGCCTGCTGTTGACTGAGACGCGAGAATGACATCACTGATTTGTCTAGCGTGGGATCTGAAGTAGCTTTAAGGATCCCGCCAGTAGGTTTGATAGGTCTAGCATTCGGTCTTGTATTAGCAAATAGGGCACTGTGATCGACATCTGCTGGCTTGAGACGATCAATGCTGACCACCTTGACGCGGCCATGTCGAGCAACCTTGAAGGTCTTTTCCTGATGACGAATCACATGAAAATGTCCTTCGTAAGGTTGTTGCAAGGGTTTGTGTACCGAATCGATTCGTACGAAAACATGCGAACAGGTAGATAACTCTGGACGGAGAGAAACCTGTCGATGTTTTACTGGAGTTGACAGCGGAGGCAGTGCTCGCATAAATTCAGATAATCGTTGGATGTAGTCTGATTTTTAAAAGTTAATAGTGCTCCTTGGAGTGTAAAATTCCCCAAGCAAACGCAATGTCGTGCCGTTTACCAATTCAGCGGCGCAACACTGAATATCTGCCTTTACGCTCGTACTGATACTTAAGACCAACTATTGTTTTCGTGTGCTCGAAGAATGTTTTTAAGTTGTTGGTGAAGCCGTTCAGCTGAAGCATTATAAGCTGGGTGGTAGGCGGTGGTGCGTATGCGCTCCGTGCCGAGCAACTGGGTTAGCAAGAAGAATAATTCGGACTCGAATTGCTGTCCTCGGTGACTTGTGACACTCGATCGACGACCGTAAGGCGCTATTCGTCGTTTTACGGGGCGGTGAGCGACTTTCTCCGCCATATTAGAAGTAATGGGAATAACTTCGGGCCATCTTGTGAAACGATTGATGCTCGTGAGTATGTTATCATACTCATGCGATGGTGGCAATGCTGCTACAATGTCAATATGTCTGTTATTTAAGCGAGCATCAGGGGTAGCGGACGTGCCAATGAAGGCGGCTACGTTCCTGTGCACTTCGGATCGTTGACATTGTAAGCATTGCTTTGCCCACACTCGGGAATATTTATCCATGGAAGGCCAGACGTACCATGCAGCGATGAGGCGTAATGCTGCTGCAAAACCTGGTTGAGACAGTCCATGAATGGGATGGAAGACGTGACGATGATAAGCAGGGGATACGATTGGTCGGGGTAGACCAGCAGAAGCATCACGCAGGATCAGACTTGGTATTCAGAGTATACGCTAGGGGTTTCTGGTCGGTGAAGAGGATGACCTCGCGACCTTCTACTGCCTGTCGGAAATATTTGATGGCACAGAAGGTTGCTAGCAGTTGTCGACCAACTGCGCTTTACCTCGTTTCCGTGCGAGTGAGGCATCGTGAGAAAAATTCGAGCAGTCGCCAACTTCCAGAGATGTTCTGCTGCATAACAGCTCTTATGGAGCTCCTGTAGTGCTGCTTGAATGCAACCAGCTATTATAAGCCATCGAGAAACGGACTTCTTATATACTTGCTGTTGATTTCTTTACAGTTATCTGCTACCTGATCTTCATTAGCTGTTGTTAAGCAGTTGGTAAGCCGTCTGATTATATTACACACATATAAGCACTTTTCTACGCTACTTTCAAACATCTATTTCTTTATTTAACGTGACTGCATTGATCTCGTAGGACTTGCCTCAGTCAGAAATAAAATAAATCTCTGGTATCATACCCAATCAAAACAAAGGCGTGTTTTAAACAGTTTAATCACTTCCCCTACGATAAATGGTATTAGTTGATGGACTATACGGGCCAATTTTCATGGTGTGTTGTTATTGTAACTAGTATATAAAGCAATAGAACAATGGACATCTTGCGCGTTTAAACTCAGTAAATGCCTTACGGAAGTCACTTACTAACAAGAAAAGCTTGTTTAGCATCAGCCATTTCAGTCATTTATTTTTATAATGTTGATTGACGCAACTGATAAAATGCTCTTATCTGGAGATTTCAACACTGCATCTCTAAATCTCAGCAACTAGTGTACAACGCCCACTGTTTGGTTCCAGAGACGACTTAGCTCAACCATCAAAAGCTCTGGGCTTCTTGAACACGTATGCGGTGCCACTAGACGCACTAAGGAGGGAAAGTCCCTAAACGTGGATTATTTGTTAACAAGTGATCAGCTCCTGGTCGAGGATGTTCACATCCGTAAACCAAGAGGGAGTAGTGACTATGGCACAATTTTATTGCACATGTTCACAAAGTAAACACTTAAGCCGCATATGAGAGGGCACCTTCTAGATGCCACATGGCCTTCAGCATGGAAGAGACAAATATTGGATGAGTACTGGCAACTTGTAGGGGACATCATCCATAAAGCTTTTCTAAACAACGAACCCTAAACCCATCACACAATCGGAAGTGAAAGAACCTGGGTTAAGCGAGACACTGAACGCTTGTTACAGGCGTGAAGGAAAGCCTGGCACAAGTGAAATTTCGCTGTGAGTGTTTCTGACTGTAGTTTATACTTGTCACTGAGAAAAAGATGCAATGCCAACGTTCGAAGCCATGAGGGACACCTATTGATGAACCTAGTTACCAAAATACAGACAAACCCGAAATGTTTTTTCGGGCTCATAACTGAAAGAAAACCTACGAGCTAGGGTGTTTATGGTGCCAAACGTTCAAAAGGTGAAGAATCCGCCGACCTGGAGATGGCCGAGATCTTTACTGCAAACTTCACCGAACAGTTAAACCGGGTACTGACAACATCAGAGCACTGTTTAAACCTAGTACCGGCTGATGGCTTAGATATTATCCGTTTTGTTCCTCACCTAGCACTAGGAAAACTTAAGTCTTTTTGCTAAGCAGAGTCACCAAGTTGTGACAATATTTGCTCCGTAACTTTAAAGCCAGTCGAAATGTTATGTTCTGAAATCAGGTTTGTATGTTCAGGTATGACTGAACACTGACAACCATACACGTTCATATTCATTTATTTCGCTTTGACTTTAGCCTCTCGATGACTCGTTCATTTTCCTATGTACTTATTTGTACAATTTTAATCTTATTTGTACATTCGATCATTCATTCGCTTTCTCTTTGGCACTCACATATCATTTTTGCTTCTTGTGCCTATGATTTCGGTGGTCTCCTAGTGGTCAGACAGATAGACGCATTCAACGCCCTGGGTTCGTCTTTTCATATTAACTCCGTCTGGCGTTATCTACTAGTGGTTGTCAGGACGAGAAGTATTCGAAGTTTGAGAATAAATCGAATCAATGCCGCCACAAAACTGGCGAGAAACCGGCCACCACAAAGTGAAATGTCACCAGAGCACCAAATAACTCTACCATCATTAATGTATTCCGTAAATCAACGTTATCCCTATCAATTCAGTCTTTTATAATCCCCTCTATCCATTAGGTTATTTGCCTACTCATAATTTTTCTGATGATTTGTCCTCACCAACCTACACAAGTGCAGCTGTATGGATGGTGTTCTTATTCAGGAAATGAAAGGTCCGAGTAACCATATATTTGTTTTATCCAAAAAATCACCTGCTGGGTCATAACCCAGCTTCAAACGAGCGAACATTCTGTTCGGCTCCTCAACCATTTCGTTTTATTTTGTTCAGTACTTCATCTTAACCCTTGAAAATTGGTAGTGATATTGCCGACGACCTGATAACTTTACCTCATTATTGTTTGAGTGAATGGTTGTTTTTTGAGATGGTGGAGAAAACTTGTAGCTCAGGTGGATGATTGTGGTAGTGTTTCGTTCTCTTAGCTGTTTGTTTTGGTTGTGGAGCTTTCATTGTTCTTCTGAACAACATCATCAGCACAAACTTCGGATAGAAGTGAAGCATTTGAATTTCTCTACATAGGATTGATGGAAGTTATTCTGTTTGTTTTTTTGCCACACCTATTCCAAATGGTTTCAGTAGTCGTGCTGTGTATTCCGATATGTCTTTTATGTATGGTAGGATGATCCGTTTATTGGTTCCTATACTTGATTTCGGTTCTGTTGAAGGTTTTGGTTGGTGTTTTTTGATGAAACTGCGTGAGTAGCCATTTTTTGGAAGACCAAAGGACAGAATGACAAAGGAAGAAAAGCCAAATACCATCTACAAAATAAATTGCTCTAACTGTGAGAAACACTACATAGGACAGAGTGGACGGCCTCTCCAGCTTCGTTTACGTGAACACAAATCAGCAATCAATAAACTCATCGACATTGACTCAATTTATCAACCATTGAGAAAAATCATAGGGGACATAAGATCAAGAAACAGATCAAAATGGGGATACAGTCAAAACAAATGTGCAAACAACGACAGGTTTAAGGTCAACAACAACCAATCAAGATCGATATTAGCAGAACAAGCTACAGGTAAAAAGTGGAGAAATTCGAATGCTTCACTTCTATCCGAAGTTTGTGCTAATGATGTTGTTCAGAAGACCAATGGAAGCTCCACAACCAAAACAACCAGCTCAGAGAACGAAACACCACCACAATGAATGGTTGTTTGTATATGCTGCATTTTGCCACTTGGAATATGAATCATTACTAACTAAAGCATAATTCCAGTTTAGAAAGGGTTCACCGTCAGCAGGCTGAATACGTTTCCATGATTCATAAGATGCAGGATGAAGATAAGTCTATTGAGTGTCAGTTTATGTTTCAACTCACTTCCCCAGCACTCTCTCAAAATACTTTTGAGTTTACATGTCAGGATTTACTATGTCAGCGAACTATGGTTAGACCAACACACAGTCACTTCCCTTAAGTAGCCTTTGAAGATATGAATTCTGTAGTAGGCAGTCTGCTTGTGGTATATTTCTGGTCATTCGGTGCTCAATACTAAATGAATGAGCACTCAATTCCAAATTCCATTTCTGGACAATGGCTGTCGACGATCGATGAAGTGACTTAGTGTGGTCGTAAGTGAACTTGAACGCCTGATGATCGTAGTCATCTCCTTGCTTGATCGAATCGAAATGAAAATGACAGGTCACCTGTTTTTTGAACAACCGCACCTAACCCAATGCAGATGCATCTGAAGTGAGGATAAATGTTTCGTTTGATGGAAATGGACTATCCTCGTCTCATTGCTCGCACACTACATTTTTACGAGAAACCAAGTCGAAAAGTGACAATAATAGTTGTGTAAAGTTAGGAATAAATCTGGAGTAAAATTGAATGGCATCAGTACACGATCTGAGTGCTGTGATATTCGTAGGTGATAGTGATTGTATTAATGGAGCTAGACGACTCATACTGGCTTTGAAACCTTCAGCATGTACAGCATCACTCAGACACCATCAGCAATAACCTACTGTGTGGAATGGAAACCAGACTCCAGCTGCTGAATAAATAAGGAATGGGCGATGGAGGTGGGTAGGACACTGTTTAATTAAGACCACAAGTGAGATACAAAATAAGCCTTCAGTTAGAGTCCTCAAGTCCGACGAAGAAGATGAAGGCAAATAAACATACAACGCCCGGATTTGTAAGCCGAAATGAAAGCAATTCGGTAATCTGCATCAACAGTTGTAAGTCTACTTGGGCTATACGACAAAGACGTGACTTCTTCTGGCATGGCTGCACAAATGAACTGAATCAACCAAGGGAAATTACTCAATAGAGTGTCTACATAGAAAGTAGATGAATATTTAGTGTTCACATGCTCGGCGCTTGCTATATAATATTGAGGAATTTTGCTTTTCAGACTATTTTACAACTGCGACTGGTATAGAAGCTTACAGATTTGCAAAGAACCTTGCATATCTGGAGACACTTATGCTACTTCCGTCTAACCGACTTAAGAGATTGCTGACGGATTATTTTTTGGCGTAATCACATTCAAATCAAAGGAATTAGAACAATTCGACAAATTAGTTCGTGACTCGATTCAAGTGGTCAGAGATTTCACAACAAAACTTCAGACACACAGTCTACACCTCAGTGTGATTTCAGTGAACAACTGCAACCTGAACTGTTTGACAGCCTGATTGCTGAAACAGATGGTCGTCATGTAGAGAAGCAGGTAACACAGATTATTTCTTGCTCCTTTCGGATGTTTGAAAACTACTGGTTTACTTAGGAAAATGTTAATGGTTCATTTGACGTAATTAAGTCATAAATGATATCTCAATGTTTACTGTTAAGGTTGATACATTTACATTCATCAACTGAGTAATTTTATATTGACACTGTCTTTGTGCTTCATTTTATCTTTATTCACCTCTATTAAGTGTAAAATAACATCTTAGGCTTCAGTAATAGTGTAGTGAACGAGAACACAAGTTGGGGCAACCGAATTGAATTTAACGAAAATTACAGAGTTACTCAGTAAAATCGGAAAAGCATATCGTAAATCGTTAATTTGCAAAATATCCGTTCATCATATCGAACTGGACTGTTCCTGTTGCAAAACATAAATCCATTGTCACTATTCATGCGTTTCATGCAAATTCCATTGTGTTCTAACTCTTCCTTTCTTGATCTTCCCCCATCTTCTGCTGCCAGACATTGCGTTGACACTCACGTCATATACTACTTATAAGTAGCTCACACCACAATAGTATTCTGTGAAATAACATATTGACCGCTTATTTTCATTGTGAATATGTATTGATTTTTTTAATTTTAAAGAATTTCTCAGACGTTTTTAATGAAAATTCACCCTTAATTAATTTTCAGTAAGCTAAAAGAAGTTAATAACATCTTATGATTTATAACATCTTATGGTTTACTCTAATGACTTGACCCAGCGCTAAAAAAATATGTGGTCATTTTATAAACTTTTCATTAATAATAAATAAAACTGGAATGTGTATGGCTTATAAAATTTAAAGTTTTATAGTCTATTTAGAATTTCTGAAATTGAATAATTTTTCTAAATGAAATCTATCAGACAACCTATTTAATAAACCTCCATGGTAGTCTTATAAAAGGTTAATAATTTGACCTCAAGTTCAAAAAAACAGAACAATATCCATATTTGAGTATTTCTACTTCAAATACACTTTGCTGCAGAATGACTAGCGATTTGGTACGTTCAAAGATTCATGAAATTCTCGTTCCCGATTCATTGTGGTACAATAGAAATTTTCTTATTGATCATAAACATTCTAAACTCCTTGAGGATTTTCTCACAAAGAATACAGAAAAATTAATTACCCATATAGACGGGATTAACACATAGGCTTACATCCAGCTAGTGAGTTCACTTCAAACTCATTTTCCACAGTACTTATGCGTAAATCGCTAACGCCATCTAGAAACAATACATGGAAATTATCCTTACTCAACGTCGCTATCGTTTAAAAAAGAAAAAAGACGTACTGAATGGTTGAATAACTTGCCTAAATTAATTAAATCTTTATTCAAAGCAAAGAATAGTGTACAAGCAACAAACAGTAACTCTCTTATATTTCAGTCAACACAATATTCCAAGCTTCCCACTTCACCCAATTCCGTGTTTGATACAGAATTATGAGTTAACTGGATAATAAGAAATTTGAATTCATCTTAATTTATCTTTATTAAACAAAAACTAATTGACCTTAATGATAATCGCTTGTAAATTTAATTAATCATTCCAAAAACACAGTATGAAGCAAGTAAATTTAGGAAATAATAATTCAGATTATTTATTATATAAATGAACTTGGAATAATTTGCTTTTCATAAGAAATCAAAAGTTACCAGAAAGTTATTTCGTTTTAATTTGGAAACACCAAGGACTTTTCGCACACAACCCCGCCTCAAATGGAACTAAAAGCTTTCCAGACACCAAGTTATTATTAAACACTGATAATGTGATATCAAACTATGTATATGTTCATTTTCAGTGACCTCGTGTTGTTGTTGTTACACACAACCAGTGTAGGTGTGAACTCATTAGATCCGTTACTAGAGTAGCAATTCAATGAAATTCATAAATTTCTAGTAGGCAGTTTCTAAAAGCAAACTCATAGTTTTCAACGCATTTAGTTACATCACAATGATAATACATCTAAAAATGCAAAGATTGAATTTGTAACCTGACATTTCATGGTTTGTACAGTATGGTAAAAAAAAATTATACGGATTAACAAACCGACATGATACAACTAACATGACAATATTTGATGAACAATGTTGTGATGAGTTGGTCGATGATTCATGGATTCGTTTTGTCAAGCATATATATATATATATAAAGTTTAGAGATAATTCACATCAACTAGGAATTATCCAACACACTCTGCTTTCCGTATTTGTATTTGTTTGAGTGTATTTATTGATCGTGTCATAGTATGACTGATAAATTCGCTGACCACATTCCATAACTTGTCTAGATGATCAGTCATTAGTTTATTAGTGCATATTCAATATAATTAAACCTTATGTTTTGTTACTCGTACTTACTTGCTTACTTACTTACTTACTTACTTACTTACTCATTCATGTTACTCACAAGGGAGTATAGACCGTCTACCAGCATTCTCCAAACAACACTGTCCTCAGCCTTCTTATCAAGTTCTACTTGGTTTCCATTCATTCTTTCAATGTGTGCTTCCGATTCTCGGTGCAATGTTACTTGGAATTCCTTTTATTCTTTATCCTTAAGGATTCAAAGTTAGGTTTTGTCTTGAGACACAGTTGGATGTTTTCAGCAATTTGTGTCTTATCCCTCTCCAGAGCGCCATTTCAATTTCTTCCTCAACTAGAATCGGGTTTGTTCACTCTCAAAGTAAAATGTTACTGATGGCGTCTGGTCAAAGGATCCGAAGTATTTTACGTAGACGACTGGGTATAAACACCCGTCTCTTATGGATGATGGCTTTTGCGGTTCTGCCCCGTATAGTAGAACTGTATTGACGTCTGTGTCCAAAACCGTGACTTTAGTGTTGGTTAATAATAGTTTCGAGTTCCGGGAGTTTCTCAATCGTAGAAACGCCCCACTTGATTTGTCAGTCCGCGACTTCTCTTCTGCGTCAGATCCACCTTGCTAATCAATGACTTTGCCCTGGTATATGAAGGTTTCCACATTCTCCAAAGCTTCTCCGTCAAGTGTGATTTGGTTGGTTGCATGTTGTGAGGTATCGATATACCTAGCTTTCTTCCTTGTGTATCACGAGACATGCTGCTGCAGAGGCTGCCGCTGCACCGATCGTCTTCTCCTGCAATTGTTGTTTCGTGTTAAATGTATCAATCGGTCTCCGACAACGTGCGAAAATTCCATGCACTTATATTAATGGTTGCTCCAGTTGTCAGTAGGGTTATCGTTCTCCTGACTTCCGAAGAAATTCGGATTGTATCATGAGGTGTGGGAACTGATGTCAATGAAGACCTACCAACTCTCATGGCATGGGCATAAATGACCTGAATTATTTGTCCGGGTTAGTTCATTTTTAACGATTTGGTTTTCTACGAGATAGTGTGGCTTTGCTGATGCCCATCGCTTCTCGTTTATCAGGGTTTGCGACCGACAGTAATTGTAGAAGGGCTCTGAGCGTGGTTTTTATTAATCACGGTTATAAATAAGGGTTTCACTGATATTTTACCAATTAAAAATCAATACTCTAAATGACAATTTTTTTGAAGTCCACACACAATAGAAAAATACTTCTACTTCTAGAGAAACTTTGAAGCCTGAAATAAGATATTAGGTATCACCAAGCCAATGGAAGTCAGCCTTATTGCTATCTTAAGGTTAGTTGTGTCAGTCAGATATCACCATTGGTTGAAGCTATCAACGAAATTGAAAACTGAGAGTTGAATCTTCGTAATCAGAATTCGGATTGGCAAATTCTTCAAGTGCAATCGACCAATGATTCAAACATAACAGTGACTGACATGATAGAGTATAAATTGTCAAGCGATATTCAATTATGTGCATTTGTAAAATGGGGACTTTCCTCGGACATCTTTATCCAGGATTACTTATAATGACTTTTGGATTGCGCAATCTGTGGTTTTTATTAAAATCATATTATAATCAAGGGTATAATCACAACCGGGTGAAGCCTGAGACCGAGTATACTTTGAATGGAGTAAAGAACTATCGAATATGTCATCTTTTAAAAAGACTTCTAAGCGGACCAGTGTTATGCATTTTGATTGGGATAATATGCGACTCGTATGAAATAATTGCTTGTTATAAAGATGGACGCTTGAAATTTAGACCACATAGCTATCAACATTTTACAATCTATAATGCAATACTACTTCATGGTTTAGCTCAAATTCTTCTTTCTTACAAATTCCCGCATTCATCCAAGTATGTTGAATTTTATTGCTTTTCACCGTTTAGTTTAATAAATACAGTTGAAACAGTTTCAACCGACTGATTCACAATGTTCAATGTACAGTTATTCAATACAAATATCAACACTAGGATACAAGTATTAGACAAATATTTAGACTACACTGGTGGTTACATACCATTAACTTGGTAGTGAAAAGAATACCTTTATATCTGATCAAGTCGTTCATTTCTTCATGGAAACTGGCTTAGTTTAGTCATATTTACCAAATATCAAAATAAACAAACTGTTATAGCTAATAATTGAACTAATTATTCTTTACTACATGATAATGCCTTTCAAGTGACCAGTAGGTGATGCAAATCAAGCGTTCTCGTGTCTGAAAACTGTCTACTAGAGAACACCTTATTGATTTTGAAAGTGATCTAGATTGTACATACAATATACAAGTTTATTACTTTCTCTCGCAGTTCCTCATTCAGTACAAAGTCTCTTGTTGCGGATGTAGTGATCAATCACTGAGCCTAACTATGCGATTGACGAATGTGTACACGATAAAGGTTGACTACTCAGTTATGCTCCAAAAATCAACAGTCATAGCACAAGAAATTACTTTTTTCAAGATAAGCTTGTCCATGGCCGTCAATAAATAAAGATTACACTGTAGAACTAGTTGACTCCAATTACACGGTATACTACTATTAAGGCATTAGAGCACTCAATTTCATCAATATAATTTGTTTACCAAATCGTATAACTATCGTAATTCAATATTTTTGAAAATCGAATTTACTGACTAAAGTATTGTGCATTTACTGCTTAATTTTAGAAAACTTTCTAGTTTATTTCATATGATGCTGGATTTTGCTATACTTATTTTGATGACGTTTCATCTGCACGGACGAACTGCATTCGATACACATGTGCACATTCTTTTGGTCCAAGCAATAATATTCGCAGTTATATCAAACTTTGCAGAACTTATTTCTGATTATAATACAATCTTCAGTTTGATACGCAACTTTTGGTACGTTTTAGTTGGTGCATGGCTCTGTCAGGTGAGTTCTATAGTTTCGGTCCGTCTAAGATGTGTTTCGACCTCAGGGTAGAAACAATGAGATTCACACGATTGAATAAATTTTTCCGTGTTGGGAAAATATGTCATTTCTGTTATTGGTTTTACGATTTCCAACAATAGTATTATAATCAGAATAAAGATTTAACATATTATTTTAACATGAAATTTGAACGAGTGTCCAAAACTAAACAAAATCGAAAGACATAAATACTGACAATTCTAAGAATAAACACAAATAAACAAGTGATCACATTGTCATGTATCATAAGAAAGTCGAGATGAACTGATGAAATCATCCAATTTGGATGGTTTCTGTATAGATTTATTAAGAGGATCAGTTGTACAAGTGTGATATTATCAATGAATGATATTTTCTAAACACATTCGCTCGAGATTAGGCTCTCTGCTAGTGTTATCAATGCGCAATACAGTTGTTATAATTTGACATAATTTTGCATGCTCAAGCATGCTCAACCTGAACAAGTCAAGAAAATGTAGGAAGCTATCTGGAAAAATCTTAGTTAACGATGGAGAGAAACACATAAAACGCATCCATTTCACCAAGCTTTATTTGTCGTGACAAATCAACTCCTTACAAAACATAAACAAAGGTGAGAAAGGTGCTTATCTTCGAGTGGATATTTCAGTGGATACAGTATGACAGTGATTAAGTGTAAAAATTTATTTCAAAGTGATCACCGAAACTTCAGATTCCATATAATAACTGCATTGAACATGTAGGTCAACTGATATGTTTTACGCCTTCATACCATCAGTATTATTTGTTCAAAATAACCCTTTTCATCTAACCATGTTCGCTTGTATTCACTTTATTATTATGATGATGATAATGATACGTAGTTTACATTTGCTTCTTGGTAATCAGATTGGATTCGACCTTTATCCACCATGGAGTTGGTTACCTATGTGGGATCAGGATGATACAAAATCGATCGTACATGTGAATAACATTTTCTCATACCATATGATAATAATCAGCTTGGCTATAATAATTATTATGTACATTTTGAATCCGAAACGTGAGTATTCTTCTGAACAAAATCTACGAGAATCCTCTGTGAAACAATGTTAGTCATGATCAGTTGACGAGTATCGAGCATGATCGAAAATCATTAAAAATGACAATCCAGTGATTGATTATTTTCCATACATTTATTTTTGTTTAAAAGTTGATATATTTTTCTAATGACAATAAATGTAACAATATCGTTTGAACGTCGTTCTTTTTAATAATTCCAGTTGTTGAAAGCCTTTATTCTTGTAGCGTGTCGTGTTTCACTAGCGGTTACCACGACTGACTAATTACGTTCCTGTAACAGAGAAGGTAAAATAAACCATACAAAAGATTATATTTGCTGTCAATTTCGTGGTTTCGAAAGAATATCAATATTGTGCCAGGAAAGAAGGGCGAAAAAAGCAGAGAGAGTGAAGCCATAAAGTACGCAGGACGTGGTAAGATAACGAATAGGCAAATAATCTCATGAGTAGAGGGGATTAGAAAGAAATAAATTGGTATAAATAACGTTGATTTACAGGATATAATAATGAAAAACACAGTGGTTTGATGCTTTTATGATACATAAATCTCTTGGACCGAGTGCACAGACGAGCAACGAGGTCGGTGAAAGGTTGAAAGATGGAACCGACAAAGACAGACTCCAGCATTCGGGTTTACACTTCCTGAGTTACAGGTGACCTGACTACGGCTTACAACATATTAAACACGCCAAGCCACTTCCACCATTGTTCAACAGCAATTACTAACTGAGTGTAGGTGTCATATTGAACAGCGTTGAGTTATTTTTTCGATATTTATTGACTCTGACACTTTAAGCAACCTCCTTATTCCATCCTAAAAATTTTTCAAACTACCAGGATCACGTAAAGCTTCCAACACTCAGCCATGTATTCAGCGGGTTGTATGGAGTATTGGTAATTTTGTGAAATATATTTTAAAAATAATCAGAGATTATTACTTCGTGTTATATTGTGCTTGAATACAAGCGAAGATTTTAGTACTTGTTACAAACTGAACGTGTACAATCAGAAGGATCTTTGTTACGAACGTTTGCTTTCAACCTAATTAAACTTTTAGCGATATGGGCGAGTAAGTTGTTTGTATGTTCGTGAGGCGGTTTCAACTACCTCTGGATATGAAAGAAAACCTCGTTGGGACTCGTTTGCTTTTGTTGTTTCGGCTAGATCTCTTTTCCGAATCTATCTCGGCCAGAACATTCAAGTCAACCACACGTCTGTTTACGACTACTGCCATAATGATGGGAAGAGTGAGGTCACACTAGACCATATACTTCTTAACTAAATACATTATCTCAATATCTTTCAGTAGATCACTGCATCCAAGCAGCCTGACAGTCAGCTTCACAGTCGATGAATGTTTCTAAAAGCGTTATTCCAGTATACACAGGGCACAGTTACACCACCACGTATTCTTTGGATGACTGGGACATATCAACTTTACCGAAGTCTCTCCTGATGAATCACACGTATTTGTTTATTGTGCGAACTAGCTGAATCAGTCAAAAGTCTCAAACCATGTCAGGGTGAACTTGCTCAAAATTGAGATTTAAATTTTTCAATATTTGGTTTACTTAAGCGGCAAGACTACAGGCCAGCCAACCATATCACGATTGAAGCATAAATGCTAGGATAGATTGCAACTATTTACCATAAAATAGTGGTTAAAAGTGTTCAAAACGCACCGGTATCAGCAAAATCAGTAAGCTTCATAACAAGGCTGCGTAATAGTGACCTCAATATAAACACGATAACACGTCACTTGTGAGCAAAAAGGTTAAAGCTCTCGTTCACATCTTTCAATATTTCCAATATCCAATGTCAGCAATTTCCAATATCTTATTCACGAGCTAGTATAACCTGATTGATTTCTTTGCGCTCGATTATTGTTCTTCTGTTGCGGTTTCAGGTATCTGATAGTGTTCAAAGGATAGTGGTCAAGAAACGCGATTGCTCTAATTCCCGTAAGTTGGCAGTTGTTTGTGAGAGTGTGGATAATGAGGCCAGCTTTCGCCAAAATTGACTGAGGTCAACAGTAGCAGCAGACGGATGGCCGTAGAAGTGGTCTCAGGATAAAAAAGTCAAAGAAAGAGAGAAAGTGTTGCATGATGAATCACACCTAGTTGTTTATTGTGCGAACGAGCTGAATCAGTCAAAAGTCCCAAACCATGTCAGGGTGAACTTGCTCAAAAGTGAGATTCAAATTTTTCAGTATTTGGTTGACTTAAGCGGTAAGACTACAGGCGAGCTATCCATATCACGACTGAAGCATAAATCCTAGGAGATACTCCATATATTGCTGGATGTATGAACTCAATATGCATTAGTATTAACTAAATCAATAAAGTTTTTGCCACCTCTGGGGAATATAAACACTATAAAACGCTCAAAATATTCTAAGGTTCCATTCACCCCTTGCTCACGAATTCATGGCTACATTTTGAACAAGTTTATTTGTCGAAGCACGGCAATATAACTTGAGTAATTCTAAATCGTCATGCATAAGTTATAGTGCCGTCATTAGTTCTATATAATAAATAGCGTATTGTAGATATCTTCATGAGTATTTCAGGTAGTGAAGCAGTACCATATCGTCCATTTAATATACATATACATATATATAAACATATATATATCGAAGTAAGACTATAAGATTGGTGCAAATACAATCTGACTGACAATTTGACATCTGGGTTTCCACTCAAAATTCAAAGGTCATATGTAACGACCGACTAAAGTGCCTGTGTGTTCAGCTCAAAGCGTTTAAAATGATGAAAACCTTTCTCCATGATGACATGAAAATTATAGCATTGAACGTATTAGGTACTTACGTTCTTTCCTGTACGCTTCAACATCTTAAAATGATAACCCAAAATTCTCAGTCCTGAAGTAAACCTTAACCTAAAAGCACTGCATTTCTTGGTCAAAATAAATTGCGTCTGCTCAGTTTTCGTCAGAAAGCCAATTAGACTTCAGGCTATGGAACACTGAAGAACTGTGTCTGGCGCTATTATTCGACGGAAACCCTTATCCTCAACCATTATTCCCGATACGAAATACTCAACTGCATATAAACGATATAAGAAGTTTTATTAGTCGATATGAGTTTATTGAGCGTTCGAGGAGATAGATATAAATAATGAATCTCAGGCTTAGTTGGATGTCATTGTCTCCTAGCCAAACCAGCGTGAAGGTAAGTCAATGAATATCCAGCGATTAACCGATCCTGGCTAAAGGTCACGGTCAACCAGCACACATCGATGAATTGTAATTCTACTAAGTGTTAATAATAATCATTAATAGCAATCATCAAGTCAGCTGTTTAATTCCTTTTTGTGAACTAAGTTTCATTATCATTTACCAAGTAAGTATCTTCCTCATTATTGTTTGAGTGAATGGTTGTCTGTATATGCTACATTTCGCCATTTGGAATATGAATCATTACTAACTAAAGCATAATTCCAGTTTAGAAAGGGTTCACCGTGAGCTGGCTGAATACGCTTCCATGATTCTTAAAATGCAGGCTGAGGATATTTCTATTGAGTGTCAGTTTATGTTTCAACTCATTTCAATAGCACTCTTTCAAAATACTTTTGAGTATACATGTCAGGATTTACTATGTAAGCGGGTTATGGTTAGACCAACACACAGTCACCTCCATTAAGTAGCGTTTGAAGATTTGAATTCTGTAGTAGGCAGTCTGCTTGTGGTATATTTCTGATCATTCGGTGCTCAATAGTAAATGCATGGGCTTTCATTTCCAAATTCCATCTCTCGACCACGGCTGTCGACGATCGATGAAGTGGCTTAGTGTGATCGTAGTCTTCTTCTTGCTTAATCGAATCGAAATGAAAATGACAGGTCACCTGTTTTTTGTACAACCGCACCTAACCCAATGGAGATGCATTTGAAGTGACGATAAATGTTTCGTTTGATGGAAATGGACTATCCTCGTCTCATTGCTCCCATACTACCTTTTTACTAGAAACCAAGTCGAAAAGTGACAATAATAGTTGTGTAAAGTTAGGAATAAATCTGGAGTAAAATTGAATGGCATCAGTACACGATCTGAGTGCTGTGATATTCGTAGGTGATAGTGATTGTATGAATAAAGCTAGACGACTCATATTTGCTTTGAAACCT
This sequence comes from Schistosoma turkestanicum, assembly GCA_944470395.2. Classification (NCBI taxonomy): domain Eukaryota; kingdom Metazoa; phylum Platyhelminthes; class Trematoda; order Strigeidida; family Schistosomatidae; genus Schistosoma; species Schistosoma turkestanicum. The sequence goes on from OX103975.1 coordinate 8,773,192, forward strand.
TCAGTATGTACAGCATCGCTCAGACACCATCAGCAATAACCTACTGTGTGGAATGGAAACCAGACTCCAGCTGCTGAATAAATAAGGAATGGGCGATGGAGGTGGGTAGGACACTGTTTAATTAAGACCACAAGTGAGATACAAAATAAGCCTTCAGTTAGAGTCCTCAAGTCCAACGAAGAAGATGAATGCAAATAAACATTTGTAAGCCAAAATGAAAGTAATTCGGTAATCTGCATCAATAGTTGTAATAAGTCTACTCGGGCTATACGACAAAGACGTGACTTCTTCTGGCATGGCTGCACAAATGAACTCAAACAACAAAGGGAAATTACTCAATAGACTGTCTACATAGAAAGTAGATGAATATTTAGTGTTCACATGCTCGGCGCTTGCTATATAATATTGAGGAATTTTGCTTTTCAGACTATTTTACAACTGCGACTGGTATAGAAGCTTACAGATTGGTAAAGAACCTTGCATATCTGGAGACACTTATGCTACTTCCGTCTAACCGACTTAAGAGATTGCTGACGGATTATTTTTTGGCGTAATCACATTCGGACCAAAGGAATGAGAACAATTCGACAAATTAGTTCGTGACTCGATTCAAGTGGTCAGAGATTTCACAACAAAACTTCAGACACACAGTCTACACCTCAGTGTGATTTCAGTGAACAACTGCAACCTGAACTGTTTGACAGCCTGATTGCTGAAACAGATGGTCGTCATGTAGAGAAGCAGGTAACACAGATTATTTCTTGCTCCTTTCTAAAGTTTGAAAACTACTAGTTTACTTACGAAAATGTTGATGGTACATTTGACGTAACTGTGTAAAAAATGATGTTTGAATGTTTAATCGCAAGGCTGATGAAATGACATTCAAAAACTAAGTAAAATATATTTAAGATGTAGAAATAATAACAAGATACAAATGATCAAATCACAAAATGGAATCAAATACAGTACCAAAATATCAACAGAAAGAGTCAGTCATATCATAGCACAAATATATATACATGGAGGGATTTTCCAAAAACAAAGCCTTCAAAATAGATTCTGCAATTACATTCAAAGCTTTATAGTCTATTTAGAATTTCTGAAATTGAAGAATATTTCGAAATGAAATCGATCCGTCAACTTATTTGATAAACCTCCACAGTAGTCATATAAAAGTTTTATAATTAGCCTTATAATGAATTCTCGAACAAAAGGCTTTACGATACCAACGTGTGAACATCTTACATAAATATCTATTTCTATGTGTTCAATCGTATCTTCTCACGAAAGTGACATGAAAGCAATGAGGTAGAAGCCTAACTATGCTCTCTAATGGTACTAAAGAATTCAATTCAGCAGCACAGTTTGACTGTTCCAGAGTCATAGACACGTTCTGCATCTCAATTGCTAAATTCGACAATTGCTCTGGATGGTTATAATCATCATTCCCAGATCTAAACAAGTCTTCCAAGGTCTCACGAGCAATTACGTGCGATTGTCCGAAAAGCTGCTTTAGAATGTCTTTAGCCCTTTTGTAGCCTGACGAAGCTTCCATCATTGAACACCGTTCAACGGCAGCCTTTGCCTTACCCTTACAGTAATGGATTAAATATGATAAGCGCAGATTATCATCAATAACTCTAGGTTCTATAAACGTATCGAACTGTCTAATAAACCTAAAGTAATCACATTGTCGGCCGTTGAAGTAACTGAGTTCAACCTTTGGCAATTCTAAGCCAAATACCAGTGTCCTAGACATCAAATCTTTCCCAGGTACCTCTAAGTTCTCTTCCAAACTACGTCCTTTAGTAACCCCTAACGATAGCTTACAACAATATGTACTAAACATATTATCATGCTTATCAGAGAGTGAACCCCTTAAACATGAAGTATCATAAGGTACATGCCTTACATTCCGCGATTCTTCATGGGCTCCACCCATGTGCGTGTTTGACTTCTTACGAGAACTCATTATAGCAATTGAAATTCAACGGAAAAGAAACTCCAAGTTATTGAAACAACAAAGATCAGATATTTAAATTTCACCGGTTCCGTGTCTTCAATTATTGTCGACAATAAGACATGCAAAGTATTTTTCTCCAAATATCGTTCAGAACCAATTGGTAGTAAAATATCCAAAAGATCCTCTTCCAAATATTGTTTAGAAATAGTAAACGATAAGAAATCCAAAGGTTCCTTCTTCGAAATATTGTTTTGAAATAGTAAACGACAAAAAATCCAAAGGATTCTCCTCTCAATATTGTTTTGAACTGCTAAAGTTAATAATTTACTCTTGCAGTTCGTTTCTAACCCGCAAGGTGTAGGTTCATACGCGTCCCGCCCAGTCCAAGTCCAAAAACGATCATTCTGGGAGAGGACGTTTCAAAACAATATTACACCTTCGAGTTTCCAATTACCACAATAGGTTCCGTTGCTGGAAGAATAAGTGCTTCCAGTCAGTTACTGCTAGAGTATCAAATCCGAATATGGCTGTAGCCATATTAAGTATCAAATTTAAACAACACACATGTAGTTCAGAAGGAAACATGGAAACTTCAATATATATACAAGATGTAGAAATAATAACAAGATACAAATGATCAAATCACAAAATGGAATCAAATACAGTACCAAAATATCAACAGAAAGAGTCAGTCATATCATAGCACAAATATATATACATGGAGGGATTTTCCAAAATTAAAGCCTTCAAAATAGATTCTGCAATTACATTCAAAGCTTTATAGTCTATTTAGAATTTCTGAAATTGAAGAATATTTCTGAATGAAATCGATCCGTCAACTTATTTAATAAACCATCGCAGTAGTCTTGTAAAATGTTTATAATTAGCCTTATAATGAATTCTCGAACAAAAGGCTTTACGATACTAACGTGTGAACATCTTACATAAATATCTATTTCTATGTGTTCACTCGTATCTTCTGACGAAAGTGACTTCAAAGCAAAGATTTATTGATTACAATAATGGTAGTAATAACAACATTTTCTTGTGACTTTAAGTTCAGATATAGATCAGTATCCATATTTGAGTATTTCTAATTCAAATACACTTTGCTGCAGAATTACTAGCGATTTGGTACGTTCAAAGATTCACGAAATTCTCGTTCCCGATTCATTGTGGTACAATAAAATTTTCTCATCGATCGTAAACATTCTAAACTCCTTAAAGATTTTCTCACAAAGAATACATAAAAATTAATTCTCCATATAGACGGGATTAACACATAGGCTTACATCCAGCAAGTGAGTTCACTTCAAATTCATTTTACACAGTGCTCATGCGTAAAACGCAAACGCCATCTAGAAACAATACATGGAAATTATCCTTACTCAATTTCTCTATCGTTTAAAAAAGAAACAAGAAATACTGAATGGTTGAATTAAATCTTTATTCAAAGCAAAGAATAGTGTACAAGCAACAAACAGTAACTCGATACTTCAGTCAACACAATTCAATGGATCCGAAGTATTCTACGTAGACGACTGGGTATAAACACCCGTCTCTTATGGATGATGACTTTTGCGGTCTGCCACCAGACCGCAAAATCCCTTCTTGCACAACAATACATTATGACATTTTAGCTTAGGATTCACTCTCATCCCCTTATCCCCTGCGTAACACTGTGTAGGACTTACAGCATTACGCCTTCCCGCCTTTCAACATGAATATAACCTATCAAACTTTGTACTTTTCACCTTCCCATCAGGTCCTTGATTCCACTATCTCTCGTAGCATGAAGTAACGGTAGTATAAACTTTATCCAGTTGACCCACATGAACATGTATAACACGTCGTAAAGCTGGTCATATCCTAATCGAGATTTACCTTCCACATCATAGGGATGTGTCGTCAATCCACTACTTGCTCCGAACGGCAGGTACGATGAAGTCAGTGGTTCCAACTTATCAACAGAATTTCTTGACCCATAGATAATATGCAAGGATGGGATCTTCAATATTGGCATTTACTCTCCTGAAGACTCCAAGTGGCATAACATAGGAACAATATTCAACTCTCCATCTCCTGTTACAGAGGAGTTTCGATCAGCATTCGTCATAGTCGACAACTCATTTGTCACATCAGTGACATCCAGATTATTATCAACGTCATCATGATTCCGTTCCGTCAGACAAGTCATATTGTCCATGGCTACACTAGCATTCGTAGAGTGAAACTCTTCCATTGTTGCGTAACTCACCTCGCTACATGAAAGAACAGCATTAGTGTCGCAATTCGAAACCGGTAAACTCACTTGTTGTTCTTCATATTCCGTTTCAGAAACACAAGACATTTGCACATCAAAAGAATCGTTATCATACAACACTGTAGACTGGCTGTTACCATCAGGCGCCTTCTTCTCATCATCACTCGACTGACAGTCAACCGGAGTAGGAACAGTTACAGTTGCACAACCTTGTGCATCTTCAACCAACCTAACATTTGCGGCAGGTTTCGAAGACAAAAAAACACTAGAAGGATCATTCGATGATCGTTCTATCGACTAGCCACTATGGGTGGACTGCACACACTTTCTGTCTCTTCACTATCGCTGCCACTACTACGATTCTTGTGACTACTGTCTCCATTGCTAGTCACAGCATCCGAAAGAGGGCGAAGTTTACGCTTCTTAATAATAGTAGCATCATGTTGTTTCTTATGCTTCTCACATTGGGTAGCAGTATGTGAGCGTAATGTGCGGTCATCTCTATGTCGATGAGTGTCTCTCGATGTCCTTCGATCACTATTATCCGCAAGAGTATTACCAATACTATTATCCTTAATAGCCGCAGTTGTAGAAGTAGTAGTACACTTCTCATGACATGCAGTCGACTCATGCACAGTGTCCAACTCTACTCGATCAACATTGCTTTCCTTACTAGGAATGCTCTTAACTTTATCTGTCTCATCACTGTTGATGGTGCTCATCCTGATACTTGTAGTACGAGTCAATGATGGTGGAGTGCGACAGGTGGACAATTCCATGCTCGATTCCTCATGCTGCATAATCAACACAACAGCATGTCCATGAAAGCTAGATGACTCCTCATTGCACGCAGGGCACTGAATGTTAGCCCTCTCAGTAGTGCCATCACTGTGGCTGAAGCTATTGCCACCATCGCCTACATTCTCCACGCTCAAACATCCAATTTCGTCTAGATCTGAAGTACTCAAAGAAGCTACATTAGTAACAGCAAACGAAGAAACAGCACTACCTATGTAGTGAAGGAGAACACAGGTGAGGGCAACCGAATTGTATTTATCGAAAATTACAGAGCTACTCAGTAAAATAGGAAAACCATATCGTAAAACGTTAATTTGCAAATCTTCAATCCATCATCAATCCATTGTCCGATATTTCACTACTCATGCGTTTCATACAAATTCCATTGTGTTCTAACTCTTCCTTTCTTGATCTTCCCCCATCTTCTGCTGCCAGACATTACGTTTTCACTCGCATCATTTTCTACTTATAAGTAGCGCGCACCACACTCCTCCCCTCTTTTAATAAGCTGTCGTCGTAGATTTTTTGATCGCCGTACCGCTGTCTTCTTTGTTGCTTTCCGTGACTCACACACTTGATAATCTTGAAACCACCTCTGCAACTGACTGCCATTTACACGCTTCTGCTTGTCTTCTCTCCGGATCGTGTACACCGCTCCGCGTCTCTCCGTGATAACGTACGGTCCTTCTCACTTTGGGATCAACTTTCCCCACCCTGATCCCTCTCCTATGCTACTTTTTTGTTCTCTATACTTTACTAGGTCCCCCACTGCAAAAGGTTTCCACGTTCTCCTCTGTTGTTCCGCCTTCTTTATGTCTGATATTTGCTTCTTTCCCACGTTCCTGATTGCCTCTCTCCTCTCTTTTCTTAACCTTGCTGTTGTCCATTTCTGTTGTTGTGGCCAGGTCTTATTGTGTAATGGAAGTCGCGGTTGTCTGCCATACATGATCGAGAAGGTTGATGTCTTGGTTGTACCTTGTATAGAGGAACGATGCACCAGCAAAATCAATGGTAACTCTTTCTCCCAATCTCCTCCTTTAGATGCTAACCATTCCTTTAACGTCCGGTTATTTCTCTCTGTAAGCCCGTTTGTCTGAGGATGATACGGTGTAGTTCGTATCCTCTTGATGCCAAACTGTTTTAGACGGTCTTTAAACAAGGACCCTGGTTAGTTAATGTCATTTTCGGTAGTCCGTGGCACGCTACAATTTGCCGGGTCACTACTTCGGTCACTGTTCTTGCCCGCTGGTCTGCAATGGGTACGGCATCTTTCCAACGTGTAGCATGCTCCGTCATCACCACCAGGTACCGGTTACCGGTCGCCGTCTGTGGAAACGGTCCCATTATATCCACCGACCATAGATCACCCACTGCGGTTACTGGGATCGACTGTAATGACGGTTGTATGTGTCTATCGCTTTTCATTAGTTGACACTGCTGGCAAGTTAACACGTATTGAGCCACATCGTCTCTCATGCCCGGCCACTATGCACTTTGTTGTAAAGAATCCGTCGTTCTTGCGATGCCTGTATGTTCTACCTGGTGACACTCGTGTATCATCTTACGCCGACAGTCTTTCGGGATTACAGCCACCCAATTCTTGTCATCGTCCTGTCAAGCCAGGACTCCATATGCGTTCATTCTCAGTCGTTCCTTTTGCCTAAGTAACATTATTACCTCCTTGTCCGTCGTTCGTTTGTCTACGTCTGCTCCTTCTCTTATCACTCTGATTACCTCTCGAAGGTTCGGGTCAGCTTTCTGTTGCCGGATGAATTCTAATGGGTCTCCCTCTAAGCTACTCACCGCGTATGCTGTCACTGGAAGGTCAACTTCCATGTATGATCTTGACAAGTAATCTGCCATTACTATTTTCTTTTCCTGGAACATGGCCGATACTGAAGTCGTATTCTTGCAGATGTATCACCCATCGCGCTAACTTCCCTCGGGGGTCTCTTGCTGTTCTCAACCACTGCAGGGGTTTATTGTCAGTCTCAATGTGAAATCGTCTACCTAAAAGGCACGGTCTCCATTGTTCTACTGCCCACACGATTGCTAGGCACTCCTTTTCGATCGGTGAATAATTCCGCCCAGCGGGTGTGAGAACACCACTTGCGTATTCCACCACTCTATCAGCCTGACTCAATACCGCACCTATACCATGATCACTTGCATATAAGGAGAATGTAAATAAATTTCCGGGTTCACGAAGTCGCAGCGTAATCTGACGATCGTCAAGCGTTTTTTTTATTCGGCTGAAGGTTTGTTCGGCAGCCTCAGACAATGTAAACTTGGTGTTGATTATAAATGGATTTTCTACCGTGGCAGTTCCAATGGTTTCAAGTAAGTGCAATTTGTACGCGTATCTCCCAGTCCAAGGTCCAAAAAACTCAATAATTCTAGGAGAAAACGGTCTATATTAATTAAAAGATGGAAATACAAAGCAATACCTGGAATTGATGCACTTTCCAGGTCACAATTACTCCGAAGAGTATCCAAAGCCAAGGGGAATAAGTGACGTTAAGTCCAACCGCCACCGTATCAATCCAAATATGGCTGTGGCCATATTAAAGATCAAATTTAAACAACATATACAGTTCAGAAGCAAACATAAAAACTTCAATATAAGTACCGCAAACTTCGTAACTTGCGCCAATTGATCGCTTTGTACATTCCAACTTTAAGAAAACAATGAATCTTATGAAATGTTTCAGTAACATTATACCGTTTTCAGAAAAAATTATGTTGCTAATCTTAACATTTTGATCTTGCCTGTAAATTGGCATGTCTCTTGTAACATGTTTGTTATTTGAGAATAAATTATTATTATTATTATTATTATTATTATTATTATTATTACAAAATATAGAAACAATAACAATATACAATGATAAAATCTCAAATTGGAATCAAATAAAATACCAAAACTGTCAACACAAAGAGTCCGTCATGTCATAGCAAAAATATGTAAACATGGAGGGATTTTCCAAAAACCAAAACATTCAAAAAGGATCCTTCATTGATGAGCAATTTATTTTAGGGCACTGCTATTTCGTTGAAATTCTTGACAAACCGACTATAGAACGCCGCTCTTCTCAGGAACTGTCTCAACTTACTTTTCGAATTATATACTGCAATATTTTTTATGGCAAGAATTTTCTCTGGTAATGGCTTTTTTCTCCGTTTACCACTTCATGTCCCATCAATATGACGCTCTTTTTCGCTATCTGCGACTTTTGCTTATTAATTCGAAGCCTAAATTCGTCAATTCGCTTTAAGACTGCTTCCACATGTTTGGCGTGATCTGTTTCTGTCAGGATATATACAACTACCTCATCGCCATATACCTCAACATTATCTAGATTCTTAAGCAGAAGCGTCATCAATCTTCTGAAAGTAAATGGTGCACCCGCCAACCCGAACGGCATTCGTTTAAATTGATACTGTTTATCCCGTATAGTAAATGCTGTCTTGTTGCGATCGCTATCTTTTATAGGTAGTTGCCAATAACCTGACCGTAAATCAAGCACTGTAAACACCGTGGCATTCTGTAGCCGATCTAATGTTTCTACTGCTGTTGGCATTGCGCAAGGTTTCAGGTCTGTTACATTATTCGGTTCTCTAAAGTCGACACAAAATCTATACTTTCCATTGGGTTTCTTTACCAAGAGTACCGGTGAGCTATACGGGCTGTTCGAATCCTCAACATTTCCTGGACCTATCGATTTACCTCGGCCTCTAAATGCACCGAGACACGACATGTTGCAAATATATTTACTCGGTCGTTCTTTATAGGAATTTCATGCTTTACTTTGTCACAAAATCCATGCGGCTCCCCATCTCCAGTGAACAGTTTCGCATACTTTGCGCATAACTTGTTAATGTTTGGTTTCTTCGTCGAAACGTCCGTTGTCATCCTTATTTCAGCCACTTTGCTACTTTCGTGTATTGGCAATGAACAGTACTTTGTGACCATTCTACCGCTTCTCAAGTCATTTATCGCTTTTACCTCTCTTAGGAAATCTGCTCCTAATATCGGTCTCGATAAGCTTGTGGTTACCACGAATGGAAAATTTATCTCAGCTCCGCTCATTTTCACAATACTCTTAGGTAACTCCAACACCTCCAGCATATGCCCTCCTATGGTGTGGACAGCTAATGTACATGGTTTGATTGTCTTACATTGCTCTTTGCCTATTAACGATATAGCTGCCACTGTATCGATCAAACACGCTAACTCCTGTTCATTTATGTAAACTCTGGCATAAATTGCCCCTCTATCTACCAGTGCAAGAACCTCCAGATTCCTAGGGCGAAAAGAACATACGTTATGTCTAAATTATCGTCGTCGTCTTCTTGGACAGTTTATCTTCCAATGTCCTGCCCCTCCACAAGTGTAACATTTATCGTTCCTTTTATGATCCACTCGTAATGCTGCAACCTTACGCTCCAGCTCCTCAATCTTTTTCTCAACAGTATTTATCTCCTGCTTTCCGCACCCGACCGGAGCTACTGTTCGTGTCATCAGCTGACGAGTCACCTTCACCAATTCACCGATATCCACCGGTCGCGCTGCGTTTACTAGTCTCAACTGCTGGGACAAGGCAGCAGGCGCACTCTCGATAAACTGCGACGTCAAGAACTGTGCTTCTGACTCCTCATCGATATTCCGCAGAGCACGGCGCAACAGTCTGGTGAGCTCCACACCAAGCATCAGCGCGTCACCATCAGCCGACAGCCTCGCCAACCGGAACTCCTGCAGCGCTTTCTCCCTGTCCACTGGGCTGTCGACCTCCGTCATCAGCCGCCCGGTGACAATCTCCCACGTCGTCTACACGCCAACACAGTCCAAGCTGTCATATACGGCCTTTGCCTTAACTCTCAGCAGCGTCACCAGAACCACCAACTTCGCCCTTGGCTCCTTCACACCCACCAGCTCCGCCACGGCCTCAAAATCCTTCAGGAAGCTCCGCACATCTCCGTACTCAAACTCCTTCGGCCATGAAATCTTCACTTTTGTGTAGGCAGCGACACCAAATTTAGTGAAGGGCAACACAGGTGAGGGCAACCGAATTGTATTTATCGCAAATTACAGAGCTACTCAGTAAAATCGGAAAACCATATCGTAAACCGTTAATTTGCAAAATATCAGTTCATCATATCGAACTGGACTGTTCCTGTTGCAAAACATCAATCCATTGTCACTATTCATGCGTTTCATACGAATTCCATTGTGTTCTAGCTCTTCCTTTCTTGATCTTCCCCCATCTTCTGCTGCCAGACATTACGTTTTCACTCGCATCATATTCTACTTATAAGTAGCGCGCACCATACCTATAGTGATTCCACTATCGTTACCATCACGTTTATTATTCACACCTCTCACACTATTATTAGGCACATGAGGTTTCACCTCAACCTTGACGTTGTTGTTTTCCACATTGATGTTTCGACTCTTCACAGTTAATGACGAGTTGCAATATAGTTCGCGTGCAGGTTTTAATGGTAAGCTACCACTGCTGCCACTTACACTAACACTATCGACACTGCTATGACTAGTCGGACTAGTATGCGACCGTCCATTAGTCGACTGCAAACAAACATCAGCAGGACGCGCTAAGCTGCTATTATCTTTCGCTTCACTAATTTGATACTCAGTAGGACTAGATACAGTAGCCGGCAGACATCCTGATCGCGCAGCAACATGAAGTGCTGTGTCACTGTTTAGGCTTGCTATCCTAGGATCAGTTCTAGGTCGTGTCAAATAATTTACCCAACACGAAGGGTTCCGAACATAAGCTTCATTCCATGCAGTCAAACCCGTTTCGTCCTTATTTCTATTTTTAGTGACCTCAAATATATTTGAATTCGCTTACATTTTATTTGGTCAAGCCTTTCGGTTAATTTATTTAACCAAGCCATATTTGTATAACAATAACTTATATGTACCATTGGCCTTTATTTTTGTGTGGTTTGTAGAATTGGTATGACTGGACATTGTGTACACCTGAGCACATATTCATCCTATTCGCTTTAATACTAATCTCTTAAATATCACGATGACTCAGATATCTTCCTTTGTATATATACGAACATTTTTATCTTATCAATACATTCGCACATTCACTCGCTGGTGTGTCTGCTCGGTCTGCTTGTGGTCTGCTATCCTTTTTGTGGTGTGCCACAATAAACGTATTCAATACTACGAGTTTACCTTCTGATTTATTAACCGTCAGACGCCATTTAATAACGGTTGTCTGAACGAACTTATTACGAAACTTAAGAACACCTCGAAATCGGCACCCTACATATTCACTGCAGCCATTAACCTCTGTTTGCTCGAATCCAAATTACCATTCCTTGCATTTCGAGCATTTAGGAAACTTCTACCGTCACATACCTTGGATCTATCTTGATGCCTAACCTTTCTGCCTTTGTCCTTCTTCGTCATCCTCACAATAGCCATCTTACCTTCTACAGATACCGACTTCTCACTAGGATACACATCAAGGGATTTTAAATCATAAAGCTTACATGCTCGGTCTTCAGGAGGAAATACCTTGCTAATACAATTAACGACTCTCTTAACTTCCGGGCGTGAGGTAGGTGCAAACACATTCGAAGAATTCCCATGTCCCACACGCAGATTACTAGTCGCTTCCATATCATGTCCTGTTTACGTGCGATTAGCTAATCGTCCAAATCTACTACTAGCTACCCTTGCAGGAGAAAAAATAAACTCAGTCAATTCATTGAATGTAGGCAGTCCATCATTTTCGTCCAATTTAATTTCCAGCTCTGCTCACAGGACTTGCATACGATGAGGTAGTAGCCTAACTATGCTCTCTAATGGTACTAAAGAATTCAATTCAGCAGCACAGTTTGACTGTTCCAGAGTCATAGACACGTTCTGCATCTTAATTGCTAAATTCGACAATTGCTCTGGATCGTTATAATCAGCATTCCCAGATCTAAACAAGTCTTCCAAGGTTTCACGAGCGATTACGTGCGATTGTCCGAAAAGCTGCTTTAGAATGTCTTTAGCCCTTTTGTAGCCTGACGAAGCTTCCATCATTGAACACCGTTCAACGGCAGCCTTTGCCTTACCCTTACAGTAATGGATTAAATATGATAAGCGCAGATTATCATCAATAACTCTAGGTTCTATAAACGTATCGAACTGTCTAATAAACCTAAAGTAATCACATTGTCGGCCGTTGAAGTAACTGAGTTCAACCTTTGGCAATTCTAAGCCAAATACCAGTGTCCTAGACATCAAATCTTTCCCAGGTACCTCTAAGTTCTCTTCCAAACTACGTCCTTTAGTAACCTCTAACGATAGCTTACGACAATATGTACTAAACATATTATCATGCTTATCAGAGAGTGAACCCCTTAAACATGAAGTATCATAAGGTACATGCCTTACATTCCGCGATTCTTCATGGGCTCCACCCATGTGCGTGTTTGACTTCTTACGAGAACTCATTATAGCAATTGAAATTCAACGGAAAAGAAACTCCAAGTTATTGAAACAACAAAGATAAGATATTAAAATTTCACCGGTTCCGTGTCTTCAATTATTGTCGACAATAAGACATGCAAAGTATTTTTCTCCAAGTATCGTTCAGAACCAATTGGTAGTAAAATATCCAAAAGATCCTCTTCCAAATATTGTTTAGAAATAGTAAACGATAAGAAATCCAAAGGATCCTCTTCCAAGTATTGTTTTGAAATAGTAAACGACAAAAAATCCAAAGGATTCTCCTCTCAATATTGTTTTGAAGTGCTAAAGTTAATAATTTACTCTTGCAGTTCGTTTCTAACCCGCAAGGTGTAGGTTCATACGCGTCCCGCCCAGTCCAAGTCCAAAAACGATCATTCTGGGAGAGGACGTTTCAAAACAATATTACACCTTCCAGTTTCCAATTACCACAATAGGTTCCGTTGCTGGAAGAATAAGTGCTTCCAGTCAGTTACTGCTAGAGTATCAAATCCGAATATGGCTGTAGCCATATTAAGTATCAAATTTAAACAACACACATATAGTTCAGAAGGAAACATGGAAACTTCAATATATATACAAGATGTAGAAATAATAACAAGATACAAATGATCAAATCACAAAATGGAATCAAATACAGTACCAAAATATCAACAGAAAGAGTCAGTCATATCATAGCACAAATATATATACATGGAGGGATTTTCCAAAATTAAAGCCTTCAAAATAGATTCTGCAATTACATTCAAAGCTTTATAGTCTATTTAGAATTTCTGAAATTGAAGAATATTTCTGAATGAAATCGATCCGTCAACTTATTTAATAAACCATCGCAGTAGTCTTGTAAAATGTTTATAATTAGCCTTATAATGAATTCTTGAACAAAAGGTTTTACGATACTAACGTGTGAACATCTTACATAAATATCTATTTCTATGTGTTCACTCGTATCTTCTGACGAAAGTGACTTCAAAGCAAAGATTTATTGATTACAATAATGGTAGTAATAACAACATTTTCTTGTGACTTTAAGTTCAGATATAGATCAGTATCCATATTTGAGTATTTCTAATTCAAATACACTTTGCTGCAGAATGACTAGCGATTTGGTACGTTCAAAGATTCACGAAATTCTCGTTCCCGATTCATTGTGGTACAATAAAATTTTCTCATCGATCGTAAACATTCTAAACTCCTTAAAGATTTTCTCACAAAGAATACATAAAAATTAATTCTCCATATAGACGGGATTAACACATAGGCTTACATCCAGCAAGTGAGTTCACTTCAAATTCATTTTACACAGTGCTTATGCGTAAAACGCAAGCGCCATCTAGAAACAATACATGGAAATTATCCTTACTCAATTTCTCTATCGTTTAAAAAAGAAACAAGAAATACTGAATGGTTGAATAACTTGCCTAAATTAATTAAATCTTTATTCAAAGCAAAGAATAGTGTACAAGCAACAAACAGTAACTCGATACTTCAGTCAACACAATTCAATGGATCCGAAGTATTCTACGTAGACGACTGGGTATAAACACCCGTCTCTTATGGATGATGACTTTTGCGGTTCTGCCCCGTACAGTAGAACTGTCTTGACGTCTGTGTCCAAAACCGTGACTTTAGTGTTGGTTAATAGTAGTTTTGAGTTCCGGGAGTTTCTCAGTCGTAGAAACACCGCACTTGATTTGTCAGTCCGCGACTTCTCTTCTGCGTCAGATCCACCTTGCTAATCAATGACTTTGCCCTGGTATATGAAGGTTTCCACATTCTCCAAAGCTTCTCCGTCAAGTGTGATTTGGTTGGTTGCATGTTGTGAGGTATCGATATACCTAGCTTTCTTCCTTGTGTATCACGAGACATGATGCTGCAGAGGCTGCCGCTGCACTGGTCGTCTTCTCCTGCAATTGTTGTTTCGTGTTAAATGTATCAATCGGTCTCCGACAACGTGCGAAAATTCCATGCACTTATATTAATGGTTGCTCCAGTTGTCAGTAGGGTTATCGTTCTCCTGACTTCCGAAGAAATTCGGATTGTATCATGAGGTGTGGGAACTGATGTCAATGAAGACCTACCAACTCTCATGGCATGGGCATAAATGACCTGAATTATTTGTCCGGGTTAGTTCATTTTTAACGATTTGGTTTTCTACGAGATAGTGTGACTTTGCTGATGCCCATCGCTTCTCGTTTATGAGGGTTTGCGACCGACAGTAATTGTAGAAGGGCTCTGAGCGTGGTTTTTATTAATCACGGTTATAAATAAGGGTTTCACTGATATTTTACCAATTAAAAATCGATACTCTAAATGACAATTTTTTTGAAGTTCACACACAATAGAGAAATACTTCTACTTTTAGAGAAACTTAGCACACTCTCTAAATATTTTAAAAATATGTGCTAATTAGCGTTGGTTTTGTGCATACCACATGATGTTATAATATCAAAATTTCAGTCACTATCGCAATAATGTCAGCGTGAAATAATATATTAGGTATCACCAAGCCAATGGAAGTCAGCCTTATTGCTATCTTAAGGTTAGTTGTGTCAGTCAGATATCACCATTGGTTGAAGCTATCAACGAAATTGAAAACTGAGAGTTGAATCTTCGTAATCAGAATTCGGATTGGCGAATTCTTCAAGTGCAATCGACCAATGATTCAAACATAACAGTGACTGACATGATAGAGTATAAATTGTCAAGCGATATTCAATTATGTGCATTTGTAAAATGGGGACTTTTCTCGGACATCTTTATCCAGGACTACTTATAATGACTCTCGGATTGCGCAATCTGTGGTTTTTATTGAAATCATATTACAATCAAGGGTATAATCTCAACCCAGTGAAGCCTGAGACCGAGTATACTTTGAATGGAGTAAAGAACTATCGAATATGTCATCTTTTAAAAAGACTTCTAAGCGAACCCGTGTTATGCATTTTGGCTGGGATAATATGCGACGTGTATGAAATAATTTCTGGTTATTATGATGGACACCTGTATCTTGGACCACATAGCTATCAACATTTTACAATCTATAATGCAATACTACTTCATGGTTTAGCTCAAATTCTTCTTTCTTACAAATTCCCGCATTCATCCAAGTATGTTGAATTTTATTGCTTTTCACCGTTTAGTTTAATAAATACAGTTGAAACAGTTTCAACCGACTGATTCACAATGTTCAATGTACAGTTATTCAATACAAATATCAACACTAGGATACAAGTATTAGACAAATATTTAGACTACACTGGTTACATACCATTAACTTGGTAGTGAAAAGAATACCTTTATATCTGTTCAAGTCGTTCATTTCTTCATGGAAACTGGCTTAGTTTAGTCATATTTACCAAATATCAGAAAACACAAACTGTTATAGCTAATAATTGAACTAATTATTCTTTAATACATGATAATGCCTTTCAAGTGACCAGTAGGTGATGCAAATCAAGCGTTCTCGTGTCTCAAAACTGTCTACTAGAGAACAGCTTATTGATTATGAAAGTGAGCTAGATTGTACATACAATATACAAGTTTAGTAATTTCTCTTGTAGTTCCTCATTAAGTACAAAGTCTCTTGTTGCGGATGTAGTGATCAATCACTGAGCCTAACTATGCGATTGACGAATGTGTACACGATGAAGGTTGACTACTCAGTTATGCTCCAAAATCAACAGTCATAGCACAAGAAATTACTTTTTTCAAGTTAACCTTGTCCATGGCCGTCAATAAATAAAGATTACACTGTAGAACTAGTTGACTCCAATTACATGGTATACTACTATTAAGGCATTAGAGCATTCAATTTCATCAATATAATTTGTTTACCAAATCGTATAACTATCGTAATTCAATATTTTTGAAAATCGAATTTATTGATTAAAGTATTGTGCATTTACTGCTTAATTTTAGAAAACTTTCTAGTTTATTTTACATGATGCTGGAATTTGCTATACTTATTTTGCTGACGTTTCATCTGCACGGACGAACTGCATTCGATACACATGTACATATTCTTTTGGTCCAAGCAATAATATTCGCAGTTATATCAAACTTTGCAGAACTTATTTCTGATTATAATACAATCTTCAGTTTGATACACAACTTTTGGTACGTTTTAGTTGGTGCATGGCTTTGTCAGGTGAGTTCTATAGTTTTTGTCAGTCTAAGATGTGTTTCGACCTCAGGGTAGAAACAATGAGATTCACACGATTGAATAAATTTTTCCGTGTTGGGAAAATATATCATTTTTGTTATTGGTTTTACGATTTCCAACAATAGTATTATAATCAGCATAAAGATTTAACATATTACTTTAACATGAAATTTGAACGAGTGTCCAAAACTAAACAAAATCGAAAGACATAAATACTGACAATTCTAAGAATAAACACAAATAAACAAGTGATCACATTGTCATGTATCATAAGAAAGTCGAGATGAACTGATGAAATCATCCAATTTGGATAGTTTCTGTATAGATTTATTGAGAGGATCAGTTGTACAAGTGTGATATTATCAATGAATGATATTTTCTAAACAAATTCGCTCGAGATTAGGCTATCTGCTAGTGTAATCAATGCACAATACAGTTGTTATAATTTGACATAATTTTGCATGCTCAAGCATGCTCAACCTGAACAAGTCAAGAAAATGTAGGAAGCTATGGCAGACAAACCAACTGAAGTGTACACAAAATATGAGTACACAAACATACATTATTCTGACATTAACGAGGATTATTAGAAGGCAGAAACCTTGAGAATGTGCATAACTGACTCCATCGAGTAGTACGTCTTGCTTGTTGTCTCTCAGTTACCCATTAGACTTGAACTGGTTTGCGAACACAGAAATATGTTTCATGGTTACTGGAAGCATTGGTTATTTTATTGCTGTATACTAATGCACTATCTGGAAAAATCTTAGTTAACGATGGAGAGAAACACATAAAACACATCCACTTCACCAAGCTTTATTTATCGTGACAAATCAACTCCTTCCAAAACATAAACAAAGGTGAGAAAGGTGCTTATCTTCGAGTGGATATTTCATTGAATACAGTATGACAGTGATTAAGTGTAAAAATTTATTTCAAAGTGTTCACCGAAACTTCAGATTCCATATAATAACTGCATTGAACATGTAGGTCAACTGATATGTTTTGCGCCTTCATACCATTAGTATTCTTTGTTCAAAATAACCATTTTCATCTAACCATGTTCGCTTGTATTCACTTTATTATTATGATGATGATAATGATACGTAGTTTACATTTGCTTCTTGGTAATCAGATTGGATTCGACCTTTATCCACCATGGAGTTGGTTACCTATGTGGGATCAGGATGATACAAAATCGATCGTACATGTGAATAACATTTTCTCATACCATATGATAATAATCAGCTTGGCTATAATAATTATTATGTATATTTTGAATCCGAAACGTGAGTATTCTTCTGAACAAAATCTACGAGAATCCTCTGTGAAACAATGTTAGTCATGATCAGTTGACGAGTATCGATCATGATCGAAAATCATTAAAAATGACAATCCAGTGATTGATTATTTTCCATACATTTATTTTTGTTTAAAAGTTGATATATTTTTCTAATGACAATAAATGTAACAATATCGTTTGAACGTCGTTCTTTTTAATAATTCCAGTTGTTGAAAGCCTTTATTCTTGTAGCGTGTCGTGTTTCACTAGCGGTTACCACGACTGACTAATTACGTTTCTGTAACAGAGAAGGTAAAATAATCCATACAAAAGATTATATTTGCTGTCAATTTCGTGGTTTCGAAAGAATATCAATATTGTGCCAGGAAAGAAGGGCGAAAAAAGCAGAGAGAGTGAAGCCATAAAGTACGCAGGACGTGGTAAGATAACGAATAGGCAAATAATCTCATGAGTAGAGGGGATTAGAAAGAAATAAATTGGTATAAATAACGTTGATTTACAGGATATAATAATGAAAAAAACAGTGATTTAATGTTTTTTTGTACTTAATTTGTTGTGTTTTCTAAAGCTGTCGCTCAAGAAGTATCGAGTGAGCATTTTTTCAATATAATTGTATAGATCAGCGTGTAATAGGATTTCTGGTTACGAAGTGAAATCACTTCAAGAATACAAATGTGAATCATAGACGTAGTTAAGATGGAAAAGTAACATCACTATCTTTAATTAGTTACGTGCTGCTATATTGTTGGGAGCCTTAAGCAAACAAAATATCCTGCCTTACAGATTGAGGTTAGCACCCTAACGTAATGAGTGCTGGTCAGATTTTTGTAAAAAATTCAGCAACAGATAGCTAACAAGTTAGTTTTTCTTTCTGTGCAAAACCACGTGCAGGATTTAGTTTGTCCTACAGATGTACTTCTAGAACCATAAACGCAATATTGGCGGGCACAGAGTCTGTGGGAAAGCTATTGTCAGAACAAGATCAATTTTGCTTTAAACTTCATCTGTTTCTAAACAAAAAACAATTAAATTAGTACAATAAATAAGGAAATTACAATTATCAAGTAAGATGAGCAAACGTACCGACTAATATAGCCTGTCTTATGGAAATGAATAACTCCGCCAGTAGAACCTTCGGGGCTACTGCCGGTCCCAAGCCCGGATAAAGGAGGAGGGTTGGACATGGGGTTGGCGACCCCATTCCTTTGAAATCTCACTTGCCAAAAAA
>OX103975.1:8792798-8811005 GCA_944470395.2 Schistosoma turkestanicum
CAATCTGATTGGTCAATTCAATCAGTCATGTAAATGTAGAAGAGTTGTAAGAATTGGGACTTTTGGAAATCAATTCTCACTAGTTATCACTAGTTATATTGATTACGGTTGAGAAAGAAATACAGGAATTTAAGCGTTTATACCTTAGGGCCTCAACATTGTATCAATGATAATTTCGCATGTACTGGTAAATTAGTGATTCTATTGTCGGGATTGTACAATCATTAGTAGAAAAATTTGAAATACAAGTCAAAAGAAGGGCAATACTTGCAGGCATGAACTGATATGATTTAGGAGTTTGAACAAAGTGAAAGAGGTGATGATTTATTGAAAATATAGAGACATCGAAATCTGAAAGGATTACAGTGGATTTTATTCTTGTATTGAATTCCCTCGGAGGGTTCGATCCAGGAGATTAATACTTCTTGATGAGAGCTTAACCTCTGGGACACTGAGCTGAAATGCAATAGTTAACATGTATATCGTTTTAATTAATTCACGCTATTACGCAACCATCTTCCATAGTTATTGGCGAGAAAACTACTGTCTCACATTCAGTATGACTTCACTCTACTTTCTCATCAGTATTGTGATCTTTTCACTGAGAGATCACAACAACTGCAATTGTCGAATTCATTTTATTATGCTCTTCAAGTGATTTTAACCAATATCATTATTTTAGTAAGTTACCATATAGGATTCTTGATCAAATTACAAGTTACCTTACAACTTTACACCTATGTTAGCTTGTCCAGTGCATTAATAATTATGAAGAATTTATACTGTACACATGTCTGCATTTTGAGTTTGAAATCCATCCACTTACCTGACATTACAACATTCCACTGTATTTATTACCTGAATTTCATACATTTGAAAAGAAATTAGAAATATTTCGAGAAGTTTGACCTGCAGGTATATAACTGGTCGTATGAGAACATTCGGTTAATTGACTTTCAACTTATGGATAGCAAGAAAGCAAACAAACACATTCTTTGTTTGAGTTCAGTGAACAAAATAAAACAGTCATTTAGTAATACATCAGAATTTCATTTTTGCAAATTTTGGGGTATATTAGTTTTTTGAAACCATGAATCGATCAATGTTAGACCACTATTAGAAACCTGGGAGCACTGGACGGCCGTTTCGTCCTGGTATGGGACTCTTCAGCAGTGCGCATCCACGATCGATTCATGGTTTCAAAAATGTGTAACTTAACAATCTTCACAACTCCTGTAATGAAAATTACCTGTGCTCACTAGTGACTAGCTTTGTGAGGAATCTTCTCCGAGTTCTAGTGGGGAGACGTGACCAGTGAAGTTCAACCTGTTCGGGTGTAGACAGTAACTACCGAAGACTGTATGAGGTTGAGCAACTCCGTGAATTGAAGTTAGACATTAACACCGTTAGATGCCGGCTCAGTGGTCTAACGGGTAGGGCGTTCGCGCACAATACCGAAGGTCCTGGGTTCGAATACTGCGGGGTGCAGGAGTCGTGGATGCGCACTGCTGAGGAGTCCCATACTAGGACGAAACGGCCGTCCAGTGCTTCCAGGTTTCTAATGGTGATCTAACATTGGTCGATTCATGGTTTCAAAAATGTGTAACTTAACAATCTTCACAACCCCATAATGCATATATTAGTATTACCAACTTGAAAACATTTACAATTTGTTACAATATACTTGTTGCTTCTCGGTTTCGATTTCGACAAGTATTCCTGCAAGTTTTTAAAAGTCATAATTTCCAACTATTATATCAATTCATGTTTTATCTGATAACTGGTAACAAACATATTTTACTAAGGATTGAACTTGATGCATTAGGTGGCCTGATATGGTATGATTAGTGAATGACAGACTGTAAACCTGAGGACAACCACTGTTGAATGTCCAGGTGCATTGTCATAATGCAACTGTTATTCACTGAGATTACATAATTTTAATCATGATAGTGTACACGCCTCCCTCAAATAAGAGTTAGGACTTACCGTTTATCCCTCAGTGGAAAATCCATGGTGGATGTTAGTTATGTATTTAATAGGGCATGGATGCTTTTATATATTCAATGATTTTATCGACTTAAATCAATTCACGTGGGATTTCAGAGTTATTCCTGACAGCAAACAACTGTTCGACCATCTTAACCAAATCAATAATTTATCATGGTCATCTTTATTGAATTTTCTAATTCTAACTTCTGTAATCTAATTATTTTTTTGAATTAATCCAGACCTGTGGAACTCATACACCTACAAAGTCAATTCTTCGATCAAGTTCTCGTGTTAATTCATTAGAGAGTAAAACTTTTAGTTCCGATAATGTAACTAGTATGTCTCTAGTGAATCTTCGATCTTCACCACCAGATGTCAGGCGTAGATTTGAGTCAACCGATCGATCATCCCATTTAAATGGTAGTGACCAGTCAGATAGTGAAAATGATCAACATTTAAATCGTGGTCATCGAAGTGTTTTATTTCTTGATCAAGTTGCAGCACCAGATCGATATCGTACATCAAGAGTCATCGATTTCGATTCAGAACAAAGTAATTATTCCACGTTTAGTCATAGATCACCGCCATTTTCTCGAACTATCAGTCCATCGTCATCATCATCTTTGGCATCTTATCCAGCTAATTATGAACCATCACCATTGATAAGGAAGAAGAATTTCGATGATCCAGGTATTGAGTTGGTCAGTTGTAGTCCACTTTCATGTTCATCAGGGAACAATCAACAACAACAACACCAGCATCATCATCATCATCATAATTTTAAAATGCATAAATTTAAACCTTCCATTAAACGTCTATCGTATTTGAATGCATTTAGTAAAAAACGTAAAGATTTCAAAAGAGGTAATCTTACATTGATATTAGATCAAGAATTGGATAGTATTTGTGATAACACTAGAAGTAACATACATAATCACAATGTTAATGACCATGATTCTGATGATGAAGAGGATGAAGAGGATGATGATGACGACGATGACTGTGATAACAATGAACATAGAGAAAGTTTTAAACAATTCAATGAACAAAATGTCTATGAAGAGTTACCACGTTTAGATACATTGAAACTATCATCAAATAATTCATATTCAAATGGTGTACGAGATGTATTGACTGCATCAAATTATAATGATGATTATTTTCATAAAAATATTCAACAAAATAAATTTAATCATACCGGAAATAATGTCAATGACAGAAAAGTCACCACTGTCAAGGTAATTAATTCATTTACTCTATGTAAATATACTATTTTATATTTTTAAAGTAGTATAGTTTTTATTACTAAATGTTGTCTTTGGTAGTAAACAAACGACTACTGTATTAATTATATTTTGTCTAAAGTTTTGAGAAATCAAAGCTAAATTTTAACAGTTAGCAAACATCACTATTGAAACTTTCATCAACAAAGTTCCAGGTACTTCGTCAATGGCTGTATTATGAAGAGGGCGGCCAAACCAAAACATGGCACAAATCCATGAAGTCATTGACTAGTGGACTGAGCCATGTCGGTAATTGTCGACTACCTGGTTGGGGTCCGTGAGATGATAATAATCGATGGTTAGAGAGTCTGAATGACATGGCTCAAAACCGTTCTCAATGGCGCCGGTGCATTTATTCTTTATGTTCTCTCAAATCCTAATCTTCTGGATTCTTCAACATCTCTAGTTTTGATTTTCTTAACTTTTCTCACTGAATCATACTTCGTGAATAATATCTTCTCATCCTAACCTCTCCGATTACTTCTAATACCTTTGCTAACTCTTCTACTTTTGGATTTGAATTGACAATTACATCTCTGTGCTAATGTTGTGGTATGGCAACATGAACTGATGTACTTACGTACAAAGTTCTACGTTGCAACTGACTGACTGAAGAGATTCCAAATACAAATGGTTTAACGCCTGAGAAATAGTGGGATCACCTGGAAATCTGCTTTCAACTATTTTGGTTTTCCAGATACCAACAATTCTGGAACAGTAATTCCACCATTGAGATATTATTTGATTCTAAGTGCTTTCTAGGCTTATATCATCTAGTGAAAATATGTTCTTAGCACAGAATCTTCGGTAGGATTGCTCAGTTTTATAGTTTACTGTGCTGATTAGCCTTTGTTTAGCATTTATTAAAAGCCAGAAGGCGATGAGTAGATGTTTTCTTTTCTACTGTTGAAATTCTCTTCAGTGCATAATGTAAAGCGAGGAGGAATGAGGGTCAAGGCATTCGTTTATGAAAAGTAGTCAGCTAGCTAGCTTATTAAAAGTTAAACATACCATATGTTGATGAATATTAGTAAATACATTATTCTTGAGAAAAAAACTCTTTCCACAGTTTCATTTGTATTGATTAACTAGCTTCCTACATACTTTGTAAAAATGAAACAATGTAAAATTTCTTCTGTTAAGTAGTGATAAAATACAGATTGGTGTTATTCAAGTAATTGAATAAAAAAAATAATGAGCTCACTGATCAGTTTAAGTTAGATGACTGTTTAGGACCTGGAAGTACTGAATAGTTGTTTTGTTTTAGTCTAGGTCTTCCTTAGAAGTAGACATTTACAATCTTTCTCAATTACAGTTACATAGATCAGTGTTTTTACACGTTGAAATCATCAACCAAGCATTGTTAAGCCACCGTTAGAAACCTCGATGCACTGAGCGGCCGTTTCGTCCTGGTATAGGACTCAGCAGTAGTGCTCATACACAACTCTTGCACCTTTCAGGATTCGGACCCAGCACCTGGAGTCTTGTTAACAAGGAGTAAACACCTGTCTAATGCTTCAAGGTTTTCAATGATTATCTAACTTAGGCTTAGCTAATAATGTCAGTAGCGTAACCAATGGAAAATAAATTCGAAAATCTTTTTCAGGTATGATGATATACTGTTTCAACGATTCACTTTTTTGTCAGACATTCTAGAAAAATATATGAGAATGATTCCCGGTCAGTTTTAACAGTGTGAGATGTATCAAGGTTAATTCATTCACCATATAAATAAATTTCCGAATTATCACAGTGTAAACTATGGATCTGCTAACAGATGACCATCGAAATCATGAATCAGTCGATTGTTAGACCACAATTAGAAATCTGAAAGCACTGGACACCATTTCGTCCTGGTATGGAACTCGTCAGCAGTTCGCACCGACGACGATGATCGTCAGTGAAATTCGTTTAACTAATCAATTTGGTGGTATTTATTACTTCAGATGACAGGATATGAAAGTGATTTATGATTTTTCATGAGTATTTTCACTCCGTTGTTTTGTAGTTTTACAAAGGCAGAATATAACATTGATCGCTAAACCTCATTCAGTTCTACAGTATTTTTTACTAGATATGACCTATAGTACATATTGTTGGATAATCATATGACTGGATGGTTAGTGATTCTCAACGGTTAGACATTTCTAATCATGATCAAACACTGTTTGTTATTCTACAATCTTCTTATATTTTTTATTTTTTTTTCATTTAACTAAACTCTTCTTCAACTGTGTAGATTGATCGTCATCGATCGGATGTTCAACAATCGGACTTTGTATATCATCCTAATAATAATCCATTTAAAATTCATTCAAAGTATGCCAATGATTTGAAAAACAATTCGATTTCATATCATCCCACCAATACTGAACATACTCCAACTGGCAGTACAGAGACATTGATTGATTCAACAAGAAAATTGGCATCGACTGCCAGTATCAATTATTTGGATGAACAAAACACCAGCAAACTGCCAAGTACAGGTTATGTAAAAACAACGGTACAATGTACAAATTCTTATCCTAATCAAATGATTGATACAAATAAAACTAGTTGGAAAACAGTGTCAATTGATCAGTCACAAAAATACAATGCTAATGATATGAATATTAACAACAGTAATAATAATAATTTGAATAATAGTTCTAACAATGAGTATAAGGTGAATCCACGTAATCCTCGAATTATTTATATATCTAAATCGAATCCAGCTAGTAATGAGAATCAAATTAAACTCTCGACTAATCAGAATAAGATTGTTTCTGCTTCCCAATTCACTCATTCTAGTACAGTAGTGGATGGTGGAGGCTATTCACCGTATGGCTATGAATCTGATCAAACAAACATGAACCAATTCAAACATACTAATCAGATTGTTTCACCAGTTCGTAAAACAAATATAGTTACTATTCAATATGAAAATATTAATAATAATAATAATGATAATCAGTCGATCAATAAACCATAATTCATACTATTGTTAAAGCCCTTTGTTTTTGTCATTTCTGAATACTTACTCCACATACTGTTCATTTGTTAACACAAGTTGACCAGTGTTATTTTAAACAACTTATAATCTAGTATATATATATATCATATCATATCATATCAGAATTTCTTGTATTTTAAGTATACTTTGTGCATGATGTAACTTACAGATAAAGACATTATTTTATAAATATTTCTAAGAAAAAAAATATTGTATGCATTCTGTATTCATGTTCAATGATCAAGTGTGAATAGATGTTTAAATTGAATAATGATTGGTCAGTTTTTTTTTTTTGCATATGCTAATTCATTTAAATTCATGAGGCATTGAGCCAATCACGATCAACTAGTCTGTTTACTGCTTCCTAGAATCAATGGAAATTTATTGTCCAATCAGAAATCAACTACAATAATATATAAAATAAACAAAACAGGAATCATGTCGATTTGTTTATTCAAAATGTTTTTATCAATTTAATTTTATATATATATATTGAATAATTTTGATGAGTTTAATTTGGACTTTGAATAATTTACATGAACTAGAGAAAATACATATTTGAAATGAAAAATAAACAAATAACTTGTAATATAATAGATATTTTAATATTTCAAACCCTTATTCAAAAATCTTGTTTAATGATATTTAATTGACAGAGGAAATAAGCACAAGTACACACAGACAGGAAATGCTCCAATAGGTTAACAATCAGTTCAAAGTGTAATTAGATGTCAATTTTCATTATTATTATTATTCAGTAATTTCTCTTTCAGTCGTATTTTAGTGCAAGTTACTTTTTTAAAATATACTATTTTCAATAATATATTTACTTACCACCACCGTTCATTTTTTTGTCGCGCTCATTTATTCCATTTGATAGATATACATTTTTTGAAATAAGAAAAAACAAATTAACGATTGAACTTTCAATATATTCTCATTGTTTTTTAAAAAAAATTTTTTTCAATAAAATTAAAACACTTCACACTTTTTCCTTACGGGGTTGTGCAGAGTGTTAAGTTACACATTTTTGAAATCATGAATCGATCAATGTTAGACTAGCACCATTAGAAAACTGTAAGCACTGGACAGCTGTTTTGTCCTGATATTGGGCTCATCAGCAATGCGCATCGATGATTTTAACACTGATAGATCCCGGCTCAGTAGTCCAGTGGTTAGGCGTTCGCGCACAATAACGAAGGTCCTGGGTTTGAATCCCGCGGGGTGCAGGAGTCTTGGATGCACAATGCCACAGATGAGTCCCATACCGGGACGAAACGGACGTGTAGGTGCTTGTAGGTTTCTAATGGTAGTCTAACATTGATCGATTCATGGTTTCGAAAATGTGTAAGTATAGCATGGAATGTATGCACAAACGACTACTTGCTAGCTCAGATAATTGCGTACTTTATGTAAACGGTTGATTGTTTAGCATTTAGAAGTTAGGAGTTTAACTGGTCCTAAACAACTATACCATTAGAATAGTCTAAAAACAGAAGTCATAACATCTTCTAGTTCTTAGGCTGAATGTAACTGCCGGATTATAAGCGATAAACTTATAGGTAAAACTGATTTCCACCTGTTGATCGCATTTCATTGGTGTCATAATCTAGTCTCGTTCTGATCTGCAACCGGATCCTAACTGGTTTTCAAAATAATTCATTTGATTTTATCACATACTCAAAAATATCATGGTCTGTTGAGTAGGTTGATCTAGTGTTTAGACCCACTGACTTGACAATCTCTTATGTAGCCGTGTATTACGAATCTAGGAAGATTAACATGAAACGAGAAACGTCTTATTTTTCTGCCCTGACGCCTCCATATTTTATGTGGGCAACAAAACAGAAATATTTCAATATTTAATTTTCTGCGCTGAATAAATAAAATAAATGATTTGATGTTTAGAAAAAGTAAAGTGAATTCATTACCAATAGTCGAAATTTTAAGGTTCTTACGACAAATACTCAGTAGATACGTTTGGTTGTATATAATACGGTGTTGTTTATATTGATTTATCATGGCATTAATCCCATAGCAGTCGCTTTATATTCATAATCACAGTCTCAAGTGTTACTGGCTTATATATTTTTCTTGAAAAGTATTTTATTACACCTTGTCCAGTTTAGGCAGTAACTACAGAAGACAATGGGTAAGCTTGCGCGAATATTGTCCGATTGATCAAAGTTAGACATTAACGTCGTTGGATGTCGGCTCAGTGGTCTAGAGGTTAAACGATCGCACACAAAACCGAAGGTCCTAGGTTCGATTCCCGAAGGCAGGGGTCGTCGAAGAGTTTCATACTAGGATAGAACGGCTGTGCAGTGCTTCCTGGTGGTTTAACAATGATTAATTCACGATTCCAATGTAAGTATTCTGATAATAATAGAGATACAGGTGATTAAACACAAGTAGGGTGTGCTTTATGTAATGTAGATTTCATGCTTGTAACAATGACCTTGAGAAGTAATGCTTCTTAATGAGTTTTGTCATGACTTGGATGCTTTATTAAAATTGCTGTTCGTAATTTTGGCTTCATTGTTCAGCAATGTCTGACAAATGATCGATTATCAGTGTAAGGCTGTTTACTTATTTTGAAGATTTCAAGGAATAATAATAATTGTTATGACAATCAGTTTCACATTCACACACATAATCCAATGATGTAAGTTACGAAAAGAACGTATCAGTATATGATGTAGGAAAAAAAGAAGACTGCAAATAGATATTTTCTGCATGTTACGAATGTTTATTTACGTAATTGCACATGAAGATAAGGAAACTAATCGCTGATATCTTTTTCCTATACATAATTCTGATTCAAAATTGAAACTTACTACTGTATAATATAATTAGTAGTTTATTTTTTTACGTGTATAAAGTTGATAAAACTATTGAAATTCAGCATTTATGCTATTGTCTGGCATATTACATCCCGAAAGTAATTTTGCTGAGTGTTTGGTTACTTTTTGGTTTGTGAATATGAGTTTTTCTTTCCTACACGCCGAATTTCCTAATTGAGTTATGTTTTATTATTACCACAAATAAAAGACTCTATGTTCTTATTAAACAATGGGTATTTTAGTGTGTTGACTTTTTATACTATTGCAGTGAAGGAGAAAACAGGTGGGGCAACCAAATTGTATTTAACGAAAATTACAGAATTACTCAGTAAAATCGGAAAACCATATCGTAAATCGTTAATTTGCAAAATATCACTCCATCATATCGAACTGGACTGTTCCTGTTGCAAAACATCAATCCATTGTCACTATTCATGCGTTTCATACAAATTCCATTGTGTTCTAACTCTTCCTTTCTCCTAGATCTTCCCCCATCTTCTGCTGCCAGACATTACGTTGACGCTCACGTCATATACTACTTATAAGTAGCTCGCACCACACTATTACTGAAATTGTTTTAAATGTATTTATATCTGAGTGTTAATTGTTTAAATCAGCATTCTTTGATGCTTACAAACAAAACTTCTCGGTAAGATTGTCTTTTTTAGTAAGTACAGCTAAAAGGGAAAGGGGTTGTGGTATCCTATTAGTGAAATAAAGTTAAGAGTTGATGCTGAGATCTCAATTTTTGTATTAACTTCGCCTGGATTCCCAGTGAAAATGCAAACCTATAGTCAGAATAACATTTTGAACTCCAATAATGAATGAAAATAAAATTTATGAGAAATTGTCCACTGCTGTCAATGTTCAGTTTATTGATTGAATAAAAGTGAGTTATGAATGTGACTTGTTCTTTTGAAAACTACGAATTGTACAGCAGCTGTTCAAATTTCAGGTTATAATATTTTCTAAAAGAATCTTGATAGGTCATCCAACAATCCAATGAGCTGAGGGTACATCAATTTGATTACTTTCAAAATACTGATAAGGTCACACACAAACAATCCCAAGTTTTCTTCAAACAACAATCATGTATTGAAAATGTAAATTGGTCACTGAAAAACTACCACTAGAAACCTGGAAGTACTGCATGGCCGTTTCGTCCTAGTATGAGGCTCTTCAGCAGTGAACATCCACGGGCCCCACACAAGGGCATCAAACCCAGGATTTGTGGAATCGCGTGAGAATGCTCAACTTTTTGACCAGTGAGCCGACAGCAAAGGTGATAATATCTAACTTCGACCAATCCACAGCTTTGCGCAACCTCATCCATTGCCTTCTGGAGGTAACTACCTACACCCGACAAAGTTGAATTCCACTGGTCATGGCTTCTCAGTAGAACTCCAAGGAGTTCCTCAGGAAGTTAGTCACTAGTGATGAGTCCCATAATAGGATGAAACTGCCGTCCAGTACTTCCAGGTTTCTAATAGTGGTCTTACATTGATCAATTCATGATTCCCATGAAACTCAACAATCTTCACAACTATATAACAACAACAATCACATACATACTTTGAAGTAAACGAAGTAGTAGTGACAACATAATAACAGTGATGTTCTGTAGATCTATAGAAGAAAAGTTATAGAGTTTAAATTATGGAAACAAGTTTTCAAAATCCAAAGACGAGTTAAATTCTTTGTAGGTTTCAGTCATCATTTATTCGAAAAAATTGATTGCCTTTCAACCAAAAGCAACTTAGTTTAGTTTGGAAACTAAAAAATCTCAGAGTTGCGGAGTAATGAACTACCAATTTTAATAAACATATTTGTTCGAAAGCACTACTGGTAAAAGGAACTCATATTACAAAATTTTATCAAATTTGACAGCATCCTACTAATTGGAAACGATCAATAAATATATTCAACTCCTCTCAGCCTACTAAACATGTTCACTGAAATAGAACTATCTGATTATTGAGTTCATTAACAATGAACCTGCTTTGGGCCTCACCGAGTGGGTTTGAGTTAGACGTGGAACACACTAGCAATGATAGTTTTAGGTATCTGATTATTGTTCGGGAAAATGCTTTGGATAAACATAAATAAACTAGCCACTTCATACTATTAGATAGGACTTTATTAGGTTTCTGTATCTTTAAACACTAGAACTCAATTTCCATCAACAGATTTATTTGTAAGCATAAAACAATCTTCATGTGGTCGGAATCAAGCTATAGCTATCCTTAAGACTCAATTGTTCTTTGTCACCTCTCCTGACCGTAGCTGCCACCTTAGCGTGGTGGTCGAGGTTGCCTATCGTAATGACTCAACCGACCTATATTGGTTGGAACATATGTTCCTGTAGGTTCCACCATGCCAGGCATGTCGATTGGAGAACGGTAAGACTAAAGGCAGCTACTCAAGATCTGGGGACCAAGTTGCACTACTGACTGTAGAGAGGTGTGACAGCAAAAAGGTGTTTCTCTTGGACAACCAGCATCTGCAGCGATGCTGCCTTCTCACAAGGAAGTAAAGGGTGAGGAAAGGTCGACCCTAAAAATGTCACACTTCACCGATTTCCGTCTCCGGCAGTAAAGCCTTTTAAACAAGAGAGGAGCTAACACTTCCAAAACGTCCCCTAAGGTCATGTGTGACTGGCCTTAATCATTTGTCCCTTTGACTCTGATCACGCTACTAGGTCACCAAGACTAACACTAATCCAACTCCATTTTCAGGTCCCTAAAGAAGCTCCCTCCAACAGTGTGGGCAGCCGGGAAGTTACATCCGCCCTCATACCCGTAACAACACACGAGACAAAATTGGTCACAATCAAATCCTTCCTACACCTCTAACATCTCACTTATTTCCACGACCAATCCTTCTGTCATTCCTTTTCTGCCTCGTGCAGCTGACGCGGACGTTTCAGGTTCATGAAACTTGATTCCTGGTCTCCATTAACCCGCTCTAAACTACATACTGGAGCTTTCATTGTTCGAAATTTCTGCCAGGGAAACAGGCTTCATTAGCTAGGACTCTGGAATCCCGTACAATCGTATGTTGCGTCTCGGAAACGCAAATACAAGATGCGAGTGAAATTATCAATCCTCTTCGTCGTATCTATATACGCTCCCACTGACTGCAGTTCAGACGAGGTAAAAGATGAGTTTTACAGAAACCTCTCTAAACGTCTTCAAGAATTTAGGCACTCTGACATATGGCTGGTGACTTTACCGCCCAAGTAGGTAGACTAGGTGAAAAGGAAAGACACCTGGGTGGATCTTGTGGGGTCGTGGCTCAGAGAACAGACAATGACGACCGTTTGTTGAAACTATGCTCACATAACCAACTATTTCTAGCAAACACTAACTTTAGGCATAAGGAAATGCATCTCTTGACCTGGCGACTCCCGAACTCGTCTCAACGCTGGACACAACTAGATCATATCGTTATAAGCCATCGGTGGACAGGCTCTATTGAAAACTGCCTCTCCTTCTGGAGCACTTGTTTAGACTTAGACCATGTTCTAGAAGGAGCGCATATTTGTTTGCATGTTACTGGACGTACGAAAATATCGCAAGGAAACCTCTTAAGGCTCTACTTAATAAAAATAAAGCTAAGAGTATATTTCAGGAACAAGAAAAACAGGCAGCCATGTAGTAAATCATGCCCACCATGAGGCAGCTTGGAATGATATCAAAAGAGCTGTGGAAACAGCAGCGCACCGCGTCTGGCTCTGAGAGGCGGAGTCAGCTTAGGCGCATGCTGAGAAAAAGCCTACGCAATGATCGCGAACAGTGGTGG
Source organism: Schistosoma turkestanicum (assembly GCA_944470395.2). Classification (NCBI taxonomy): domain Eukaryota; kingdom Metazoa; phylum Platyhelminthes; class Trematoda; order Strigeidida; family Schistosomatidae; genus Schistosoma; species Schistosoma turkestanicum. Next base: position 8,805,710 of record OX103975.1, read on the forward strand.
CTAGCTAAATCAAGGGAGATGGAAAAGGTGACAGGGATAGACGACAGTAGACAACTATTCAGACACAATAAGTAAACCGGTATTAGGAATGTAATCGAGACTATCTCAGAAAATGATGGTTTTATTATTCATTTTCAATTGGCCTTCAGCCACACTTAGGTTACCCACGATCTTCAGTCAAGCTGAATGGCAAATCGACGTCAGTCCTCCGACTCTTTATGAAGTTGAAAAGGCTATAAGAAATCGAAAGTGAGTGCTGTTAGGTTGACCCCTCAAATTTTTGAACATGGTGGTTCAGTTTTAGCAGTTAGATAGACTGAAATCTAAGGTGGAATCTGGACGTTATCTCATCGAACTGATCTGAATCACCAATTGCTCCAGTCTATAAAAAAGGTCAAATGTCTACTTGTGGCAATCACAGAGGAATCAATTTAGCTAATACAGTGTCTAAATTGTTGGCCTCGATAATACTTAGACAAGTAACTAACATTATATACAGACTTCACTACAGAATAAGACTAATGTGAAACACACATTCGCCGTACAACAGGCTAATTAATTCTACAATAAACGAATATGAATAGTTTTAATACAAAATCGCCAAAGTGTATCGAAATAATACAAAGTTAATACAAGATGTTTTATATAAATTAATATGCATAGTTAAGCATAATACAAGCACTGTACAAGATGAGTGAGTGTAAAATTAACTAGTCTTACAATCACAAGAGAACAGAACAATTGTATTCAGAGTCTTCAAATAAACCTTGGTCTTAAGAAAGAAATTTCAATAGCAATACCACGCACACACAAACACACACATTAGAAAGAGAATAAAATTTCAAAAAGATAAATACATTGAAGTTGACAAATAAAATGATGAACAATATACACTGATGTCATTGTGCTGCAACTTATATTTTGGACAAAAGAGAATGGAAAAAAAGCTATTGCTTTAAAAGAGTGTGTGACCTGATTGTTGATTAATGTTTATGATGTGTAAAAATGCCAACACAGAATTGATTGTGAAAGAATGAGACGTGAGATGAACACAATTTTCCCGCCATGGTGAACATTAATCAAATATGAATTTGGAGCATTTGAAGGAAAAAAATACGAGTAAACAATCAGCTTTCAGTAAGCTTAAAAGTATATTACGATTAAAATAAATTTAAAAAAAATCAATTACCTGATTATATATATATATTTAAAAAAAAAAATGAAATTTAATGAGTAGAATTTAGTGTGACGAGTGCCTTTATTCGATTGCATTATATATAACTTTGTCCATATAAAAAAAAATTAGGGCATTTATAGATAAAATACAAGATTCATTCATTCACTGATGATAGGAGTTAGAAAATTACCATGACTTTCCAGTTATCCGACAGCAGGAAAACGAAGTAACAAAGCATTTTACTTACTTCAATGATTTACTATTGAATATTGGTTGTGGAAAGCTTTGACAGAGATGGATACTTGCCTTACAATGAACAGTCTACGTACTTATTAAGAGAATGCATTCCGTTTGTATGACGCATGATTAATTTCTTGCTGTCTATGGGATTGATTACTAAAGTGATATTATTTCAGGAGGAACTAGCCAATATAAGTGACTTAACTGAATTCCCCCATACATAGCTGATTCATATTACATATGTCGAGTCAGTTACTACAATTAGACTGATGACATAAACACACGTAGCATTACATCCATGTTTCTCTCAGCAACTTGAACAATGATCGTCGATCTTGTACTTTTATAAGTATTGACTGAGAAAGCAATACTTGAAATAAATAGCATAGAAATTACTCTCTTGAATCATTTTTTTAGTTTTACCTAATGAACTACTACTTCCTATCCGTTCTCTAATACACAATCCAGACTACATTTTCTCTAGACTTTTCTTAAAAATGATTTCCGACAAAAATTGTTTCAATCTGAAATGGATTTATTTTAACGATTGCGCAGTAAATATGAAATGAATGTAAACAATGGAAAAAACAGAAATGGCAATTTTTATGAAAACCTGAATGATTTAACAAGAAAAATGACTAGTTTACACACTAATATAAAACAAGACTAGTTTTGATTTTCAAGTTGATCAAGTTATGAGATAGAATTACTGATCAACTAACTAGTAATGGACTAGGCAAATAAAACTATTTGTGTAAAATATCCAATTAAAATAGTATGAATGAGTTACTTATAAAATAACAAATAATTAGTCGAGAATGAATGGCAAGTAATCGTCCACATAGTAATTAGTGAGTGATTTCTCACTTCTGACAATTGTAGTAGCCAGTGTGTGACAGATACAAGCATTGTTGGATACCATTTAAATGACGTTGAGTAGAATAAACTGTCAATTTTAATGTTAATTCATGGGATAAAAATTGCCACAGTATATATACTAAAGAAAACTTGGATTGCAATTGATTTGACGCAAAGATTCAAATGGATGAACTTCATCACTTAGACGTCCACAGATAACTATAGTTAGAGTTATATAGACCAAAGTAGATTAAGGATGGTTTGAATATGTGACCCATTGAAGGTCTGTCGTTCAGACTAATATTAAGTTACAGCTCTACTATATTCTTGTCAAAGAAAATAAACATTTGAGTATTCAGCAGTTTACGAATCCTATTTATCACAAGGATGATGAACACAGGAAGATTACCGTAGATGTTATACCGAAACTAAGCTTTTCATGTGTTAGTGTTGAAATTGAATTTCTCCAACTTAGTATTGAGATAATTTGTTGGTGACTATGAAGCTTAACCTAACAGATCTATATACAGCCAAGATTTAATAAAACTACAGCCTGTGAATGTTTTCAGCTGATTGTATTATTGTTATTTGTATTTCGTTTTTCTATCGATGAACACCTCAATATCAGTCCATATATACTAGTTTTTATGAAGTTTCCATAAACCCACATTGATTAACACTTAGATTGGAGTTTACAGATTTGTTTGAGACACAATAAAAAAAAGGTCGGTAGCGAAGTAACTACCACACGAAATACAATGCATATATATATAAATATAAGCGACACGGGGCGTCGAGATTATATTAGAGATTGGCACTCCTCTCGCTACCGAACCTCAACCGATCGATCATTTGGCTGTTGTCCGTTATTGCCTTTTTCGTTTGTGATTTACATGAGTTGAACTGTCACTATCACTATTTGCATTGCCGTTGTTAGAATGAGATCGTTTGCTTTTGATTTGATTTTCAGGTTTAGAAGATGCTTCACTGTGGGAACTAAAATTTACAATAAATAAACAAGGTAATGAGAGAAACGTTTTTGCGCACAGCATGATCTAGAATCTGTTAGTCAATAATTACTTACTACAAATCATTAGAATTAAACATTATAAGACATTAATGTGAAATTGATTTGGTTGATAATATGGTAGAATAGGACATTGATATAATTATTAAGTTATTCTCTTGAATTGCGTTGGAAATGTCAAACAATGATATCTCATATACCGGTTAACGTCAAAGAGAACAACAAACTGGACATTTAGGGAAATTGAAAATCTATTTCTTTTTTTGAGTTTCGTATTGATGTTATCTAGGATTACTACAAAGATTTTTCAATCAAACTATTTAGTTCATAAAAATTTAGATATCCATTTAGAACATTGAAAAATTGGTTGATACTAAATGAACTAATTTCTTAGTGTTACGAAAGTTGTATTAACAATTTCACCAGTCTATAGACTAGTGATTTGCTTGATTTACTAGACAGAACTATTCTCCAGAATTGTGTGCGGAAGACAAGTATTTTTTGATAGAACAGTGAGAAGACGTAATTGATCTGGAAAATGTGATCTATTTGCGCCATATATTTCGAACAATCTGGTGACCAGATTCTGTTCTGTTCTATCATCAGTGCTAATCGCCTGGTGTCTGACGAAATTTTAGTACGGATACAAAAGGCTCGAATAGCTTTTGCCAATTTGCGTTACTTATGGCGTGGGTGAGGTATCCGTCTGTTAGCCAAAGGACGAGTCTACTGCGTAACAGTTCGCTAGGTCCTACTCTACGGCGGTGAAACGTAGCCGGTAACAGTAGATATTTTTAGGTTACTGGTTTTCGATCATAGGTGTCTTCGAAGCATTACTCGTTTATCTTGAAGTAATGTAGTTGTTAGGAAACGGGTATTAGATAAGGATAGATCAATAGATGAAGCAGTGAAACTTCATCAGTTGAGGTAGTTGGGATATGCGTTAAGAATGCTCAACCGCCGACTGCCTCGTCGAACTATGTTTCGCGGTGAAGGAGTAGGCTGGAAGAAAGATAGTGAGAGCTAGACCAAAACGTGGCACAAATCGATGAACTCACTGACAAGTGGATTGAGACATGTTTGCAGATGTAGACTGCCTGATTGGGGTCCGCGAGATGGTAGTAACCAGATGGTTAGGGCAGCTTGAATGACATGGCTTAAAATCATTTGCAATGGTTCTGGTGCATCCATTCTTTGGCTTCTCTTAAATCCTACTCCACTGGGCTTTTCATCATATTAATATTTCTCGCTTTAAAGTTATTTTACTAGATTATATTTCTTGGATAATTTCTTCGGACCATTATCATCTCCATTAGCTCTAATATCTCCACTACATCTACCACTATGGGGTTTTGAATTGACGATTGCGTTTCTGTGTTAATGTAGCAACTCGAACTAATGTACGTACGTACGTACGAAGTTGTACGATGTAGTTGACTGTCTGATTGTCAAGCCACACAATTTAAACACTTGATTGTTTGTAAGGATGGGCACATAAATATTTATACGCTACAAAAATCAATGAATTTTGTGTATGGGTTAGAATAATGACCGGGTGTCCAAGCTGGAGCTGGCGGTTTCTCAAGAGACCACTCCCGAGCCTTTAACCTACAGGTTTAATCCACATGGCAGTAGAGCAATGTTAGGTGTAGTCCATGGTAGCCGGTGACTAATAATAAGTCTATACGCCACTTTTTCCAGGACCTTGGAGCCCATGTGCACCATTGGTTTGGAATCAGGGTTTTGTCGAATTTTCGGTGTTAGTCTGTTCGTAAGAGCTTGGGTTTCCAATACATTGGTATGTGAAACTTCAACTGGGGATGTTAGACGACTTTGTGTTTAGTCAATGAAGGATTTAGTGACACAGGATGGGTACACTATGTTAGTAATGCAGAATCTTGGAAATGTGTTTTGACACAGGGACGACATGCCAATTGGTGGCATCATCTAAGAACACCGACTCCAGTAGCCTGGGCATGTCCCACGACTGTAAG
>OX103975.1:8811503-8894590 GCA_944470395.2 Schistosoma turkestanicum
CCAAGCCAAATGCCACTCTTAGCTTTATGCGAACACAACTTGCAGTTCTCACACCACAATTACTCTCAGTGATGTTGAGGGCATATGCCGGTCCACAGCTTCAGGTTCACGACGTCATCGCACCCCCTCCTTTAAAAGAGACATAAATCTTTTGGATTGAGTGCACAGTCGAGCAACGAAATGGGTGATAAGATTGAAAGATCGAACCAACGAAGATAGACTCCATCATTAAGGATTATTCCCCCTGAGTTACAGAAGATTCACAGATGACCCCGTTATGACTTTCAACATAATAAACACTCCAAACCATCCTAAAGTGAGCATCTTACAGATGCAACACCACCACTACCCTCCAGGCAATCTTCGGAAAATTGCTCATAAAAGAGCGAACACTCAGGTTCATGCACAATTTTCGTCATTAAGTCTCGTTGCAACTTGGAATGTTCTCCCAGCAGACATGATCACAACCCTCTCAGTGGACAGCTATAACAAGAGACTTGATAATCACATATCGATATACGGAATATCATCTCTCTCTTAGACAAGCTGTACATGATGCATATCTTGAGACTCGCTAGTAGTTATTATTACCTTCTCTTCAGATCACAACCTTAATCTATCTATCTATCTATCTAAATTAATCTATCTCGCCTATTACCTCTGTTTCCTCTACCTTGTTTACACTTCAGTACTCGCTCACAATCTTCACTACCAATTAATAAACTAAATTATCTCTGGACTTACTTAGTTCTGAAATCTTATTCATATCAGTATCAGAATTTTCTACTTATTATTCTCCACATTGCAACTAACTGATCTCCGATCTAGTAATATGATAGCTTCTGGTATCCAGAAACCCTACAGCCCTGCAACAAACGTTTTCATTCAAATCCTGAGACATACAAACTCACAATCACCTGCCAAATGACTAGAATTAGACACTCAGATGTCTAGACCTCCATTCATTGGACGCTACCAGACACCTGGAACCATACTGAAAGAACAAGAATCGAGAGCAAAGAAATCAATTGGTTTATACTAGCTACTGAAAAAGACATTGGATATTGGATATTGGAGGCAGATTTGGACTGGGTTTGAACTTTCATCGGTGCTTTAACAAGTCGGTACGCGTTGTCATAATGAATATCCTACATACTATGGTTTGTGATGTTGCCCCAGATATACTCCGTTCACTGCCGATCCCAAAATCTTTTAGAGATATTTTCCGATTGTCATGTGAGCTATTAAAGTTAAATTTACATGTCTGTAGTTAAAGATGTGCTAGCTCTTACTGCTTTTGGTTCATTCAGTGGGGCCATTGGCTATGCAGTATACACTACTGTAATGCTTCACCTTGGAAAACGGAAGGTTCCTATCAATGATAATATTCGGAAACATATAACGAAATGTGTTGATGTTGTGGATATTGAGTCTATAACAGACAAAAAGGTATATTGTCGGTGCTGGAAGTCAACTAAGGTATTTTATTAGACGATGTTTGATTTTTTTTCAGTTTCCCTATTGTGATGGAGCACACAACAAACATAATGAAGAGACTGGAGACAACATTGGCCCTCTCATAATTGAAACCAAAAAGTCGTCGTAATGAATCTCAACACAACTTAGTAATACTTTCCTAATCGTTTTATAATTCTAACTATAGTTTCGTAGTTGACTGTCTGCACTTTTCTGCAATATCGATCTGTTCCTCACTGAATGTAATAATTTTGATACAATACCCAGTCAAATACATTGTTATCTAATAAACTGTTTTCAATCTGTTTACTAGAATACTGTGGCTACACATGGATTACTCGGCTTCAGCTTTATAAGATTGGAATTAAAATTATTACTATGTTACATTAGGCAAGCGAATTTAAATAAAATGAGGTAGTTGAATGATAACAAAAAGTATGCAACTAGTTAGTTCTCTTGCTTCGATCACGTTTTGGCAAGGTCTGTCTTCACAGATTGGTGTCGCTGATCCATTTCCAACCCTCCATCACTTAAAGTGGAACCGGCAGTAACCCTGGGAGTGCTCCAGGTCGATTATAGTCATCCCGTGCTCAAGTTTTTTTACTAACTTGTACTGTCACTGCCCTGCTGTTATGTTGAATCTTCCTAATATACCGGTAACATTTATCATTACTCAAATGAATTGTAGAAGATCACCGTGCAACTGCATGGTTTTATATCAACGTTCACTGAACAATGGAGGTTCCAATCGCCATTAAAGATGTACCTGGGACTGTATTTTTAGTGTATGTCATCGGCAACCTATAACTTGCTGAGGTTTTGTATTGATTCAGTTTACTTCACCATAATAATTTGATTTCTTTCAGGAAGTTTTGCACTTAATAGCTATTCTATAACTTTTGTTGTTGGACTGGCTGTACCCAGCGTGTGGGTTGACTTCTCACCATTATCCCATTTTATTGGTGACTATCTTTATAATATTCCATACATTTTCATTAGTGCACCATTTCTTGTACTTTTTACAACTTTATCCGGATGATAAAGGGTTAGCACTAGGTTTGTCATTAACAAAAAGGACTAATGTACAAACACATAATAGTTAAACTCTAGAAACCCTAGAAGTGGTACATTATTGCATTAATGTGAAAAGAAAGCAGAGCAAGTTCCTGAACCAAAACTTGGGTTAACTAAACGACCTCATAGTTTAAATTAACTATGATCTGTGAGTTAACTACTACTTTGGTAATTCACTTGGCCTAAGGTCACGGATAAACATTATTAAAATGTTTATTTACATTGGTATAAAATATTTAACAGTTGTCGCTTTATTTCATACCTTTAATGTTGAATAACCCTCCATAGAGCTAAGATTTCTAAGTTCAAACATGCAAATTCCAGTCTTTAGATCGGTTGTTTCACCTTGCTCCACCGATTGTAGTTCAATTGATTAGTTACTATCACTAACCTCTACATGATAAGTAAGAAGGCACAGTATATCCAAGACCAACACTAATCTATCTTCCTTTTCAGGTCCCTCAAGAAACAACCTCCCACGGTGTGGGCAGCCGGGAAGTGACAACCGCCCTCATACCCGTAACAGCACGACAAAATTGGTCAAAATCAAATCCTTCCTGCACCCCCTAATACCTCTCTTATCTCCACGACTAACTCTTCTCACATTCATTTATCACAGTGCACAGCTAATGCAGACGATGCGAGTTCGCGAAACGTCGTTCCTGGTCTCCTTAAACTCCGTTCTAAACTACATGTTGGAGCATTTAATGTACGGACATTGTGTCAAATAGGGCAACAGGCATCATTAGCTAGGACTTTAGAATCTCGTGCCATCGATGTATGCTGCGTCTCGGAAACGCGCATACAGGATCCTACTAAACGGGATAGTAAGGATTCGAAAGGATAGGGACACTCGTCGTTGCCTCTTCGTCATATCAGCCTACGCCCCCACTGACTGCAGTTCAGACGATATGAAAGATGAGTTCTACAGGAAGCTTTCGAACCTCCTCCAAAAGGTTAAGCGCTCTGATATAGTTATAATGGCTGGTGACTTTAATGCTCAAGTAGGTAGACTAAGTGAAAATGGAAGACAACTAGGTGGATGTTATGGTGTCGCGGCTCAGAGAACAGACAGTGGCGACCGTCTGTTGCAATTGTGCTCAGATAATCAACTATTTCTAGCAAACACAAATTTTAGGCATAATGAAAAACATCTTTTGACCTGGCGACCCCCGAAGTCGTCTCAACGTTGGACGCAACTAGATCATATCGCCATCAGCCACCGATGGAGGGGTTCGATAGAGGACTGCCGCTCGTTCTGGGGCACCTGTTTAGATTCAGATCATGCCCTAGTGCGAGCACGTATTTGTTTGAGGTTTGCTGGACGTAGGAAAGACACCGTAAGAAAGCCTCTTAGGGCTTTACTTAATGATAATCAAGCTAAGAAAATATTTCAGGAAGAACTAGAAAAACATGCAAGTGATTGCCATCCGGAGGCAGGTTGGAATGATATCAAGAAGGCTGTGTTAACAGCAGTGATATCTGCTAGTAAGGTAAACCATAAGGCTAGGATGAAGCCGTGGATTTCAGTCGCATCCACCGAACTGATGAATGCTCGAAAACGCATCCCACCTGACTCTGAACATGATGAAGAGCGTAGTCGGCTTAGGCGCAGACTTATAAAAAGCCTACGTAACGACCGTGAACAGTGGTGGGTGGCGAAAGCAAAAGCGATGGAAAAGGCAGCGGCTTTAGGCAACACTAGACAACTTTTCCACCTTATCAAAGAAACCGGTATTAGGAACCCGAATGTGAGTGAGACTATCTCGGAAAAGGATGGTCTTATTATCCATTCTCAATCAAGGAGATTGGACCGATGGGCAGAACACTTTAGCGATCAGTTCAACTGGCCTCGAGCCACACTTCGGTTGCCCACGATCCCCAGTCATCCTGAATGGCCAATCGATTTAAGTCCTCCCAGTCTACATGAAGTTGAGAAAGCTATAGGAAACCTGAAGCGATGTAGAGCAGCAGGTCCTGATAGATTGACCCCTGAGATGTTTAAGGATGGTGGTCCAGTTCTAACAGTTAGACTGACCGAGATCCTAGCTAGAATCTGGGAACTGGACGTAATCCCATCTGACTGGTCTCAGTCGCTAATTGTCCCAATCTACAAGAAAGGACAAAAGTCCTCTTGTGACAATCACAAGGGAATAAGTCTAACTAATATAGTATCTAAATTGCTAGCCTCGATTATGCTTAGAGGTCTAACTAGAGCTCGTGAAGAGCAGACTCGAGAAAACCAGTCAGGTTTTCGACCTGGACGTGGTTGTATAGACCACATCTTCACACTACGACAGGTCCTAGAACACACACACATTTAGACGTCCGACAATAGTCGTGTTCCTGGACCTAAAAGCGGCATTTGACTCAGTGGATCGTGAGGTTCTGTGGCAGTGTCTGTCATTGAAAGGTGTACCAAAGAAGTACATTAACCTTATACAAGCACTCTATTCGAACACTACTGGTCGAGTGAGAGCTTATGGCGAACTGTCATCTGAATTCTCTACATCAAGTGGTGTCCGTCAGGGCTGTCCACTCTCTCCATTCTTGTTTAGCTTTGTCGTAGACATCCTCTTAGATTTAAAATTAAGCTCGTCAGATTTCTCAGGGGTTGACTTTCTACCAGGAACGTCGCCTACTGATCTAAAATATGCCGACGACATAGTTCTATTCGGTGAAGAAGCTGACAAAATGCAGAGTCTTCTGACAACCATAAGCAACAATGCGAGCATGTTCGGGATGCGGTTCTCACACTCGAAATGCAAAATGTTGCTTCAAGACTGAGTTGCGTCGGCACCTGAACTAGTGATAGGGAGTGAAGTAGTCGAGCGTGTTGATCGCTTCACTTATCTTGGGAGTCTCATCAGTGCTGATGGTCTGGTGACTAACGAAATCTCAGCTCGGGTACAGAAGGCTCGATTGGCTTTTGCTAACCTGCGTCACTTATGGTGTAGGCGCTCCGTTCTCCTATATGGCTGTGAAACATGGCCGTTAAGAGTAGAAGATTTTCGTAGGTTACTAGTATTCGACCATAGATGTGTTAGAAGCATTGCTCGAGTATCGTGGGACAACCGAGTAAGCAATGCGGTCGTTGGGAAACGAGTTCTAGGTAAGGATGGCAGATCGATAGATGAAGTAGTGAAACTTCATCAGTTGAGGTGGTTGTGACATGTGTTACGTATGGCTAACCGCCGACTGCCGCGACGAGCTATGTTTTGTGGTGTAGGAGTAGGTTGGAAGAAAGCTAGGGGCGGCCAGACCAAAACATGGTAGAAATCCATGAAGTCACCGACTAGTGGACTGAGTCATGTTGGTAGATGTAGACTACCTGGTTGGGGTCCACGAGACAAAAGTCACCAATGGTTAGAGACCTTGGACGACATGGTTCAGAATCGTTTTCAATGGCGCAAGTGCATCCGCTCATTGTGCTCTCTCAAATCCTAAATTTCTGGATTCGTCAACACCTCTACCTTTTTCTTTCTAACCTTATCCCACTGAATTATACTTTTTGAATAATATCTTCGAACCCTATTCTTCTTCATTACCATTAATACCTCTACTATGTTTATCACTATCGGATTTGATTTGACATTTGCGTCTCTGTGCTAATGTGGTATGGCAACCTGAACTTATGTACATACGTACGAAGTTCTACGTTGCAACTGCCTGGCTGAGTTAATATACTAGTGTATTCAGATATGGTAAATCTCAGTACGTATATTGATGCTTATCAATTTGAATGATTTTAAAGTTGATAAGCACGTCATATCTAACCTAATAACAACAGAATATAAGCAGGGAAGTTTAGTTATTCGGATCAATTCATTGATATGTCGCGAAGATCCTTAGTTTGGTAAAAACTTAGCATGTTTTTGTCGACCTTTTGCTTCCTCGAATGAGTGACGTGCCATTTTCCAAACTGATACTACCAAGTAGCGGACGACTGTCACTTGATCAGCGAATAATATCTGCAAGTTATCTCATCCGAACATACAAGCTACCATCAGGACCTTTTCTCCACTATTATCTGAGCCCAAATGAATGAAGGTGAGTTCGGTCACTCGTATAAATTGCTGTAGATTTGTGGCATCTAGCAGTTCCTTATGTTCTTTCCGACTTTTCAACATCAGCTTAGATCATACTTAGAAGTTCCATACGTTCACTGTCTAATAGATACGGGTACCCGTTTTTATGTACTGTATGTACTTTTCACTAACGGTACTAATGTCAGATAAGTGCTCACTTGTTCTCAGAGTGATAGGTCAGTCAGTTGCAACGTAGAACTTCGTACGTATGTACAGGTTGCCACACCACATTAACACAGAGACGCAAATGTCAAATCAAATCCGATAGTGATAAACATAGTAGAGGTATTAATGGTAATGAAGAAGAATAGGGTTCGAAGATATTATTCAAAAAGTATAATTCAGTGGGATAAGGTTAGAAAGAAAAAGGTAGAGGTGTTGACGAATCCAGAAATTTAGGATTTGAGAGAGCACAATGAGCGGATGCACTTGCGCCATTGAAAACGATTCTGAACCATGTCGTCCAAGGTCTCTAACCATTGGTGACTTTTGTCTCGTGGACCCCAACCAGGTAGTCTACATCTACCAACATGACTCAGTCCACTAGTCGGTGACTTCATGGATTTCTACCATGTTTTGGCAGAGAACGATGAGAATAAAAGCAGCTACTGAAGGTCTGAGGGCGAAGTCGTACTACTGACTGCAGTAAGGTGTTTCCCTCGGACAACCAGCATCTGCAGCGAGACCGAACTGGTCAAAATCAAATCCTTCCTACACCAATGGATAGGTCAATATGTTTGAATGGTTATTAAATATCATGAATATATCGGTAAACGCACAGAATGCAACTACAAGATATATATTCTATTTTATTCGAATTGTTCAAAAATGTTGTGGACGTCAGTCACTATTTTACCCCAAAAATAACAGTTGATATTATTGAATAGAGATCAATGAGGATCAGAAAGATTTTTCGAGAAATTTACTAATCTTTAAGTTCTGATTGATTGTAAATCTTTAATGCACAAGTTTAGGAAGTGATAGTTATCAGCTGAATAGTTGTCGATTCCAATGTCTCCGAATTCCTATTCACACTTGAACCTAACAAAGTGCTATTTTTTTATTCGGCTACTGTATAAGAAAGACACTTGTCTGGTCATTTGAATAGGATTTACACTAATAACTATGGGAAAATTTTTATTTTCAACTTTTAAATAAATTAATTAGTATGGTTTTTTTTTATTCATTTGAATGGTGAATTATTTATCATCATTAAGCTGTCAGCGCAAAACAAAAAAATGAAATAATAATCATAGACCTTCGAAATTACTATTTTCTGTCTATTTCAAATAGTCAACAACCAAACATTGTTGGCCAACAAAATCTTTATACTTGAGTAGAGTAGTTGGTTCGGTTAATGTCTAATGATCTTTCTTTTAATTGTATCAAAATGAGACTATGTACACTGCAACAGTGTTCTGTTGTGTACTCACAAACCAATAAACTGTGAAATAATAGAAAAATTACTACTCTCTCAAAACATTGAGATACATATGTTAACTTTTGTAATCAAGTCTAAACACTTGATAATATTTTATGTTCTCAAAATATAAAGTGTATTGTGATTGAACGAAATAAGGCTTACTACGAAACCAAACTTTTTCTTGTCCGATGTAACTAACTGGTACAGAATGTCAAACTTGTAATTTCGTCTAGTTCGTTTTGCGCAATGAAAGAGTTATACACTATAACGTATAAATAGTTCTTCAACAGCATGACCTATAGTGTTTTTTTTTTGATCGGTTAAACAATTCATCATCCCAACCACTGACATTGTAAAATATATTGTAACGTTCAATTTTTTTGTAGGTTTAAGAAGACTCAATAAGCACAAGGGTTTTTTTACAAACATTTGAAAAGTAAAGCAATCGGCAACAATTAGAAATAACATGAACGTGAGATTAAAACAATCTAGTAATCGATAATACATAAGGTTTAAAACGCGCTACAGAATGTCTGTTCGATTTTCCTAATGAATGAATGAATGATTTTCTTCAACAAGTTTATTTTTATCAATATTATTTTGCCCGAACTGCCAATAATCGCAAACATATTATTATTATTTTGGAAAATTGATAGATATTTATGTGTATATAGCTTTGAAAATTAATTGACCAGAAAGGGAACTTTTCGTTGAACTAATCTTTATTATTTTAATGTTTTACTGGGCATATTTGGTTTGTTTACATTGTACACAGCACTGGACGGCCGTTTCGTCCTGGTATGGGACTACTGATCAGCAATGCGCATTCACGAATCCTGCACCTCGCAGGATTTGAACCCAGCCCGGTGGTTCAGAGGTTAGGCGTTCGAGCGCAAGATCGAATAATCTAGCAGTAATGATAATGTCTGTGTAGCACTGTCATAATCTCATCTCTATGGCATAGCTGGTCGTCTGTAACCAGTCGATTTCATGGATATACTTCTTGATCTGTTGTGAAAATATCTATTACAAATCGGTAATCACTAATTTTTTTTTTAGAAATTTTGGACATCTAATATAAATCTCTTCCTTAAAAGCCTAAGTCTTAAATAATAAAGAATTTTTAACGATAGTTAGTCTTCTGAAATGTTTTGTACATCAATGACAAAAACTAAATGTATTTTACATGGAAACAACAACTGTAAAGCGAAATTAGTCACCAGTAAGTAATCAGAAATTATGCCGAATTACTGTGGTTTTTTTTTTAACTTCGTACTAGATCTACTCAATAATATATATAAATTATTATGGGAAGCTCTGTATATTTAGGACTGACCGACTCATTCGTCGCACGGTGCTAACGAATCTGAACTCTGTGTAAGGTACGCTGATGAAAAACAGTAAGTGATGCCCATCCGGAGGCAGCTTGGAATGATATCCAAAGTGCTGTGACATCCGTTAGTAAGGTAAATCGTAAGGTTAGAGAGAAGCCGTGGATTTCAGTGGGATTCCCCGAACTCATAGACGCTCGTAAACTCAAAATCGTTTGCAATGGCGCAAGTGCATCCATTCTTTGAGCTCTCTCAAATCCTAATCCTCTACCTTTGTCTTTCTAACGTTATCTCACTGAATTATACTTCTCGAATCACATCTTCGAACTATAATCTTCTCCATTACCAGTAATACTTCTACTATCTCTACTACCATGATATTCGAACTGACAATTGCGTCTCTGTGCTAATGTGGTATGGCAGTCTTGAACCTATGTACTCATGTACGAAATTCTACGTTGTAACTGACTGACTGACCGGTTGAAATGACAGTGAAGCAAACCGCTTACTTTTATTATCTTTTGGTTCACGTTTACTATTAATACTCGTACAATCTACCATTGTTAGGTTGTCTAAAACGTCATGGTATACACATATTAGTATACAAAATGGAGCAACAATAACAGCACCTGACTCTATTAAACTAAACTCAACATTCATTTCTTTTATGTTTAACTGTAAACTGTTCTAATGAATCATACAAACAGATTCTTAAATGAACGTTAAAATTCCACTCAAAATTTCCAGTTTTGTTATAACTAAATCTGCTTCATTCACTCACTAATACTGCTGTTGTACGAGGTCGTTTGTTCACATGTTACATCAATCCATTTACAACAATCAAATCTAACTTAGATTAACGACTAGGACTTAAAAAGTTTGAAGTAAGAAGAAACAGTAAGGATAAAATCGTTTTTTGTTAACAAAAGCAACTCGATTTACAGGTTTTAAATCATATAATGTTTTTATATGTGCATATACAAATATTTCCGTTCTTTAAGTACATAAAATTTCGCTCTTGCATCATCCAGTCCTTCAATAAGAGTATTTACTTTCTTTTCGTATAAATCATTATAGTACAAATGACTTCAGTGAAGAATGGTATCACAATTGTAAAACCAAATATATACCAAAGTTGACTGATACTCCAACGGTCAATAATCAAAAATACACAAAATAAACATCCAAGGAAATGTATAAAAGTGCCTGAGAAAAGCGTGTAAAGTTAAGTGAAATTAACATAAATCTAGAATTTTATTTGAAAACACTACAATTGTATTTTCCTTTTTTTTACCTATGAACCCAATCATTTTCGAACTTAAAATAAAAATACCATAACCTTCAACAAAAGCTTACTGTATAATAAGTTGAAATAGTTTGGCAGTTAATTAGTTTACTACTAATGTCAAGTCACATCACTGAAAAATTCAAATTACCAATGAAACTAGGTCATTTTAATAAGAAATAGTTCGTTTTGATCCATAGGATAAAACTAGCTGATTCATAACGTTTAGCCAGCTATTTTAGAAGCTAAATATTAAAGCACTGATACAGTAGACAAATATTTCAATCAATACTAACTTGTTTCCAGAAAATGAGAATTTTCAGAGTAATGGGAGTTCATTTTATAATTTACTTTTGTTTATGAAGTGTTTAGCCATTATGCGCCCTAACATATGGAAGAATTTATGGAATATTATCTCTGTCTGAGACCCTTCCGGGGTTACTGCCGGTCCAAAACCCAGATAAAAGAGAAGGGTTGATCATGGGTTAGCGACTCATCCCATAGAAAACTAACTCGCTTCAAAACGTTAACCGGAAAAAATAATTCAGACGATTGTGTATAAACAATAAATAGTTACATGAAAAAACTGAACAATCTTTGATGAGCCTCAGCATCGTATATATATTTCTTGAACATAACCGAACATTAGAATAAACTTCTGGTCAACTAACCCTATAAAACTTAGTAAGGTTCTATTATTGGACTAAAAAATGAAGCAGAAATGTTCACAGTAACATTATTTGAATTTAAATCCACCTTTAACTAATAGTGGTCAAATTAAATGGACTGTAGTTAGCTGGAAAACCCAGAATGCATACTTTTTCCCATTTAGAACTTGCGAATGTGTTAAATATTCACATAATTTGTAAATTATTATTATCCAAGTTTTTCATAATCTCACATAATTCAAACAAACATTTTTATCAACAAAATAATGTATTTGAGTGGATATAAAATTTTCGTGTAGACCTTTTGCATGGTACTTCAACGATTGCTCAAGACTTACACGTGCTATATTATTCTCTTCCAAAATGCTGCTGTATTAAAAGGCTTCAAACATTTATGTTGTAAACTCTTAAACCTAGTGTTCCTAAGGGTCATTTATCAAGTCGAAGCACGTCTAATATTTAGAATCTTCCACTATGTTTAAGTTGGTCTCTGCCCCTCAATCTCCTATCATAACTGTGGAGTTTTTTTGGACCTGTTGAATGCGTAACCACTAACTAGTAACAAGTATCTCTCTAGGCATTTTTATGTACTTTTTCTCATGTTATTAACTCATTTTTCGTATGCTGTTCTGACTAACGTTATCATTACTTACAGGCTTGCAACTGTGGTCCAACGCAGACTACTTGCATCATGATGTTAATGTTTGTATTAGGAATCAAATACAGCACCTCTCACCTTAAATGCCGAACGCGTTATTATCTGAGATGTGTCCGGAGGTAATAACATTATCTTAAGGATGAACATCTAAGGGTATATTATATGAAAGTTCAAAACCGAGATCAAGTCCTTAAGTCTGAAGATTCGTTTTCTGGGCAGGGTAGTGAACTACTGGGATTTTCTATCGAAACACTTTATATCGGCACCTTCTAGTGATTAATCCAGACCAACGTTGAGTTATAATAGGTTTATTTGCCTCCTATCCTCACTAATCAGGCCTAAACTAAAACCATACAACCATATACATTGATACGGGGTCCCTAATTCGGCCTCATACAAAAGAATGACGTATAGATCTATTGCCAGCAGGCTTCCGCCAGAATAGCTTTTGATGGTTAGAGATTGCGGTAATTTTTTGAGTTCAAATTAAAATATTAAGAAACTTTCATTATTATATATTTAAAAAGCGTTAACACACGCTAATTAGCGTATGGCTAACCACTCAAAGGATACAAAAAATGTTTTGGATGGTACAACTTCCAACTGTAACGATGATACAAATAAGTATTTCAAGTAACAAAAATGCTATTGAAATCCCTGGTGGGATAAAGTACCTATGTTTATATGAATCGAAAACGTTTACATTACATTGAATCCATCTTGTTGTGTTGAAATGGTAGATAAGGTTTCTGAGTTAAATTAAACCATCTTAATTTAGCTCACCATATCGGAAACCACTATAGAAATAAGAGCTATTTGAGATAAAGTGACCACGAATCTTGTTTCCAAGATCATGACTCCCTGTTCATCTATGAATCATGTAAAATAACAGAGAATAATGAGTGTTGACCAAGTAAAACAAAATTTCGATTTTGTGATACAGAGGAAAAAGACTACTTGCTCAGTTGATAAATTATCCTAACTATTGAAACGTTGAGCCTTCGTTCTATTTCTTATCGGTCTCCATTGCATGTGTTGTAATTTCTGTGCCACCATTTTAATTTCATACATACGTTTTAAGATCTTATGGCAACTGCTTATTTCTATATCCAAAATATCTTACACCACCTAGTATAAACGACTCCACTTCTCCGCCATTGCTTCTTGTTCTTTCGGTACGTTTTCGGATGATCGGTATTGTTCAGTGAATGTTCATCTAACCACTCGACTGAACTAATTCTGGTTGCATTCGCCTTGGATGCGTCCCCTATATAGTTCGAACTGTTGTGGAGGCTTTCAGTGGTTATTAAACCGAGATCGCGCTCTGAAGAGACATTAGGGGTCGGACTTCTGTTGAAGGTATAAGTCGTTTGCGTCACGTGGGGCTGAAAGTACTTCTCGTGACATTTCCAACAGATTTAGTTTTGAGCCGTTCTTCGGTACAATTCCAGGTAATTGCTAATGTCTAATGGATGTTGGCCTAGCCACTCGGATGCACTTAATCCAGTCAGTTGGCAGTTATTTATGACTATCTTTTGCCCAGTGATTTAATTGAGTGCAGTTGTTTCGGTGTAGTATGGTTTCTGGATGCCAGTAGCTGCATAATTACGAGGCCCAATATTAGTTGTTTGCAATGTGCAGATTGGTAAGGATAAAATTCTAATGCTATTGAGAAGAGTGAAACTTCAGAACCATCTAAATAATTTAGTAACGTAATTAATTGATACTGAAGATTCTGTGAGAGTACAGAGGTTTAAGTAAGGGAGATGAAAGAGAGATAATAAGCGAGATGAAATAAGTTAGTGATCTGAGAAAATACCAGTGACAGTCATCAGGTTCAGCCGTTCTAAATGGGAGATAATGATCTATGTATGGGTAAGTGTTAATTGAGTCTCTTTTTGAAGCCATCCTCCGAGGTAGTGGTGGTCACTTTGGTTAGGAGAGTATTACAAGGTGGGATAACTCCAAATGAGAAAAAGTACTCACTAATCAAGGTGTTCACGCTTTGAAGTGCAACTTTTCCAAGGTTTACCTAGAAAGGCTCAGAGGTGATGTCCTAGCGAGATGTTCATGTTTGGATGATTTGGCGTACTTATCATATTGTGTGCTATTTTCATACCTCCAATCTTCCTATAACTCAGAGGGAATAGTCCCAAGTGTTTCAGAGACTTCGTAAGAGTTATTCTTTAACCCTGTCACTCATTTAGTAACCCGTCTCTGAACTCGATACAGGAGTCCCTCTTTTGAACAGAAGGTGCGCAGACATTGTGAAATTCAAGGCGTGTGGCCTTGTATACGTTTTAAAGAGGCAACAACAGTTGTGAAACGGTCGCATCAAGTTGTATTCGTATAAATTACCGAGTTTCGTTAGCCTTGTTTGCATCGCTTATGCAGTCTTAGTTGTGTTCGGGATCTGAGTAGTTATTAGGTTGAGATATCAGTTTGGGTAGGAAACGGACTTCCATTTAGGACGTACGTTGTTTGTGTAACGTGGAGGAGAATGCTCATGACATGACATTTCGACTGGTCAAGTTTCAACCGCTTGTGCAAATTCCTTTTCAGGCTCAGTTGAATCTTCTTCGCCTATTACGGACCTCCAGATCTCTGCGTCATTTTCATAGATTAGTGCCGCTGAGCTAATTTCATCCAGTGAGTCAATAGTGAACATCAGAAAGAGGAGTGAACATGAAATAGCCCTCTGTTAAACTCCTGATGCTGAGACATGCCAACTCGCGTGCTCTTTATATACCTTAATGCGAAGCTTTCTATTCTTAAGGTGGTTTCTGAGACAAGATTGGAGTAGATCAGTGAATCCCATTTCCGCAGCCTTCGCAATTGAAAGCTCGTGAGGCACTGTGTCGAAGACTATTGAAAAGTCAAGAAATATTAGGTGAACCGGTATTTTTCAGTTGCTGCAGGTCGTCCAGCTGTATCATGCTATGAGGAGGTATACATAACCTCCCTTTCTCTCAATTGTATTGGGCTCTGTGGGGAGCTGTTGTTCTTATCCATGTACTCCGCTGTTTATTCACTCACCAGTCTTTGCATTATCTTCAACAGTATTGTTAGTAATGTGATTGGTCTGTAACAGACTAGGTCCTTCCTATCTCCTCCTTTGAAGATTGTAGAGAGTAGCTTATATCCATCCAGCTGAGAGTTGGCATAACTCCAGTGAATGGCCGAACAGGTCACTTACTGGGGAACTGAGTGTATCCGTACACTGTTCTAAGATTATAGGACGAATATTGTGACATCTTGGTGACTTTCCTGGGCACATGTATTCTAGTTTTGGACACTAAGTCAGATATTCCCTGGGCCACTAGTGTTACGGGAGAAATGAAGACATTTGGCTGATTAAAACCTTTATATAAATATCATTAATTTCACTGTGTTTTTTGGGTATATTTGTTTTACTTAACTTATGAACTTGTTTGATTTATTATTTTCGGACACTTTGGTTTCTGTTTGTCTTGGTTTGCTAATTGGGAGTTTTTGCTCCAGGAACCTATAAAATTGAAGGTTTTTGTAGTTATTATAATTATTGTTGTTAGAACGACATTTTGGTCGACTATTTGTGAATTGCGAATAAACTTTGGTACCTAACTTTGGAGTTTGGTTCTGTTGTTAATTTGGGTTCTTGAATTGCAAATAGATTGGCATACTGTACTTCAATAACGGGAAGGAGCAAAACTTGGACGTAACAAAAGTTCTTCTATTTTAATTCTGTTGTCATATATTGGATACGTCTGGACATTTTGGGTCCAAATTTTGGTCTTGTTGGTCGAATTCGTTTGGATTATTTCACATTTGCTTGGTAACCGATTTTCGAACAAAGGCATACAATGGAAACCAGAATCAAAAAGCCAAAGGAAAATGACGAAATGGATGATAAAAATTCTAAAGCTGTCTGTGGTATGTCTGATTTTAATGATGATAAACTTGACGATATTAGTGTTAATAGTAAGTCTTCAGCTCAGTTTAGTACTTCTAGATTGAGGTTAGATAAGGCATTACAAAAGAAGAAGACTTTGGAAAGGAGACTTGAATTAGAAAGGCAGCTTTAAATGTTAGGTCTTCAAGAGGAAGTTGATATGGCCGAATTAGAATGTAAGGTCATAGAAAATGATAACCGACTGTCAGTAGACAAATTTGAGATAAATGCTAAGGAGGAAAGGTACTTGGATTGTGACATTGCGCGTAATAAGCATTCCGTGGAGGTATTTAACACCTTAAAATGCGATTGGATTGATGAATTAAAAGATACGTTACGTACTACGGATAATAATACGGTTTTGCCTAAGATCGATATGATGTTTTTTGACGGAGAACCAAGCCAGTACCACCGTTTTATTAGTCATTTGACAAGCATTATAGAGAGTAGACTGTCTGAAAAGTGCCAGTTGTTGTCATATTTGTCATACTATTGTAAAGGAAAGGCCAGAACGGCTATTGAAGCTTGTATTTCAATGCCCAGTCACTTGGGTTACGATAGAGCCAAACAAATTTTGTATGATCCATCTGGTATAGAACATCTTGTCGCTCGTAATCTTATTACTGAATTACTTAGCCACAAATCTGTTGAAGGATCCGCCGATGGCCTAACTGACTTCGCAATTAAGCTACGTAATGTATGCATAACATTGAAGGAAATGGGGTATATGTCTGATGTGAATTCTACGGCTAATCTGGAAATAATTGTGTCACGTTTACCCCTAGAATTACAGAATAAATGGGTGGAAGCTGCTGATAGGTTCATGATGACCGGTAGGGAGCCGATCTTTGAAGAATTAGTGATGTTTGTAGAAGAAAGAGCCAGGATTGCGCGATCACGTTTTGGTAGATTGGTACATTGTAACTCAATGTTCCGTAAAAGTAATTATGGAGGCCAAGTTGACAGGAGATCACGCTTTAATGTAGTTAAGCGGGAACCAAGCAACTCATTCAAGGCTTTAAGTTGCGAAATTTGTTTCGGTGATCACAATGAGAATGATTGTATGAGGTTATCAAAAATGAATGTTACAGAGTGGAGACAGGAAGTGGGGAAGCGTGGTCTATGTTACCTGTGTTTAAGGAAGGGTCACATAGCCAAGTCGTGTAACTCGGACATAAGGTGTGACGTTGATAATTGTAAGATTTGGCATAATCCATCATTACATATTGATGCTACTAACAAACATGTGGTGAATTTTGCTAAGGATTGGAAATTCTCAAGGGTTTTTTTGGGTATCGTTCCGGTTAGACTATATGGCCCCAAAGGATGTCTGGAAACATACGCCCTTCTAGATAATGGTTCAGATACCTCTATTATATGCGGAGAGTTAATTAATCGGTTAGGTCTCAAAGGTAAGGAGACTTCAATAAAGGTGACGACTGTGAATTGAACTTCTACTTGTGAATGTCTGGAAGTAAATTTAGAGGTATTTTCATTAGATAAGCGGGGTTCTATAAAGATCAACAAGGCCTATACGACCAAGAAACTTCCGATCGATTATGCAGAACTTTTAACCGAACTCCAGCTGAGAAGGTGGAAACATTTAAAGGATATAACCCCACCGAGGCTGCAAAGTAATCTTGTGGGAATATTGATAGGGTGTGATGCTCCAGATGCACATTGGGTCCTTGAACAACGCCTGGGAGACAGGAAGCATCCGTTTGGTGTGCGCACTCATCTCGGTTGGATGATTTTAGGTCCTAAAGAAGCTTCGAGGTCCTTACATGAAGTTCAGTGGTGTCATTGTTCTACTAAAGATATTTTGCGAGATATAGAAAGATTATATAATCATGAGTTCGAGGATGCAGATGGGTTTCGTAATGAATATTCTGTCGAAGATAAAAGAGCTCTAGAAATAGTTAATAGTTCCTTTAGACTGGAGGGTGGCCATTCCCAAGTTGGTCTACCCTGGAAGTATGACAAGCCAAGGCTACCGAATAATTTGGAACTAGCTGAACGTAGATTGGAGTGTTTAAGGAAGAGGTTTATGAAGGATAATAGTCTTGTGGAGAAATATCAACTTCTAATGAGTAAACATTTAAGTAAATGCCACATCATTGAAGCTAGTAAGGAGGAATTCGACCGTGATGCTGTTTGTTGGTATATTCCTCATCATCCTGTTATCAACCCTAAAAAGCCTGGAAAATTAAGAATTGTTTTTGATTGTGCAGCTGTCTATCAAGGTTGTTCTCTTAATGATCAGCTTTTGAGAGGACCAAATACTGTAAATAGTTTAATTGGTATACTTCTACGATTCAGATTATGCAACGTAGCATTAGCCGCTGACATCGAGGAGATGTTTCTTCAAGTAAAGATCCCGAGACGAGATAGGGGAGCGTTTCGACTATTGTGGTGGGAAGACGGTGATATAGGACGAAAGGCTAAGGAATACTGTTTGACAGTTCATCCGTTTGGAGCCGTGTCCTCTCCTTTTTGCGCTAATTTCGCTCTTAGGAAGACGGTAGATATATTCGGAAAGGAATTGAATAAAGATGTCCAGGAAGTTGTAGATAAGAGTTTTTATGTCGACGACTATTTAACTTCAATTGATAATGTGCAGGATGCAATCGAGCTTGCAAAAGCCCTTGGTTTACTCCTCAGAAAAGGTGGGTTCAGACTTACCAAGTGGATAAGTAACTGTTTACAGGTTCTCGAATCAATTCATCCAGAAGAGAGAGCAGAAGCCGTAAAAGAGATTGACTTTGAGAGACTTCCTACGGAACGCACATTGGGATTATTTTGGAATACTATGGTTGATGCGTTCGAATTTAAAGTTCGCATACCGAAATGCCATCTCATTAGGCGAGGTATATTGTCGAGTGTAGCTTCATTATACGACCCCTTATGATTGTTAACCCCATTCATACTTCCTATGAAGCAGTTACTTCAACGTTTAAGTAAATTAGGATTAGGATGGGACGAAGAGATTCCAAGTGAGTGAATTTCAGAGGGTTGAGAGCGTTAGTTTTCCACTCTGTGTATTGTTTCCACAATCAGATCGCTCGCTCCTGGAACTTCATATTTTCTGTGACGCCTCGGAAACTGGATATGGGGCAGTGGCATACGTCCGCTCTTACATCCATGACACTGAAATATGTTCTCGTCTTATTACGGCTAAGGCAAGAGTAACCCCCTTAAAGATTCAAACTATGCCCCGCTTGGAACTTACGGCAGCAGTGTTAGCAGTGTGTGTGACGTACCAGCTGCAGTCCGAGTTAGATATTAAGTTTGCAGAAGTTATGTTTTGGACGGATTCCATGATTGCCTTACACTATATTAGAAATGAGAAAAGCCAGTTTAAAACATTCATAGCAAACCGGATTTCGACTATCCACAGTCTTACAAAGGTGGACCAATGGAGATTCGTTCCTTCTAAGGAAAACATAGCAGACTTTGCATCCAGAGGAGCCAAGTTCAACATTGATGATGTCTTGGTTTGCTAATTAGGAGTTTTTGCTCCAGGAATCTATAAAATTGAAGGTTTTTGTAGTTATTATAATTATTGTTGTTAGAACGACATTTTGGTCGACTATTTGTGAATCGCGAATAAACTTTGGTGCCTAACTTTGGAGTTTGGTTCTGTTGTTAATTTGGGTTCGTGAGTTGCAAATAAATCGACATACTGTACTTCAATAACGGGAAGGAGCAAAACGTGGACGTAACACACTAGATAACCCAGGGGTTTGGAGTAGCACTTTGATCTTCTAGGTACCTAATTCGACTGATCAACGAAGTTGGTGTTAAAGATCTCAGTTAACTCTAAGTTTTTAGTATCTTTACCCTTTAGACCTTAGAGTGCATAAGCACCTGGTTCGCTGGTCTTCTTTTAGTCTATAGCAGTTCGTACGATATAATTCTTCGCGGGAGAGCAAATATTACTCAAAGAACTCAGAGAATCAAGTAAGAAATAGATTCCAGAGGAACAATTACATTTGATACTGGCCTCTTGATATCAAAGTGATATTGAGGCAAGAGGGCGTACAAACGGTTAACGTCTACGCAGCAGACTTGCGAACAGGAGAACGGGAAGAACACGCTTGGCGCCCGAGAGATGAACAAGAGGTGTATAATATAACAATTATTGTAAGAATTAAGTACAATAATAAATGTCTATATTTCAGCAGTTGTGTTTTCTTCGTAAAAGTAAACCACTACCAGTCACCAACCTAAACAGATATTTTGGGTTTGTCTGTACTATGGTAGGTAGCTTCATCTGGAAGTATCCCCTACGGCCTCGAACTTTGACATTGCTTCTGCTTCTTAATGGCAAGTAAAACCTGCTGTTGGAATCCCTTAGAAAGACCTTTCACTTGGACCAGATTCTCATTCTTATCTGTAGTAAGCGTTCAGCTCCTCGATTAACCCAAGTTTCTCCCTTTTCTAGTATGTGATAGGCTTGAAGTACATTGTTTAGGGAAGCATTCTGGATGACGTTTCCCACTGTTTACCAGCGATCATCTACTCTTAATTTTCCGCATTCTCGTGGGCATACAGCGAATATAAGACGCCTGTCTAGCAAAGGTGGGTCACGTTTTTGCCCTGCTTAATTATTTCGATTGTGATCATGTTAAACGTGACTGCTATATGGTCACTACTTTGTACTGGTATGTTAACCTAGATATCCTAGACCAGGAGCTGATCATTTAGTAAATAATCCAAGTTTAAGGATTTTCCATCCCTACATTATACGGCGGAGTCACACACATGCTCAGTCACTTCGGAATTTTCAAAGTTTGTGACAAGTCAGTTTTGAAACTACCATGTGAGAGTTGTATACTATTCATTCAGATTTAGGGATGGAGAGTTGAAATCTTCAGCTAAAAACGGTTGATCAAACCCCAGGAATAATACTTGCAATATCACGTCAGTCAGTTCATCCTTCTTAAATTGAGTGTCCAGTAAATCTCTCCAATAAAGTATCTCAAGCAATTCGTGCTGAAGCTATATCAGCACGATTCTGTCATGTTGGTTCGTTGGGTTCCGTACGGTGTTACGGATTTTAAATGAATATTACTATATATCGTCATTCCACCTCCTGTTTTGTGTACGATAGCTCATCGAAAGTGTCATGCTTTGAAAGCTCACCTTGAAATATTCACCTGATAACACTTATTTTTGGTTTGTCCTATTTTACTCCTCAGTCCTCTTAAGTTGCTATAAAGGTTCTTGATAGCTTGTCTCTCTAGCGGGTGCGGCTCTGCAGAAAAGTTCGTCATCCGATTACTAAACAAGTTGATCAAACAGGGTTGTCCAACTTTGTGAGAACTGGCCACCCCAGGTTGTTTGTTTGTATGATGTATTCAGTTATAGAGACCGTAATCGTCGCTTATTTTACAGTGGGTTTTTGATCGGGATCAACCGCTACTGATGAACGTCTTACTTAGCCTCCCTCTGGTGGTCTCGTTATCTAAGTTGGCTCAAATATCATCGACTGTAACTAGTCCAATTACTCTCCGTGCTGTACCAAGCTTTGCAGTTAGGTCTTCTAGGTTTCTGAATTTCACAACCATCAGACACGGATACTTAGTGGTAGTGAGGTATGACGGACGAGGTA
Organism: Schistosoma turkestanicum; assembly: GCA_944470395.2. NCBI lineage: Eukaryota > Metazoa > Platyhelminthes > Trematoda > Strigeidida > Schistosomatidae > Schistosoma > Schistosoma turkestanicum. The sequence goes on from OX103975.1 coordinate 8,833,052, forward strand.
GCCTAGAAACACCAACTGCCATGGTGGTGTGAAGGCCTATGCTTGATGATAGCCACCTCTATCATTGATTATCATATTAGTGAGCTTCATCCAAGCTAGTACTAACCAGCTCAGGCTCTCAGTGAACCAGAATTCTTGCTCATTCTGACCACATTTAGAGTGGGTAGTTAACAGGAATGTTTGTAACAAAGCTTTCAAATCAGTAAAAAATGTAGTGGAAATTTCTGTTTATTCCGAGTGTTTCACAAGCTTCAGATGCAAATTTTGAGACATTCTAGTTTTAATTCCAACAGACGACCCAGGAAATTCAAAAATTCAATTTTTACTAAGATTATGTGCTTTTTTACACATAATTTAGTTTAAGCTTACTGACAGTGAATTGCGGGAATACAGTCGGTATCGTTGCATCTAAATGTCTCGCTCATCGAAAGAAGATTGGGTTTGTAGCGATCCAAAGTAAGATTACCGATCTTCCCAAATGCATTTTCAGATGTAAAAATGTGAATTTTGCTAAGAGAGAGAAATGCAATCGTTGCGACAAACCTAGGAAATTTGGGGCGGCGGTTAATGCTGGTTTAGAGGTCGGGAAACAGTTAGCTGAAAAAAGCAAAGGTCTTTTCAGTCCAGATGATTGGATATGTAAGACGTAAGTGCGCGCTGAACATCTTTAATGATTTAAAAAACAACCTTGTACTGTAGTTCACGCAACAGCTTCACCCTGGTAGCTACTCTTTCTGAGTTATATTACATATGTTGCCTTGTCTAAAATAACAATTAGTGTGACATCCTTTTCATTTAAAAATTTCCTGGGCTTTTCTTCAAGACCTCTCGATCCTGATAAATATGAGTCAGTGTTTCCTTTCTTTTTTAGTGATGCCAAAGTGCAGCGTATAATGTAGTCCATTTCAGAAATTACCTAACGTACTTTTAACTACTTACATGTCTCAAAATAAAGTTAAACATCAAGATAAATCAATTTCATGGTTTTCACCACTAACTAACACTGGTTACAGTGCAAGAATCGCATTACGGGGTCTGTGTCTGTAGTCTCAGTAGTTCATTCCCATAATTCCAATCAATTTATAGCAGCGTAGAACTTCGCACGTAAATCAGTTCAAGTTGCCATTACAGAGATGCAATTGTCGATTCAAATCCCATAGTAGTAGAGGTGGCAAAGCTATTAGCAGTAATCGGAGAGATTAGGGTTCCAAGATATTCAAGAAGTAGAATCTAGTGAAATAAACTTGAGATGAAAAAGATAAAGTGATGAGGAGTTTAGGATTTGAGAGAACACGAAGAATGAATGCACCTGCGCCATTGTGAACGATTTTGAGCCACGTCATTCAACGTCTCCAACCATCGATCACTATCATCTGGAGGACCCCATCCAAGTAGTTTGAACTAAGTTTATGCCGTTCATGATTTTTGGTGAAATTCGTCTGCTAAACTGCTTATGTGCGTAGCTCTCCTAATGCCACACCGATACAGTGCTATGTTCATTGACATTCAATTGTTTCCCATTTTTCAGTGGATTAAAAGAAGTCATTGGATGTGGCAGCATTCGACAGTAATAACTAATCTTAGTCATATCTCCCAGAATACTTATGATAATGAGGTGTCTAGTATTCCGACACTACAATGTCACTTTTTGGTTTTGGATAGTGATTTTCGATAAAACTCCTGATTGTTCTCAAGTTCATCACTTTGTAATTACAAAAATAAACTCAGGCTTTATTAGACTAAAAGGTCCCAAACTCTCATATTCATCAACTTTTCCAGGACACTTCTGAAACCTGTAGTTGCCAGTCCTGCCTTCACTTCACCGGTAAACAACATGATTAGTATGTGAAATATTTTTGCCAAGTTTTCGTATAACTTGTATATATTAGGTGAAAAGGCATAGTTTGTTCTCTGGTTTTTCACTTCTCCCTTTTTCGCTATAACTATGCTTTTCATTATAAACACATCGTTATCTGGGTATCTTTTACGCATCAGTAGTTTAACAAGTTGTATTAGTTTTAAGTAGTTTTGCTTGAATCTCTGTCATTCCGAATTATTACAAAAGCTTTCTAACTCGTTCGAAGATAAAGTGCAGAATGTCATATTCTTTGATGCACAGTTCTTTAATCAGTAGATAAATTGTGAGTTGTCTTGTATTCTCATAGTATTTTTATTTAAACACTGTAGATGTGGTAATATCAACTGGGCACGTCGAAGTACTTGCAACGTGTGCAACGGCTCGAAGATCGACATACAAGGCGAAAGAACAGGTTATGGTGGTGGTTTTATGGAGCGTGATGAGGTAGTAGAATACAGAGAACGTAGAGATTCAGATGATGAGTTTGATGAATTTGGTCGTAAAAAGAAAAGTTTCCGAAATAATCAAAACAAACAACCCAGTAACCATGACTCATCCGATTTTGGCCACAATTCTGTTACACAAGATCGTGATAAAGATGATGAGGATGAGAATGGTAATAATAAAAGTGATGATAGTGAAAATGAAGATTCTGGTGATGATGTTGACCTGTCTAAGTATGATATTTGGGGAGCAGAAAATGACAATTCTGGTGATGAGTTATCAAATGAACAAAAACCTGCATCTTCACAAGAAGCTGTAAAAACTAGATCACATAGTCGTAGTCACTCATCTTCCTCAGATTCGGATTCAGATTCTTCTTCATCTTCTAGCCAAACCTCACATTCATCTCAATCGGACTCATCAAGGTATTTTGAATTTGAGATATTTTATGTTAAATGTTGTGTTAAAAATGTATTTCCAATCTCAAGGTGTTTAGTGACCCTACCATTATAATTAACAAACTATTTTATTTATTTAAACACATATTGATACCGAAGGGCATCGGAATAAATTTTCACTGTGCAATACGAAAATGAGATTGTTAAGAGAGAGAAAGTGAGCCTAAAAAAACGAAGTTAATAAATGCACATGGATAAATGAATGGAAGTAAAATCAAAAGTGGAAGCTATCCCGTTAAGAAAAATACAATCCGAAATGATCCTTCATTTAGGTAAAACCAATTATTGTATGACTACCACTGGATTCTATTCTAAGCCATATCCGATAACTCCTCAAACCAATCTGTTGCAGTATTTTTAGGACTTCAACCAGGAAGTTGCGACAGACTGACATGTATCAGTCCTTCACAGCTCTCTTTCATACCACTGCACTGAACGCTTTTTCCACCCAGTCGTAGCTTCGGAAAATAAGGCGTGATATAGAATTTACTGTAATTACAGTCGTGGGACATGCCCAAGCCACTGGAGTCGGTGTTTTTAGATGATGCCACCAATTGGCATGTCGTCGCTGTGTCAAAACACATTTCCAAGATTCTGCATTACTAACATAGTGTAGCCATCCTGTGTCACTAAATCTTTCATTGACTAAACGCAAAGTCGTCTAACATCCCCAGTTGACGTTTCACATACCTTAAGCAAAACTGCTATCACCAATGTATTGGAAACCCAAGCTTTTACGAACAGACTAACATCGAAAATTCGACAAAGATGACTCAGAGCATCTACCTATAGGAGTTAAAAAACCCTTATTCCAAACCAATGGTGCACATGGGCTCCAAGGTCCTGGAAAAAGTGGCGTATAGACTTATTATTAGTCACCGGCTACCATGGACTACACCTAACATTGCTGTACTGCCATGTGGATTAAACCTGTAGGTTAAAGGCTCGGGGAATGGTCTCTTGAGAAACCGCCAGCTCCAGCTTGGACACCCGGTCATTATTCTAGCCCATACACAAATTAATTGATTTTTGTAGCGTACAAATATTTATGTGCCCATCCTTACAAATAATCAAGTGTTTAAACTGTGTGGCTTGACAATCAGACAGCCAGCTACATCGTACAACTTCGTACGTACGTACATTAGTTCGAGTTGTCACATTAGCACAGAAACGCAATCGTCAATTCAAACCCCATTGTGGTAGATGTAGTGGAGATATTAGAGCTAATGAAGATGATAATGGTCCGAAGAAATTATCCAAGAAATATAATCTAGTAAAATAACTTTAAAGAGAGAAAGGTTAAGATGATGAAATGCCCAGAGGGGTAGGATTTAAGAGAAGCCAAAGTATGGATGCACCAGCACCATTGCAAACGATTTTAAGCCATGTCATTCAAGCTCCCTAACCATCTGGTTACTATCATCTCGCGGACCCCTATCAGGCAGTCTACATCTGCCAACATGGCTCAATCCATTTGTCAGTGAGTTCATGGATTTGTGCCACGTTTTGGTCTAGCTCTCACTAGCTTTCTTCCAGCCTACTCCTACACCGCGAAACATAGTTCGACGAGGCAGTCGGCGGTTGAGCATTCTTAACACATATCCCAACTACCTCAACTGATGAAGTTTCACTACTTCATCTATTGATCTGCTATCCTTACCTAGTACCCGTTTCCTAACAACTACATTACTTACTCGATAGTCCCAAGATAAACGAGTAATGCTTCGAAGACACCTATGATCGAAAACCAGTAACCTAAAAATGTTATCTACCGTTACCGGCTATGTTTCACCGCCATAGAGTAGGACGTAGCGAACTGTTACGCAGTAGACTCGTCCTTTGGCTAACAGACGGATATCTCACCCACACCATAAGCAACGCAAATTGGCAAAAGCTAATCGAGCCTTCTGTATCCGTACTAAAATTTCGTCAGACACCAGGCGATTAGCACTGATAAGACTCCTAAAATAAGTGAAGCAGTTGTGTGCCATCGCCTTACCTGTGGTATTTGTTTACAAAGCCTTCAAAATATTCATTTACTTCTCAGGCATACTGCTCTTCAAAACAACTAGTTCCTTTAATAAATTTTGATAGAACAGAACAGAATCTGGTCACCAGATTGTTCGAAATATATGGCGCAAATACATCACATTTTCCAGATCAATTACGTCTTCTCACTGTTCTATCAAAAAATACTTGTCTTCAGCAGACAATTCTGGAGAATAGTTCTGTCTAGTAAATCAAGCAAATCACTAGTCTACAGACTAGTTATAATAGACTGGTGAAATTGTTAATACAACTTTTGTAACACTAAGAAATTAGTTCATTTAGTATCAACCAATTTTTCAATGTTTTAAATGGATATCTAAATTTTTATGAATTAAATAGTTTGACTGAAAAATCTTTGTAGTAATCCTAGATAACATCAATACGAAACTCAAAAAAAAAATTAGATTTTAAATTTTCCTAAATGTCCAGTTTGTTGTTCTCTTTGACATTTACCGGTATATGAGATTACATTGTTAGTAACTAACTGATTTGTCACTGTATTCGTAGTATCATCATTGTTTGACATTTCTAACACAATTGAATAGAATAACTTGATAATTATATCAATGTCCTATTCTACCATACTATCATGATTCTACCATACCATCAGACCAAAACATGGCAGAAATCCATGAAGTCATTGACTAGTGGACTGAGCCATGTCGGTAATTGTCGACTACCTGGTTGGGGTCCGCGAGATGATAATAATTGATGGTTAGAGGCCTTGAATGACATGGCTCAAAATCGTCCGCAATGGCGCCGGTGCATTTATTCTTTGTGTTCTCTCAAACCCTAATCTTCTGGATTCTTCAACACCTCTAGTTTCGACTCTCTAAACTTTTCTCACTGAATCATACTTGTTGAATAGTATCTTCTAACCCTAACCTCTCCGATTACTTCTAATTCCCTTACTACCTCTACTACTATTGGATTTGAATTGACAATTATATCTCTGTGCTGATGTGGTATGTCAACATGAACTGATGTACTTACGTACGAAGTTCTACGTTGCATCTGACTGACTGACTGACCATCCTATCAACCAAATCAATTTCACGTTATTGTCTTATCACGTTTAAATATAATGATTTGTAGTAAATAATTATTGACTAACAGATTGTAGATCATGCTGTGCGCAAAAACGTTTCTCTCATTACCTTGTTTATTTATTGTAAATTTTAGTTCCCACAGTGAAGCATCTTCTAAACCTGAAAATCAAATCAAAAGCAAAAGATCTCATTCTAACAACGGCAATGCAAATAGTGATAGCGACAGTTCAACTCATGTAAACCACAAACGAAAAAGGCAATAATGGACAACAGCAATATGATCGATCGGTTGAGGTTCGGTAGAGAGAGGAGTGCCAATCTCTAATATAATCTCGACGCCCCGTGTCGCTTATATTTATATATATATGCATTGTATTTCGCGTGGTAGTTATTTCGCTACCGACCTTTTTTTATTATGTCTCAAACAAACCCGTAAACTCCAATCTAAGTGTTAATCAATGTGGGTTTATGGAAACTTCATAAAAACTAGTATATATGGACTGATATTGAGGTGTTCATCGACAGAAAAACGAAATACAAATAACAATAATACAATCAGCTAAAAAAACATTCACAGGCTGTAGTTTTATTAAATCTTGACTGTATGTAGATCTGTTAGGTTAAGCTTCATAGTCACCAACAAATTGTCTGAATACTAAGTTGGGGAAATTCAGTTTCAACACTAACATATGAAAAGCTTAGTTTCGTATAACATCTACCGTAATCTTCCTGTGTTCATCATCCTTGTGATAAATAGGATTCGTAAACTGCTGAATACTCAAATGTTTCTTTTCTTTGACAAGAATATAGTAGAGCTGTAACTTAATATTAGTTTGAACGACAGACCTTCAATGGGTCACATATTCAAACCATCCTTAATCTACTTTGGTCTATATAACTCTAACTATAGTTATCTGTGGACGTCTAAGTGATGAAGTTCATCCATTTGAATCTTAGCGTCAAATCAATTACAATCCAAGTTTTCTTTAGTATACTGTGGTAATTTTTATCCTATGAATTAACATAAAAATTGACAGTTTATTCTACTCAACCTCATTTTAATGGTATCCAACAATGCTTGTATCTGTCACACATTGGCTACTACAATTGTCAGAAATGAGAAATCACGCACTAATTACTATGTGGACGATTACTTGCCATTCATTCTCGACTAATTACTTGTTATTTTATAAGTAATTCATTCATACTATTTTAATTGGATATTTTACACAAATAGTTTTAATTTCCTAACATTTATTTGCATAGTCCATTACTAGTTAGTTGATCAGTAATTCTATCTCATAACTTGATCAACTTGAAAATCAAAACTAGTCTTGTTTTATATTAGTGTGTAAACTAGTCATTTTTTTGTTAAATCATTCAGGTTTTCATAAAAATTGCCATTTCTGTTTTTTCCATTGTTTACATTCATTTCATATTTACTGCGCAATCGTTAAAATAAATCCATTTCAGATTGAAACAATTTTTTGTCGGAAATCATTTTTAAGAAAAGTCTAGAGAAAATGTAGTCTGAATTGTGTAATAGAAAACGGATAGGAAGTAGTAGTTCATTAGGTAAAACTAAAAAATGAGTAATTCCTATGCTATTTCAAGTGTTTCTTTCTCAGTCAATACTTATAAGAGTACAAAATCGATGATGATTGTTCAAGTTGCTGAGAGAAACATGGATGTAATGCTACGTGTGTTTATGTCATCAGTTTAATTGTAGTAACTGACTCGAGATATGTAATATGAATCAGCTATGTATGGGGGAATTCAGTTAAGTCACTTATATTGACTAGTTCCTCCTGAAATAATATCGCTTTAGTAATCAATCCCATAGACAGCAAGAAATTAACCATGTGTCATACAAACGGAATGCATTCTCTTAATAAGTACGTAGACTCTTGATTGTTAGGCAAGTAAGTATCCATCTCTGTCAAAGCTTTCCACAACCAATATTCAATAGTAAATTATTGAAGTAAGTAAAATGCTTTGTTACTTCGTTTTCCTGCATTCGGATAACTGGAAAGTCATGGTAATTTTCTAACTCCTATCATCAGTGAATGAATGAATGAATCTTGTATTTTATCTATAAATGCCCTAATTTTTTTTATATGGACAAAGTTATATATAATGCAATCGAATAAAGGCACTCGTCACACTAAATTCTACTCATTAAATTTCATTTTTTTTTTAAATATATATATATAATCAGGTAATTGATTTTTTTTAATTTATTTTAATCGTAATATACTTTTAAGCTTACACTGAAAGCTGATTGTTTACTCGTATTTTTTTCCTTCAAATGCTCCAAATTCATATTTGATTAATGTTCACCATGGCGGGAAAATTGTGTTCATCTCACGTCTCATTCTTTCACAATCAATTCTGTGTTGGCATTTTTACACATCATAAACATTAATCAACAATCAGGTCACACACTCTTTTAAAGCAATAGCTTTTTTTCCATTCTCTTTTGTCCAAAATATAAGTTGCAGCACAATGACATCAGTGTATATTGTTCATCATTTTATTTGTCAACTTCAATGTATTTATCTTTTTGAAATTTTATTCTCTTTCTAGTGTGTGTGTTGTGTGTGTATGTGTGTGCGTGGTATTGCTATTGAAATTTCTTTCTTAAGACCAAGGTTTATTTGAAGACTCTGAATACAATTGTTCTGTTCTCTTGTGATTGTAAGACTAGTTAATTTTACACTCACTCATCTTGTACAGTGCTTGTATTATGCTTAACTATGCATATTAATTTATATAAAACATCTTGTATTAACTTTGTATTATTTCTATACACTTTGGCGATTTTGTATTAAAACTATTCATATTCGTTTATTGTAGAATTAATTAGCCTGTTGTACGGCAAATGTGTGTTTCACATTAGTCTTATTCTGTAGTGAAGTCTGTATATAATGTTAGTTACTTGTCTAAGTATTATCGAGGCCAACAATTTAGACACTATATTAGCTAAACTGATTCCTCTGTGATTGCCGCAAGTTGACATTTGACCTTTTTTATAGACTGGGGCAATTGTTGATTCAGATCAGTTCGATGAGATAACGTCCAGATTCCACCTTAGATTTCAGTTTATCTAGCTGCTAAAACTGAACCACCATGTTCAAAAATTTGAGGGGTCAACCTAACAGCACTCACTTTCGATTTCTTATAGCCTTTTCAACTTCATAAAGAGTCGGAGGACTGACGTCGATTCGCCATTCAGCTTGACTGAAGATCGTGGGTAACCTAAGTGTGGCTGAAGGCCAATTGAAAATGAATAATAAAACCATCCTTTTCTGAGATAGTCTCAATTACATTCCTAATACCGGTTTACTTGTTGTGTCTGAATAGTTGTCTACTGTCGTCTATCCCTGTCACCTTTTCCATCTCCCTTGATTTAGCTAGCCACCACTGTTTGCGATCATTGCGTAGGCTTTTTCTCAGCATGCGCCTAAGCTGACTCCGCCTTTCAGAGCCAGACGCGGTGCGCTGCTGTTTCCACAGCTCTTTTGATATCATTCCAAGCTGCCTCATGGTGGGCATGATTTACTACATGGCTGCCTGTTTTTCTAGTTCCTGAAATATACTCTTAGCTTTATTATTATTAAGTAGAGCCTTAAGAGGTTTCCTTGCGATATTTTTCGTACGTCCAGTAACATGCAAACAAATATGCGCTCCTTCTAGAACATGGTCTAAGTCTAAACAAGTGCTCCAGAAGGAGAGGCAGTTTTCAATAGAGCCTGTCCACCGATGGCTTATAACGATATGATCTAGTTGTGTCCAGCGTTGAGACGAGTTCGGGAGTCGCCAGGTCAAGAGATGCTTTTCCTTATGCCTAAAGTTAGTGTTTGCTAGAAATAGTTGGTTATGTGAGCATAGTTGCAACAAACGGTCGTCATTGTCTGTTCTCTGAGCCACAACCCCACAAGATCCACCCAGGTGTCTTTCCTTTTCACCTAGTCTACCTACTTGGGCGGTAAAGTCACCAGCCATGTCAGAGTGCCTAAATTCTTGAAGACGTTTAGAGAGGTTTCTGTAAAATTCATCTTTTACCTCGTCTGAACTGCAGTCAGTGGGAGCGTGTATAGATGCGACGAAGAGGATTGATGATTTCACTCGGATCTTGTATTTGCGTTTCGGAGACGCAACATACGATTGTACGGGATTCCAGAGTCCTAGCTAATGAAGCCTGTTTCCCTGGCAGAAATTTCGAACAATGAAAGCTCCAGTATGTAGTTTAGAGCGGGTTAATGGAGACCAGGAATCAAGTTTCATGAACCTGAAACGTCAGCTGCACGAGGCAGAAAAGGAATGACAGAAGGATCGGTCGTGGAAATAAGTGAGATGTTAGAGGTGTAGGAAGGATTTGATTGTGACCAATTTTGTCTCGTGTGTTGTTACGGGTATGAGGGCGGATGTAACTTCCCGGATGCCCACACTGTGGGAGGGAGCTTCTTTAGGGACCTGAAAATGGAGTTGGATTAGTGTTAGTCTTGGTGACCTAGTAGCGTGATCAGAGTCAAAGGGACAAATGATTAAGGCCAGTCACACATGACCTTTTTAGGGGATGTTTTGGAAGTGTTAGCTCCTCTCTTGTTTAAAAGGCTTTACTGCCGGAGACGGAAATCGGTGAAGTAAGGTGAAGTGTGACATCTTTAGGGTCGACCTCTCCTCACCCTTTACTTCCTTGTGAGAAGGCAGCATTGCTGCAGATGCTGGCTGTCCAAGAGAAACACCTTGTTGCCATCACACCTCTCTACAGTCAGTAGTGCGACTTCGTCCTCAGATCTTGAGTAGCTGCTTTTAGTCTTACCGTTCTCCAATCGACCTGCCTGGCATGGTGGAACCCACAGGAACATATGTTCCAGCCAATATAGGTCGGTTGAGTCATTACGATAAGCAACATCGACCACCACGCTAAGGTGGCAGCTACGGTCGGGAGAGGTGACAAAGAACAATTGAGTCTTAAGGATAGCTATAGCTTGATTCCGACCACATGAAGATTGTTCTATGCTTACAAATAAATCTGTTGATGGAAATTGAGTTCTAGTGTTTAAAGATACAGAAACCTAATAAAGTCCTATCTAATAGCATGAAGCGGCTAGTTTATTTATGTTTATCCAAAGCATTTTCCCGAACAATAATCAGATACCCAAAACTATCATTGCTAGTGTGTTCCACGTCTAACTCAAACCCACTCGGCGAGGGCCAAAGCAGGCACATTGTTAATGAACTCAATAATCAGATAGTTCTATTTCAGTGAACATGTTTAGTAGGCTGAGAGAAGTTGAATATATTTATTGATCGATTCCAATTAGTAGGATGCTGTCACTATTCAAATTTGATAAATTTTCGTAATATGAGTTCCTTTTACCAGTAGTGCTTTCGAACAAATATGTTTATTAAAGTCGGTAGTTCATTACTCCGCAACTCTGAGATTTTTTAGTTTCCAAACTAAACTAAGTTGCTTTTGGTTGAAAGGCAATCAATTTTTTCGAATAAATGATGACTGAAACCTACAAAGAATTTAACTCGTCTATGGATTCGGAAAACTTGTTTCCATAATTTAAACTCTATAACTTTTCTCCTATAGATCTACAGAATATCACTGTTATTATGTTGTCACTACTACTTCTTTTACTTCAAAGTATGTATGTGATTGTTGTTGTTATATAGTTGTGAAGATTGTTGAGTTTCATGGGAATCATGAATTGATCAATTGTAAGACCACCGTTAGGAACCTGGAAGTACTGGACGGCAGTTTCATCCTATTATGGGACTCATCACTAGTAACTAACTTCCTGAGGAACTCCTTGGAGTTCTAGTGAGAAGCCATTACCAGTGGAATTCAACTTTGTTGGGTGTACGTAGTTACCTCCAGAACGCAATGGATAAGGTTGCGCAAAGCCGTGGATTGGTCGAAGTTAGATATTATCACCTTTGCTGTCGGCTCACTAATCAAGAGTTGAGCATTCTCACGCGATTCCACAGATCCTGGGTTTGATGCCCTTGTGTGGGTTCCGTGGATGCTCACTGCTGAAGAGCCTCATACTAGGACGAAACGGCCATGCAGTGCTTCCAGGTTTCTAATGATAGTTTTTCCGTGACCAATTTACATTTTCAATATATGATTGTTGTTTGAAGAAAACTTGGGATTGTTTGTCTGTGACTTTATCAGCCCTCGAATCCTGTGTTCTTCTTACGAATTCCACATCTTTTGACTACTACAACAGAGCTACCAGTTTATTGATTTTCTCACATTAATGTTAAATAATGACCTACATTTGTTGTTGAAGAACTCTGCATCGAACCAATGAGATAACGTAAGTTTTAATAAACTTTATTTTAGCTAATAGGATACCACAACCCCTTTCGCTTTTAGTTGTACCTACTAAAAAAGACAATCTTACCGAGAAGTTTTGTTTGTAAGCATCAAAGAATACTGATTTAAACAAATAACACTCAGATATAAATACATTTAAAACAATTTCAGTAATAGGATAACAAGTCAACACACTAAAATACCCATTGTTTAATGAGAACATAAAGTCTTTTATTAGTAGTAATAATAAAAGATAACTCAATTAGGAAATTTGGCTTGTAGGAAAAAAACTCATATTCACAAACCAAAAAGTAATCAAACAATCAGCAAAATTATTTTCGGGATGTAATATACCAGACAATAGCATAAATTGGGGCACAGTTTTGGAGGTTTGCGTTTTTACACATTTGAAATCATTAATCAATCATCATTGTTAGACCATCCCTAGATCAATCAGAGTTGGACATTAACACCGTTGGATGCCGGCCCAGTGGTCCGATGGTAAGGCGTTCGCCTACAATGCCAAAGGTCCCGGGTTCGAATCCTGCGAGGAGCAGGAGTCGTGGATGCGCACTGCTGAGGAGTCCCATAGTAGGATGATACGGCCGTCCAGTGCTTCCAGATTTCTAATGGTAGTCTAACAATGATGATTGATTAATGATTCCAAATGTGTAAAAACGCAAACCTCCAAAACTGTGCCCCAAAATAGCATAAATGCTGGATTTCAACTTTATACACGCAAAAAAATAAACTACTATTTATATTATACAGTAGTAAGTTTCAATTTTAGATCAGAATTATGCATAGGAAAACGATGTCAGTTATTAGTTTCTTTATCTTCATGTGCAATTACGTAAATAAACATTCGTAACATGCAGAAAATATCTATTCGCAGTCTTCTTTTTTTCCTACATCATATACTGATACGTTCTTTTCGTAACTTACATCATTGGATTATGTGTGTGAATGCGAAACTGATCGTCATACAATTATTATTATTCCTCAAAATCTTCAAAATAAGTTAACAGCCTTACACTGATAATCGATCATTTGTCAGACATTGCTGAACAATGAAGCCAAAATTACGAACAGCAATTTTAATAAAGCATCCAAGTCATGACAAAACTCATTAAGAAGCATTACTTCTCAAGGTCATTGTTCCAAGCATGAAATCTACATTAAATAAAGCACACCCTACTTGTGCTTAATCACCTGTATCTCTATTATTATCATCATCAGAATACTTACATTGGAATCATGAATTAATCATTATTAAACCACCAGGAAGTACTGCACAGCCGTTCTAACCTAGTATGAAACTCTACGACGACCCCTGCTTTCGGGAATCGAACCTAGGACCTTCGGTTTTGTGCGCGAACGTTTAACCTCTAGACTACTGAGCCGGTATCCAACGATGTTAATGTCTAACTTTGATCAATCGGACAATTTTTCCGTAAACATACCCACTGTCTTTGGTAGTTACTGCCTAAACCGGATAAGGTGTAATAATATACTTACTTTTCAAGAAAAATAGATAAACTAGTAACACTTGAGACTGTGATTATAAATATAAAGCGACTGCTATGGGATTAATGCCGTGATAAATCAATATAAACAACACCGTATTATATACAACCAAACGTATCTACTGAGTATTTGTCGTAAGAACCTTAAAATTACGACTATTGTTAATGAATTCACTCTACTTTTCTGAACATCAAATCATTTATTTTATTTATTTAGCGCAGAAAATTAAATATTGAAATATTTCTGTTTTGTTGCTTACATAAAATATGGAAGCGTCCGGACAGAAAAATAAGACGTTTCTCGTTTCATGTTAATCTTCGTAGATTCGCAATACACGGCTACATAAGAGATTGTCAAGTCAGTGGGTGTAAACACTAAATCAACCTACTCAACAGATCATGATACTTTTGAGTGTGTGATAAAATCAAATGAAAACTAGTTAGGATCTGGTTAGAGATCAGAACGAGACTAGATTATGACACCAATGAAATGCGATCAACAGGTGGAAATCAGTTTTACTTATAAGTTTATCTCTTATAATCAGACAGTTACATTCAGCCTAAGAACTAGAAGATGTTATGACTTCTGTTTTTAGACTATTCTAATGGAATGATTGTTCAGGACCAGTCAAACTCCTAACTTCTAAATGCTGACAAGTAGTCGTTTGTTCATACATTCCATGCTATACTTATAACTTTTTGTTATATCAACAAAGTGTCAATTACACATTTTTTAAACCATGAATCGATCAATGTTAGACTACCATTAGAAACCTACAAGCACCTACACGGCCGTTTCGTCCGTGGTATGGGATTCATCGGCGACATTGCGCATCCACGACTCCTGCACCCAACAGGATTTGAACCCAGGACTTTCGGTATTGTGTGCGAACGCCTAACCCCTGAGCCGGTATCTAACAGTGTTAAAATCATCGATGCGCATTGCTGATGAGCCCAATATCAGGACGAAACAGCTGTCCAGTGCTTCCAGGTTTCTAATGGTGCTAGTCTAACATTGATCGATTCATGGTTTCAAAAATGTGTAACTAAACACTCTTCACAACCCCGTAATGAAAAAGTGTGAATTGTTTTAATTTTATTTAAAAGTTTTTTTTTTAAAAAAACCAATGAGAATACATTGAAAGTTCAATCGTTAATTTGTTTTTTCTTATTTCAAAAAATGTATATCTATCAAATGGAATAAATGAGCGCGACAAAAAAATGAACGCTGGTGGTAAGTAAATATATTATTGAAAATAGTACATTTTAAAAAAGTAACTTGCACTAAAATATGACTGAAAGAGGAATTACTGAACAGTAATGAAAATTGACATCTAATTACACTTAGTACTGATTGTTAACCTATTGGAGCATTTCCTGTCTGTGTGTACTAGTGCTTTTTTCCTCTGTCAATTAAATATCATTAAACAAGATTTTTGAATAAGGGGTTTGAAATATTAAAATATCTATTATATTACAAGTTATTTGTTTATTTTTCATTTCAAATATCTATTTTCTCTAGTTCATGTAAATTATTCAAAGTCCAAAATTAAACTCATCAAAATTATTCAATATATATATATAAAATTAAATTGATAAAAACATTTTGAATAAACAAATCGACATGATTCCTGTTTTGTTTATTTTATATTATTGTAGTTGATTTCTGATTGGACAATAAATTTCCATTGATTCTAGGAAGCAGTAAACAGACTAGTTGATTGTGATTGGCTCAATGCCTCATGAATTTAAATCAATTAGCATATGCAAAACAAAAATAATTGACCAATCATTATTCAATTTAAACATCTATTCACACTTGATCATTATTGAACATGAATACACACAGAATGCATACAACTGTTTTTTTTTCTTAGAAATATTTATAAAATAATGTCTTTATCTGTAAGTTACATCATGCACAAAGTATACTTAAAATACAAGAAATTCTGATATGATATGATATATATATATATACTAGATTATAAGTTGTTTAAAATAACATTGGTTAACTTGTGTTAACAAATGAACAGTATGTGGAGTAAGTATTCAGAAGTGACAAAAACAAAGGGCTTTAACAATAGTATGCATTATGGTTTATTGATCGATTGATTATTATTATTATTATCATTATTAATATTTTCATATTCAATAGTAACTATATTTGTTTTACGAACAGTCTGATTAGTATGTTTGAATTGATTCATGTTTGTTTGATCAGATTCATAGCCATACGGTGAATAGCCTCCACCATCCACTACTGTACTAGAATGAGTGAATTGGGAAGCAGAGACAATCTTATTCTGATTAGTTGATAATTTAGTTGGATTCTCATTACTAACTGGATTCGATTTAGATATATAAATAATTCGAGGATTTCGCGGATTCACCTTATACTCATTGTTAATACTATTATTAATATTATTATTACTATTGTTAATATTCATATCTTGAGCATTGTATTTTGTTGATTGATCAATTGACACTGTTTTCCAACTAGTTTTATTTGTATCAATTATTTGATTAGGATAAGAATTTGTACATTGTACCGTTGTTTTTACATAACCTGTACTCGGCAGTTTGTTGGTGTTTTGTTCATCCAAATAATTGATACTGGCAGTCGATGTCAATTTTCTTGTTGAATCAATCAATGTTTCTGTACTGCCAGTTGGAGTATGTTCAGCATTGGTGGGATGATATGAAATCGAATTGTTTTTCAAATCATTGGTATACTTTGAATGAATTTTAAATGGATTATTATTCGGATGATATACAAAGTCCGATTGTTGAACATCCGATCGATGACGATCAATCTACACAGTTGAAGAAGAGTTTAGTTAAATGAAAAAATGAAAAAAAAACAGTATGTACTGTAGGTCATATCTAGTAAAAAATATTGTAGAACTGAATGAGGTTTAGCGATCAATATTATATTCTACCTTTGTAAAACTACAAAACAATGGAGTGAAAATACTCATGAAAAATCATAAATCACTTTCATATCCTGTCATCTGAAGTAATAAATACCACCAAATTGATTAGTTAGACGAGTCTTACTGGTAATCATCGTCGTCCGTGAGAACTGCTGACGAGTTCCATACCAGGACGAAATGGTTGTCCAGTGCTTTCAGGTTCCTAATGATGGACTAACAATCGACTGATTCATGATTTCAATGATCATCTATTAGCAGATCCATAGTTTACACTGTGATAATTCGGAAATTTATTTATATAGTGAATAGCTCAATAGTCAAACATCGTACACTGTTAAAACTGACCGGGAATCATTCTCATATATTTTTCGAGAATGTCTGACAAAAAAAGCGAATCTTTGAAACAGCATATCATCATACCTAAAAAAAAGATTTTTGAACTTATTTTCAATTGGTTACGCTACTGACATCATTAGATAAGCATTGAAAACCTTGGAGCATTAGACAGGTGTTTACTCCTTGTTAACAAGACCGCAGGTGCTAGGTTCGAATCCTGCAAGGTGCAAGTGTTGTGGATGAGCATTACTGTTGAGTCCTGTACCAGGATGAAACGGCCATCCAGTGCTTCGAGGTTTCTAACGGTGGCCTAATAATGCTTGTTGGTTAATGATTTCAACGTGTAAAAACACTGATCTATATAACTGTAATTCAGAAAGATTGTAAATATCTGCTCCTAAGGAAGACCTACATTAAAACAAAACAGTTATTCAGTGCTTCTAAGTTTTAAACAGTCATCTAATTTAGATTGATTAGTGATCTCATTAATTTTTTTATTCAATTACTTGAATAACACCAATCTGTATTTTGTCACTATTTACAAAAGAAACTTTACGTTGTTTCATTTTACAAAGTATGTAGGAAACTAGTTTATCAATACAAATGAAACTGTGGAAAGTTTTTTTCTCAAGAATAATGTATTTACTCATATTCATCAACATATGGTATGTTTAACTTTTAATAAGCTAGCTAGCTGACTACTTTTCATAAACGAATGCCTTGACCCTCATTCCTCCTCGCTTTACATTATGCACTGAAGAGAATTTCAACAGCAGAAAAAAAACATCCATACATCACCTTCTGGCTCTTAATGAATGCTAAACAAAGGCTAATCAGCACTGCAAACTATAAAACTAAGCAATCCTTCCGAAGATTCTGTACTATGAACATATTTTCACTAGATGATATAAGCCTATAAAGCACTTAGAATCAAATGATATCTCAATGGTTGAATTACTGTTCCAGACTTGTTGGTATCTGGAAAACCGAAATAGTTGAAAGCAAATTTCCAGCTGATCCCATTATTTCTCAGGCGTTAAATCATTTGTATTTGGAATCTCTTCAGTCCGTCAGTTGCAACGTAGACCTTCGTACGTAAGTACATCAGTTCATGTTGCCATACCACAACATTAGCACAGAGATGTAATTGTCAATTCAAATCCAATAGTAGAAGAGTTAGCAAAAGGTATTAGAAGTAATCGGAGAGGTTAGGATTAGAAGATATTATTCACGAAGTATGATTCAGTGAGAAAAGTTAAGAAAATCAAAACTAGAGATGTTTAAGAATCCAGAAGATTAGGATTTGAGAGAAGCCATTGAGAACGGTTTTGAGCCATGTCATTAAATGTCTCTAACCATCGATTACTATCATCTCACAGACCTCAACCAGGTAGTCTACACTTACCAACATAACTCTATCCAGTTGTCAGTGACTTAATGAATTTGTGTCATGTTTCGGTTTGGCCGCCCTCTTCAGAGTACAGCCATTGGCGAAGTACCTGGAACTTTGTTTATGAAAGTTTTAATAGCGATGTTTGCTAACTGTTAAAATTTAGCTTTGATTTCTCAAAACTTTAGACAAAATATATTTAATGCAGTAGTCGTTTGTTTACTACCAAAGACAACATTTAATAATAAAAATTATACTACTATAAAAATATAAAATAGTATATTTACATAGAGTAAATGAATTAATTACCTTGACAGTGGTGACTTTTCTGTCATTGACATTATTTCCGGTATGATTAAATTTATTTTGTTGAATATTTTTATGAAAGTAATCATCATTATAATTCGATGTAGTTAATACATCTCGTACACCATTTGAATATGAATTATTTGATGATAGTTTCAATGTATCTAAACGTGGTAACTCTTCATAGACATTTTGTTCATTGAATTGTTTAAAACTTTCTCTATGTTCATTGTTATCACAGGCATCATCATCATCATCATCCTCTTCATCCTCTTCATCATCAGAATCATGGTCATTAACATTGTGATTGATGTATGTTTACTTCTAGTGTTATCACAAATACTATCCAATTCTTGATCTAATATCAATGTAAGATTACCTCTTTTGAAATCTTTACGTTTTTTACTAAATGCATTCAAATACGATAGACGTTTAATGGAAGGTTTAAATTTATGCATTTTAAAATTATGATGATGATGATGAATGCTGGTGTTTGTTGTTGTTGATTGTTCCCTGATGAACATGAAAGTGGACTACAACTGACCAACTCAATACCTGGATCATCGAAAATTCTTCTTCCTTATCAATGGTGATGGTTCGTAATTAGCTGGATAAGATGCCAACGATGATGATGACGATGGACTGATAGTTCGAGAAAATGGCGGTGATCTATGACTAAACGTGGAATAATTACTTTGTTCTGAATCGAAATCGATGACTCTTGATGTACGATATCGATCGGGTGCTGCAACTTGATCAAGAAATAAAACACTTCGATGACCACGATTTAAATGTTGATCATTTTCACTATCGGATTGGTCACTACCATTTAAATGGGATGATCGATCGGTCGACTCAAATCTACGCCTGACATCTGGAGGTGAAGATCGAAGATTCACTAGAGACATACTAGTTACATTATCGGAACTAAAAGTTTTACTCTCTAATGAATTAACACGAGAACTTGATCGAAGAATTGACTTTGTAGGTGTATGAGTTCCACAGGTCTGGATTAATTAATTCAAAAAATAATTAGATTACAGAAGTTAGAATTAGGAAAATTCAATAAAGATGACCATGATAAATTATTGATTTGGTTAAGATGGTCGAACAGTTGTTTGCTTTCAGGAAAACAACTCTGAAATCTCATGTGAATTGATTTAAGTCGTTAAAATCATTGAATATATAAAATCATCCATGCCCTATTGAATACATAACTAACATCCATAGTACTGTTCACCATGGATTTTCCACTGAGGTGTGTACACTATCATGATTAAAATTATGAAATCTCAGTGAATAACAATCGCATTATGACAATGCACCTGGACATTCAACAGTGGTTGTCCACAGGTTTACAGTCTGTCATTCAATCATCATACCATATCAGGCCACTTAATGCATCAAGTTCAATCCTTAGTAAAATATGTTTGTTACCAGTTATCAGATAAAACATGAATTGATATAATAGTTGGAAATTGTGACTTTCAAACACTAGCAGGAATACTTGTCGAAATCGAAACCCAGAAGCAACAAGTATATTGTAACAAATTGTAAATGTTTTCAACTTGATAAAACTAATATATGCATTATGGGGTTGTGAAGATTGTTAAGTTACACATTTTTGAATCCATGAATCGATCAATGTTAGATCACCATTAGAAACCTGGAAGCACTGGACGGCCGTTTCGTCCTGGTATGGGACTCTTTAGCAGTGCGCATCCACGACTCCTGCACCCCGCAGTATTCGAACCCAGGACATTCGGTAATGTGCGCGAACGCCCTAACCGTTAGACCACTGAGCCCGTAACTAACGGTGTTAATGTCTAACTTCAATTCACGAGTTGCTCAACCTCATACAGTCTTCGGTAGTTACTGTCTACACCCGAACAGGTTGAACTTCACTGGTCACGTCTCCCCACTAGAACTCGGAGAAGATTCCTCACAAAGCTAGTCACTAGTGAGCACAGGTAATTTTCATTACAGGAGTTGTGAAGATTGTTAAGTTACACATTTTTGAAACCATGAATCGATCGTGGATGCGCACTGCTGAAGAGTCCCATACCAGGACGAAACGGCCGTCCAGTGCTCCCAGGTTTCTAATAGTGGTCTAACATTGATCGATTCATGGTTTCAAAAAACTAATATACCCCAAAATTTGCAAAAATGAAATTCTGATGTATTACTAAATGACTGTTTTATTTTGTTCACTGAACTCAAACAAAGAATGTGTTTGTTTGCTTTCTTGCTATCCATAAGTTGAAGTCAATTAACCGAATGTTCTCATACGACCAGTTATATACTGCAGTCAAACTTCTCGAAATATTTCTAATTTCTTTTCAAATGTATGAAATTCAGGTAATAAATACAGTGGAATGTTGTAATGTCAGGTAAGTGGATGGATTTCAAACTCAAAATGCAGACATGTGTACAGTATAAATTCTTCATAATTATAATGCACTGGACAAGGTAACATAGGTGTAAAGTTGTAAGGTAACTTGTAATTTGATCAAGAATCCTATATGGTAACTTACTAAAATAATGATATTGGTTAAAATCACTTGAAGAGCATAATAAAATGAATTCGACAATTGCAGTTGTTGTGATCTCTCAGTGAAAAGATCACAATACTGATGAGAAAGTAGAGTGAAGTCATACTGAATGTGAGACAGTAGTTTCTCGCCAATAACTATGGAAGATGGTTGCGTAATAGTGTGAATTAACTAAAACGATATATATATGTTAACTATTGCATTTCATCTCAGTGTCCCAAAGGTTAAGCTCTCACCAAAAGGGTATTAATCTCCTGGATTGAACCCTCCGAGGGAATTCAATACAAGAGAAAAATCCACTGTAATCCTTTCAGATTTCGATGTCTCTATATTTTCAATAAATCATCACCTCTTTCCCTTTGTTCAAACTCCTAATTCACATCAGTTCATGCCAGCTAGCATCGCCCTTTTTTTTGACTTGTATTTCAATTTCTACTACTTATGATTGTACAATCCCGACAATTGAATCACTAATTTACCAGTACATGCGAAATTATCATTGATAGAATGTTGAAGCCTAAAGGTATAAACGCTTAAATTCCTGTATTTCTTTCTCAACCGTAATCAATATAACTAGTGATAACTAGTGAGAATTGATTTCCAAAAGTCCCGATTCTTACAGCTCTTCTACATTTACATGACTGATTGAATTGACCAATCAGATTGGTCCGTTACTTTTTGAATTGATGTCTTTATTGATTTTTTAATTGTTTGAGATTTTAGATTTTAAAAAATATATATCGTGTAAACATATCAATACATGGTTGCCTCAAAAAAACGAATTAGATGTTGCCTTTCATATGTCCATTATTAAGAACTAAATTAATGTTGCTTTAAGAAAGCATTTTTTTAAAAAAAATTTGCATTCATTTCAAAGGGTTTCTATGTCAATAAAAATTGTCTTTTTCACATTTGCATGCATATTTCTGTCCAAACCAATTATTAAGAGATAAAAATAATTACTCTACAATGACGACTTATTAATTTGATTTATATACTAAATAAAAATGGCACCAACTCTATGCTAATATTACTGAAGGTTCAATAAAACACACCTAATATCAACAATAATTCAGATTAGAGAAATATTTTGACTTATTCAACAAGTTGATCAGTTTAAACGAATAGAAAAAATTATATGAGGCTAATTCAATTCAAAATACGATGTGATTTCAAATAATTTTAAATAGACCATTAGATTTGATTGGTCACTAGACTGGCAAAATTTGATCATTCCAAAATAAGACAAGAAGAAGGCAGTGTGAATCATTTCACTATGATGCACAACTTCAAAGTTTAAGATTCAATCACTTGTTGACATGTACTGCTAAGGAGTTCTAGAATATTTTACTATTGAACATTAATGTTCATTTAGTTTTTTTAAACAAAAATGTAGATTTATACATGATGCTTAAAATAAAGAATAGTAATTAGTAAAGTTGATTGTGTACAAACAGCTCAATACCACAGGTCCCGGGTTCGAATCCTGCGAGGAGCAGGAGTCGTGGATGCGCACTGCCTCTGATAAGTCCCATACCATGACGAAACGGCCGTCCAGTGCTTCCAGATTTCTTCTAATGGTGATCTAACAATGATTGATTGATACTTTCAAATGTGTAAAAACACAAACCTCCAAAACTCTGCCCCAAAATAGATTAAGTGACAATGGATAATTTATATCGAATGAAATTTACAACTATAGTGAATAAGAAGTATTTGCACTAAAATTAGAGACTTCATTAACACTAAGTGCATACATAGACTGTAAATAGGCTGACAGCCTTTGCTCCATTAGGAGTAACAGGCTTAAGTAAGTAAGTAAGTTATTTAGTTAGTTAGATAGTCAGTAAGTAAGTAAGTGCATAAGTAAGTAAGTAAGTAAGTAAGTAAGTAAGAATTAGTACTCTGTCACTTTGAAATGTATAGTCTATACTACTGATAAGCCAACCTACGAATTCACAACCAAACTTTGAGTCCATATAATTTTTAATATATTTATTATCAATAAATGACATTCAGTCACAGCTTCAGTGTTTCCATCAGATTTAACACTTCAGTACATACATAAATAAGTTAAAAATCAGTTGAAATTTCAAAAGCCTTATGTTCAATTATATTTTTTTTTAAAAATTGATCATTTAAAACAAAACTACGTCTCAGTTTAATTTCAAAATGATGTATATTTCTCTCAACCAAATGATAATATTGTCATCCATTTATCGATTTATATATATATACATATATGATAGATAGATAGATATTGAATATCATCAATCTCTGTATGCATGAAATAATAATTTCACTGATTTAGGTCATACACACATTAGTCATTCTATCAAAGTAAACTTATGCAGATAATGGTATCATGTGTACATATATATATATATATATATATATATTGATTACGTTTCATCAAGAGAATCGATTATTCCATGTATGAAGTATGAAACACCGATTCAGTAAAATATCATTGCCAGTGTACTACTATGTTACATATAAATAATATACCTACTACAATGTAATAATTGCTTTCATGAATTCATTTCCCCAACACAGTGAACAAACTATAATAACTATTGCATTTAAATGGTATTGACTTTTGCATATCACAAGTCATAAACTACTTTCATAATTAAAGTTTAATAATCCATTAGAGAGAGACCTACCTACCTACTTTCATATGACTCTTTTAGTTAATTTATTTCATCTTATTATTGTGCAATAATCATTTCATACAGAGAGAGAGAGAGAGAGAGAATAATCACTATTTGGCAAATGAATAGAATAAGTCATAGGAATTATTTGTATGTGCAGATATTCTACTGCAAAATCATTGAGATATCGATTTTCTTTTTTGGTTGGTTTAGTGGAATCGGTTAACTGGAACCGCCAAAAATTGTTTGAAGTAGTTGAACATTGTAGTTATGCTCTAATTTTCAAATCACATGGTTTATTGAAATGTAATGGATGTGGGTTTTTATTTTTTTTTAAAAAGATCATATAGATACTTATGTGATACATTGATTCATTTAGCTTTTAACTTGTGTATAACAAATCGTCCTCATTGGTGAGTACTGCTATTGTCCCCTTTTAGGTATGATACATTTTTTTTGTTCAGCAGGAAAAACAATCTTACGAAATGATAAAGAACACTGAAGAATTGCCTTTTACCAAGTTTGGAGCAATTCAGAAAGTACACACAGAAGTCTGAATTAAAAAATCTTCTAATCTTCCTAAAAAATTGACATTAAGAATTTGTTTTACTGAGTGAGTTTGCCTGTGTGCTTATGAAAAACTAGAGCTAATTTTTTTGTACTCTGTTCTGTGATCTAATAACCTCTTAAATTTGAGGTAAGTTTGCACAAGTTTTCAATCACTGCCTTTTTGAAAGAAGCCTAGGTCAAGTAAAGCGAAACATACTGTGTTTGGGATGTCAAGCAACTCACACTAGCCAATCAACACAAAAACGTTAGATAAATATGATATTAGTTATTACGAAGCTATCAGTCAAAGTGTCACAGATGGTCAGTCGTAGCCCGAATAGTCTGTTGTTAACGTTGACTTTTCAAAACATACAGGATGTATCAGTTGTTTCATGGTTGTTAGTATACCTTTCTAACAATTTTTACTAATATCAAACCTAAGTCCATGATTTCTTACCGCCTACCTCTAAATTATTCAGTATGAATAATTTTCCTTAGTTCAAGCGTATTTTGACATTAGCAAACTAGTTTACACTATCGAAATATCTTTTGTAAATATCTGATTTCCTAAAGAGAAGAGTTTATATTTGATCAGAAATTCACTTTTATTTAATAAGTCTATTCATATTAGTCAATTTTATTGGGCATTTACTGTTTAATGTGTGATTAATATTTTTTTCCTCAGTTAGAATTATAGAGATCAGTATTTTTACACATTTGAAATCATCAATCAAGCATTGTTAGACCACCATTAGAAGAAATCTGCAAGCACTGGACGGCCGATTCGTCCACGGTATGGAACTCATCAGTAGTGCTTAGCGACGACTCCTGCTACTCGCAATATTCGAACCCGGGACGTTCGGTCTTGCACGTGAAAGCCTAACCTCTGGACCACTATGATTAATATTGGTCTTAAGTTAAATTAATGAAAACCAGTGATGTCTATTACATATATATATATATATATATATATATATATATATATATATATATATATATATATATATATATATATACCATTATGCACTAGGTATTTCTAATGTACAATTTATTCTCTGAAAGAAACAAGTCACTTTGTGGTGCTGTGGTGCGAGCTACTTATAAGTAGTATATGACGTGAGCGACAACGTAATGTCTGGCAGCGGAAGATGGGGGGAAGGTTAAGAAAGGACGAGTTAGAAAACAATGGAATTTGTATGAAACGCATGAATAGTGACAATGGATTGATGTTTTGCAACAGGAACAGTCCAGTTCGATATAATGAACTGTTATTTTGCAAATGAACGATTTACGATATGGTTTTCCGATTTTACTGAGCAACTCTGTAATGTTCGTTAAATACAGTTCGGTTAACCTATCTGTGTTCTCTTAACTACAACTTATGTTTGAATTTCGCATAAAATCGCGCTATTAATTTTCTCATTACTCAGTGGCTCATCCTTTAAGCTATGCTTTCAGCATTCAAAATTTAAGTACAACAAGGTGTTCAGTGTTTCTTAGTTTTTTTTTCAGTGAGTTTTCCGACTGAAAAAATCACTTTTATTTCAAACATTCAAACAAACAGTTTCATGAAAATATGGCTCTTTTTCAAACAATCACTGCACAGAACTATAAATCAAAATTTTCAATTAGAGTTATAGAGATTAGTGTTTCTACACATTTTTTTTGAAATCATCAATCAATCATTGTTAGACCACCATTAGAAGAAATCTGGAAGCACTGAACGGCCCATTTCGTCCTGGTATGGGTGTAAGCAGTAAATACCGAAGACAAATGGGTGAGGTCGCGCAGAATCCCTAGATCAGTCAGAGTTAGACATTGACAACATTGGATACCGGCCAAATGGTTCAAAGGTTAGGCGTCCGCGCACAATACCGAAGGACCCCGGTTGGAATCCTGCGAGGTGCAGGAGTGGTGAATGCGCACCGTCACCGATGAGTCCCATACCGGGACGAAACGGCCGTGTAGGTGCTTGTAGGTTTCTAATGGTGGTCTAACAATGATTGATTGATGACTTCAAAAAAAAATAGATCAAGAGCTTGACATATTTCTTCCACTCTGTTAATGTAACTATATCTCTAGGTTATAACACCTACAAAAATACAAACAGTTCGATGGTTTTTTACTACATCAATTAAAATCCCAATTTTATTAAGGAATCTAAAAGTATTGTCTGTCAAAGTCCTTAGAAAAAAAGTTCATGTTTTCCATTTATTAAGATGTTCTTTCAATTGACATCAATTTAAAATAAACTGAATTTCTTTTGCCGAATAAATTAAACATTAATAGCGTTCGGTGTTAGTTCATTAGTCTAGAAATTAAGCGTTCTTGCCGAAGACTGAAGGTCCTGAGTTCGATTCTCGTGAGCGACGGTGGTGGATGCCCACTGCTGGTGAGTCCCATACTGTCCGTCTAGTACTTCTACATTTCTAATAGTAGTGGACCAACACTGATCAACTCGCATTACGGGGTTGTGAAGATTGGGTTCGAATCCTGCGAGGGGCAGGAGTCGTGGATGCGCAATGCTGAGGAGTCCCATACCAGGACGAAACGGCTGTCCAGTGCTTCCAGGTTTATAATGGTGGTCTAACATTGATCGATTCATGGTTTCAAAAAAAAAACTGATCAATTCATCAATTCCAGTGAAATTGGAAAAACCAATTTATTCACACCAGAATTCTCACCCTAATTATGAATTTATTTCTGTAAACAGCTTAATTCAGTTTTCACATTGACAGTAAAACAAAACATTGTTTCATTTATCAGTTGTTCATTTTTCACACATGCAATTTTGATGAGATTTATATGGTGACAGTGATAGAATGTTGTTTTTGCTTGCTTGCTTGCCTGTAAGTTTTCAATGTGTAGTTTATTACAATGACACAATCTACATTGGTCTTGTTGTTATTTGTTTTAGCATTGGTCACACACATGTAAATTGTATCATAACAACAATAATTTGAAAAAAAACAAACATCAATCAATAACTAGAAAATCAATATCATCACTAATCGACGTGTCGATCAATCGTCATTGATAGCATTGATAGAACATGAGATGATCAGTAGTAGTTGTGTTCAATCAATAGATGTTATACAGTAGTGTTTTTATGTGTATTGTGTGTGTCCTAACAAGTGTACATACACGCACACACACACACACAGACATGCACACAATAGGTCAATCAATTGGTTTGACATTCATCAACGCATAGAGTTTGATGCCATAGTGTGTCATAGTGTATTGACATAAAATTTTCATGTTATTTTATGATTGAATGGAACTAGTCCACTAGCACTGTTAGTGTAATATAGAAAAGTTAAACATGGACAGTATGGTTCATGTAAAATTAGCAATGAAAAAGTATGCCTGAAGTAACAGTGGAAATTAAGTACTATGCGGAAATAAAGAGTAAATGCATGCACGCACACTGTGATGACCGATTTGGATCGATATTACTCAAATCGTTGTTATTTGACAAATTCTAACCCGATAGTCTGAATCTACGAACAAGATTTAGACTATAAATCAACAACTTCATGTTTTTGGTCTGATAGCCATTAATATTATGTTAACTTACTCTTTCATCGGTTAGTAAAACTCATCGAAATAGATGATGATTGAGCAAACGTAGTACATGTGCTAACGCTCTCAGCTAATGACTACGTAGTCATTTGATAAGGTTAATTTTAGTCAGTTATTAAGTATATTTGTTATCAAATGAGTTGTTTCTAGTCATGTTACTGATGTAACATATCGACTGACCGGTATTACAGTTAGTAAGTTACAATCAGCATACCACAATAGCTGTCAATGGCATCAGCCCCAAAGCATTAAATTTTCAATGATGATCAGTGATAGAGAATTAAAACATTTATTTCATACAACTCAAATTCTCGGAGTTCTAGTTGAGAAGACGTGACCAGTGAAGTTCAGCCCTGTCAGGTGTAGGCAGTAACTACCAAAGAAAAATCGGTGAGGTCGCGCGAAATCCCTAAATCAGTCAGAGTTAGACATTAACACCGTTGGATGCCGGACCAGTGGTCCGATGGTTAGGCGTTCGCGCACAATACTGAAGGTCCCGGGTTTGAATCCTGAGAGGTGCAGGAGTCGCGGACGCGCACTGCTTATGAGTCTCATACCAGGACGAAACGGCCGTCCAGTGCTTGTAGGTTTCTAATGGTGGTCTAACAATGACTGATTAATGCTTTCAAATGTGTAAAAACACAAACCTCCCAAACTCTAATTGAAAACTCAACTTGTGTTTTTAAAAGTTTGACAGTGACTAGCGGCGGAGTTCAGAAGATGAGTTCCACTCTGCTTAGGACTAGTTAGCTGGAGATACCTGCATCGGATTGTTGCTGTTCACGGGGACACTTGAATCCAGTACATTTCACTCTAAATATAGTTTGTGTACCACTAGTTACTACTCAACCTCACTGAATACTTACATCTGAATGACAACATCATGATAACCTGCTCAGGAGACAAATACCACCGAAAAAAAAAAGATTGATCAATTACAATCCTTTGCATTACAATTCTTTACAAGTTCAATTCCTTTTTTAAAAAAAAATCACTAACTCCTCGTCTTAAGGAAATGTTCCAATTAAGTTTACTAAAATCTAGAAAATATCCATTAAAGCT
Source organism: Schistosoma turkestanicum (assembly GCA_944470395.2). Lineage (NCBI taxonomy): Eukaryota > Metazoa > Platyhelminthes > Trematoda > Strigeidida > Schistosomatidae > Schistosoma > Schistosoma turkestanicum. The sequence goes on from OX103975.1 coordinate 8,862,137, forward strand.
CCGAATATTTCTATGAACTTCTTCCATAACTCTCAATCATATGGTAAATGATAAAAGAGGTTATGAACAGTGAATATTTCATTTCAATATTCAATATTGATTACATTCCATATTTTTGAGAAAAAAAAAGAAATACAAACAAAGATACCCAGTTGATAAATTGATATTAAATTGAATAATAGTTGAACATTATCAATAAACTAGAATTTTTTAATACTCATACATGTTTGATTAAAATAATCAGATTACATATAACAATACAATTGTAACTTGAACAAACTGAACTAAATTGATCATTTCTTATTCACTATAGAAATACTGTTATTTACTGTTATAATTGACTTAACTTGATCCGAAAAAACAAAAGGAACAGTAATTTCAAATGAGAATTTATGATACATCGATAATAACTCAGAACTATCGCTAAATACAATCACTGAAATCACGAATCGATCAATGGTAGGCTACCATTAGAAACCCACAGACACTGGATGGCCGTTTCGTTCCACTATGGGACTCATTATCGATGCTAGCTCAGTGGCTCAGAGGTTAAGCATTGGCTCGCAAGACCGAAGGTTCTTTGTCTGAATCCGTGTGCGGAGGTAGTGGATGTGCTCCCGTGACGAATCTCATACTGGGACGAAATAGCCGCCCAGTGCTTCCAGGTTTCTATTGGTTATCTATCAATGAAACTGAACAATCTCCACAAAAGTATAGTGAAAATACAATCAGTTATATTTAGGCGGTTTCATGATGTAAACAATGGATAAATAATAAAATTATTAAACTGGACAGTAGTGGGTATACATTAACCAAAAACTCTAATGTGTGCATGTAATTTACACCATTTTAACAAAAATAATAATGTTTTAACAAATAATAGAACAAATTTTAATCTGCATTACGGGGTTGTGAAGATTGTTAAGTTACACATTTTTGAAACCATGAATCGATCAATGTTAGACCACCATTAGAACACACACAAGCACTGGATGGCCGTTTCGTCCTGGCATGGGACTCCTCAGCAGTGCGCATCCACGATTCCTGCACCGCACGGGATTCGAACCCAGGACCTTCGGTATTGTAGGCGAACGAACGTGGATGCGCACTGCTGAGGAATCCCATACCAGGACGAAACGACAGCCCAGTGCTTGTGTGTTTCTAATGGTTTACAAGTATTCAATAAGTACATTACTAAATACCAGCTACCAATGTTTTTCGTCTAATAACATGTTAGCTAAACGAATTAAAATGTTTGATAATATTACGTTCACAACCGTTTCGTCTTAGCATCTTGCTTCTCAACCATCGCTTATTCATGATTTCTTACGTGGGGACTGAACGCAAGAGCTTCAGTCTCACGTAAAAACGCTCAACTTCTAAGCCATCCAACAGTGTTGATGCTTATTACATTCAAACTACTCACAATATTTTGCAACTCTCATTCATTGTTTTTAATGTAGATAAAAGCCAATTTGTCAATTTGTTGAGGAATCCCATACAAGGACAAAACACATGTTCATTACTTCTAGGATTTAAATAGTAAGTAGTCTAGCTAAGATCAATTAGTGATTTATAGTATTGTACGATAAAAATGAGAAATATTCACTTCATTTACACTAATCATTTAAGAGAGTCAGTGAATCAAAAATAAACAATGAGTTAAAAAGTAAGGTAGTTGAAAATAGTCTTAACAAAAATCCTCGACCTCATTCTCGTGTTGGTTGTGCATTCATAAAGAAAGCTAAATAATAGTTTTAATTAGACAGATGTTTTCTGTATGATTCCACCAGTCTATATCCCGAGTTTTCTTGATCTAATTGGTTACCTTTAAGCTATTGGTATAGTGATCAACTTCATATAGAACTGAATTATGTACAAACTATTGATCAATGAACAGTCTAGTCCTTTTGTTTTGTGTGATTTCTATCGATCAACAGTCTCTCGACGAGTACATCCGATTATCTAACATCGAAACATAAGTGCACACAATGTCGAGTCTTTTAGAACAGTGGCCACATCGCAAGTCAGTCAGAATTAAAGGACTGAATAAAAGCGACATCAGTCATCACTTTATTGTCTAGACAAAGGAGGGGGTTGGGCATCAACTGAATGACCAAGTACAGTAGAAAACTTACTCACCAAAAAACGGGAATCATAAAAAATAATTCGAAACATTTAAGCTCTATCCTGACAGTTCGAAGTTATCCATTGAGAACAGTTACCACGCCTTATGATGAAAGTTGAGTTTGTTCAGAACTCACAACGTCGATACCTCTTCTAACAATCAGAGCGACCATTAATATAGGTACATGGAGTGTTCGTATATTGTGGGAGAGTTGGAGAGTCATTCAAGTTGCTGCGTAAATGAAAAGATACAGTCTGATGAGACTTGGAATTAGGAGAAAGCAATGGTGGAGGTGGATAGGACACATAGTGAGGAATACACCTAACTATATGACACTGCAAGCCCTAAGCTGCAATCCTCAAGGCCAAAAGGAAAGAGGAAGACCTAAAAACACGCTGCACCGAGAATTTGAAGCAGAACTGGAAAGGAAGGTTGAGGATAAAGTAGGTTGGACAATGCTGGTCAGCGAACTATGCTCTATTAGAGTTAAAAGGCTCAAGTAAGCAAGTATTGAACAATTAGCTTAAATGTAACTGAAGAGAAAATAACCAAATACGATTAATTCAATGTATTGTGAAAATATTGATATTCGTACTTTGTTTACATACAGTTTTGTGTAAATGATCATGTTTTAGTGTTTGAATAAACAGATACTGATCCTGGAAATAGTTCAATGTGCATTACATATGAGAAAATTTACTTGTGAATTTTAAATATTCTCAATCGCTTGAAATCAACCAGTTGAATGAATAGGAAACATGTTTTGTTCTTACTGTCACTAGTTATGCACACAACTTCAAGTTAGGTTTTCTTCTGGTAGACAGGAATTTGTGTTATTCAATGTTACAATTGAAAATGATATCACCTGCACTAACTGTTAGGTTCATCACTAGGTACGCTTGAAGCTATTACGGGTTAACCTTAGTCGATAAACGCAAACGAGACAACTAATCAGCATCCAGGTAGGCTACCGTGATCCGAAAACGGGAAAACAGAAGTCTTGATAAGCGTAGAAAGGTATATTCTACAAACATCCATCAAACACAATACAATCAAGCACGCAACTCTCGTTTATTTATACATCATAGAAACATCCTTGGGACAGTCACAAAAATAGTACACTAAAATACACAGCAACCAATCACGGGCAAGGATTTTCCTGGTGGGAAGTGAAATCTCAAGGTTATCTGATCAGCCCATGCTCACAAAAGTGAATTCCAAGATAAGGCATTTATTTAGCGAGTTCTGGGGATCCAACGTCCCCAACACTAACATACTGTATATAGGATCAGATAAAGTTGAATAATGGACCACGAAGTATCAAACAATTTCGTTTTCTCAAGTTTACTATCGGCTTTATTATTGAACAGGCTAACAGTGTTACTCTCGATTTATTCACTATTAGCTTAGATTCGATAGAAATTCAGTCAAATGTGAATATCAGTCAGTGAAACTATGCACTCAGTGATATATTGTGTTTATAGTTGTCTACAATGCAACTGTTCATTAAGTAAGTCCCTGAATAAACCGATTTTATTCATTATGGTGTCGCATTCTATCAGTTCAACATCTGATAAATTGTTAAGTGATGTTGATTTCGGTTACAGATAGGTAAACCTGAACAATCTCAAATTAATGTGATAGTTATCTAATACTTGCTCTAACAAATAATAGTGTTTTTTCTTTCAAATGACGCCATTTTGATTAAATACATAATGTAATCCAGTAAATTTTAATGTAAAATCAAAACACGATTCATGTGTGATGGTTGACTAATTTCTAATTAGATATTCTGATAAAAGTTTTTGACTTAAGCGTTGATTATCATGTGACAACAAAGTTTTTATTATTTTGTTAGTTAACTCTCTGTTGGCAAGGATAATTTTACATTGGAGAATGAGCACGTGTTAACATTTCAACATGAACAGTTCGGCTCAATCCCGTGGTGTAACCACACAGGTACCCGACTCCCTGGTGGACTATTCATACGATTTATACACTAGTGATTATTTCCGACATATGATCGCATCAATCAATATGCACTGTATGAACAGGTCAATTAGACGCATCCCGCTTACATAACTGTCAAACTCATGATTACTAGCAATGATTATATGCAATACAGCACCCCAGTGACTGTGCCTCTCGAGAATATTATGAAACGACCACCAGTATCAATGAAATTGGTCACCCCGAAAACCAAATTTATATGTGGACTATTAGCAATACCTGCCAAAGCAATACCAAGCCATTCACAACGAACCTCAGGTGCCATAGGAAACCTTCAGCTCTATATAGCAGTATAGCATATGGTACACACATAGTATGGCATAGGATAGCAAGAGATGCAGCCCAGTTTGATGCAAATGGGCTCAAACACTCTTATATTACCCTTTGCCTCATGTTGGGCAAGGATATTTTCTCAATAGCGAAATTTTCATTTTTCGACCATATGAGACCTGAGCTAGGGGTGGTATCCCTGTGACATCAAAGTAGTTATCCTAAAATCTAACTGATAGTTTATTAAAGTAACGAAGTGTGTTTCGTATCAATGTGGTCTTGTCTTCAACTAAGAAAAAGTTTTGTGATTCTCGTAAGCACGTTCAATAACTTCACAATACAATCCACTAAATGTGATGTTTGAAGGTGTGAATTAAGACCCTGTTCACTTGGACTCTGATGAAAAAGTGACGCTTCAATGCAGAAGCTTCATTGTCTTACTAGATAACACCCCAACTATTCACAATCCCTTGTTTAATACTGATAGAAAGATCAATCATCACAAACTGATCTTACGTTGCAACTCTAAATGATCGATCATTTCAACTCATTATCTTTATTTGAAGTTAATTTTCCCCAAGAATTAACATCAGTTGGACTATTAAAAAGGATAAAACCCTATAAGATATCGATTTTTTCTACGTTCCTGCTTCTTCATGAACTCTCTAAGGAATAAACCCTAACTTTGGATGCTGCCCTAGTTTATAACAACCTATGAAAAATCCTCAGAAATAATCATCCAAAACTTCATGACAGATAAAACACAAAAATTTTGAGTGACTGCCATACATTGGATAGGGTTCGTACTGAAACTTCTGGAACTGTTTCTCAAAATTATTTACTGATGAGCACTGAAAATATCATTATTAAGAGGGTTTTTTGAAAACTGTTGAAGTTAAAACTTGAAATTACGGACTGACTAGTGGCTGTGCAATAGAATGAATTGATTGAAGCTAGAAATGTAAAGCAGGGCATACTAACTTAGTGATCTAAAGTCTAAGTCTTCACCTAGATAAATGAAGGTCCTAAGCTTGATCCCCAGTAGGGTCACGAAGTATATCAGACTAGTAGGGCCGGTTCATCGCTTCCATGCTGTCGATGATGATCTAGGTAGGATTAGTTTGTGATTCCAATTACGAGAATACTACAATCTCTACAAATCCCCTATAAGCACTAACTCATTTAGATGTGTTCAGTTAAATAAAACAGAAATATAATGTAAAAAAAATCATATTTGACATTATTCTAACGATTGAAATTTAAGTCGTTCGATCGCCTTGATAACTACTTTATTAAAAAAACTATTCAGTCGGATTCTCGTGAACGTCCATGCAAAACATCATATAAGGTTAAGAGATTAATCATATCAGAAAAAGCCTTGACGAAGTATATGTAAAACTACACATTTTGAAACCGTGAATCGATCAATGTTAGACTAACATTAGAAACCTGGAAGCACTGATTTGAGGACCGTTTTGTCCTGGTATGGGACTCACCAGCAGTGCGCATCCACGACTCCTGCACCTCGCATGATTCGTGAGCGAACACCTAACTTTTGGACCACTGAGCTGGTATCTAACGGTGTTAGTTAAACACTTAACAATCTTCAAAACCTCGTAACTGATATGTAAAAGACAGAAATAAATCTCAGAAATTACATGTTCTCTACCTTATCAACCAGTGGAATCTGTAAGTTTTGGTGAAATTAATGTGCATCAAATCCTTCAGTCAGTCAGTCAGTCAGTCCGATGCAACGTAGAACTTCGTACGTAAGTACATCAGTTCATGTTGCCATACCACATCAGCACAGAGATGTAATTGTCAATTCAAATCCAAAAGTAGAAGAGGTAGTAAGGGTATTAGAAGTAATCGGAGAGGTTAGGATTAAAAGATATTATTCAAGAAGTATGATTCAGTGAGAAAAGTTTAGAAAGTCAAAACTAGTGTTGTTGAAGAATCCAGAAGATTAGGATTCAACAGGACACAGAGAATAAATGCACCGGCGCTACTGAGAACGATTTTAAGCCATGTCATTCAAGGTCTCTAACCATCAATTATTATCATCGCGCGGACCCCAGTCGACAATTACCGACATGGCCAAGTCCATGTCCATCAAATCCTTGGTAAACACATGATGACTTCTAAGATAAGATATAACACTTACTGAGTACTCAATCCCTAGTTTCATTGAATTCCTAGATAGTCCATCATGAAAACCTTAAATCAAATAATCTCCGTGAATCCTCCACTTTTTATGAGATGACACACTTCTAACCTAACTAGTGAATCACTTGATTCAAGATGTATTCATCAAGTTTTGACAATAAGTTATGACTGTTTACATCCAATCAAACTCAATATTCATTCAAATCAATTCAACTATTAGAAAATTTTTTTCTAAAACTAATCAATTAACCAGAATTTATATTTAATTACGATTTTATGATGACTGATACTTTATCCATGATAAATGTTCAATGATAGGAATGAACTAAAACTTTAAATTTAAATCAAGCAAATTTAAATTTAAATTTTTTGTTTCTTTCAGGTTACATTGATTATGGTTGGATTCCATTTGTATCAGTCAGTTAGGTACAACGTAGAACTTCGTACGTACGTACGTACATTAGTTCAGGTTGCCATACTTTCATTAGCACAGAGACGCAACTGTCAGTTCAAATCCAATAGTGGCAGCAATGGAGATAAGAGAGATGTTTAAGAGGAGTAGGATGGATTAGTTTGCGATCGATTTAGTCTCACGTGCTGTTACGGGATTCCCTTTGAAATAAATGATTGATTCATGTAAATAGAATGAGAATATCAATAAATTTCACTTCATCTTAATTGTCAACAGTGTAACATGGGAATTTTAATGTTACCGTATTTAGAACTATAGAACATTGTACTATTCAGTAATTTATATGTTTATACGTTCACACTCCTTGGTCATAAACCATCAGCAGTAATCTGCTGTGAGAGAGAACAAATCGGATTCCAGTGTAGGAAGAAATCAGGAAGAAACGGTGAAAGTATATGGGACACATATTGAGGAAAGCAACCAATTAAGTCACAAGGCAAGCCCCCACTTGGAATCCTCAAGGTCAAAGGAGAAGTGGAAGGCTAGAAAGCACATTAAGCCGAGAAATGGAGAGAGACAATATGAGAAGGATACAAGAAAGCTGGATAGAACTGGAAACGGAAGCCCAAGACAGAGTAGATTGGAGAATGCTAGTCGGCGGCCTATGCTCTATTAGAGGAAACAGACGAAAGTAATTCAGTAAAATTTATGGACCTTTTCAAATTTTATAGATTGACTTTGTACAATTCGTCTATTTAGAAGACTAGGATTAAATATGCATCAGTTCAACATAATCATCACTTTTCTCAGAAAGCAATCAATCACTTCATTAGTCATCAGTGTCCAATATTAAAATTAATTTTGCTAAGAACTGAAGTCAAACAATTCATGACAATTTGTAATGAGTCGTAATAACTCATTGTGTATAATTTAATCGAATTCGATCATTCTTATTTGGCATATGTAAATCTTGTAAGGAACGATTCATATCCAAAGTATGGGGGTTGGCTAAAAATGGAATCGACGACTCACATTTCGTCCTCTTTAGAACTTATTAGGCAGACGTACTTGCATCTCAAGATATCATGCTAGAAGTTTGAAACGGAAAATACTGGGTCCAAATTTCGAAATAAATATCAATTTCGGAAACAGAGTAGATTGGGTTGACCAATCTTGATGAGTGCAAAACACACACCACCTTGATTACACTGCTAGCCGAGTCTCATCTGTTCCACATGAATTTGTGATGTGACGACACAAGATGTACTACATATATCAAATAAGACTGGTCAAATTCAAGCAAAATATTTTACGAAGAAATATTCCAAATGAATTATTATTTAGTTTCAATGAAAAACACACTAATCTCTCTTAGAAGAATAGTTTTAATGATGATTGTGTCTCGTTTAATTAGTGAAAAGAAAAAAAAGGTTAATTACAATCCAACAGTCAATATTTTAAATGAAATTTACGTATGATTGTGTAATTATTTCTCATTATTAACAGCAAAATAATTTTTCTCGCTTAAGATATAAATAGAAATTTATGGTATAATAATTTCAATTCCAAATAAGGACTTATTGACCACTAAAAAAAATTTCACAATAGTTCAGTGCATAGAATATATGTGTATATTTTTTTCAGGTAATTAAAATTCTTCTTGTTACAAGTTCTTTCTAATTATATATCAAAATCCAGAGCGTGCCAACAATTTGTTACTACAGAATAACACATCTAGGGACTTGTTAGAACAGTAGTTCAAATGTCAATGGGGATTGCCTAGTTCTTAAACTTAACTGTGTGATGATACAGACACATATGAATAATAATAGTCGGGTGTAACGGCATCTCTCCTGAAGCTAGTCGTCTCTATCCAACCTGCGTCCAATGTGTTCCACTTATTGCAAACTCCATAAGTTTGTATCTTTTCATGTACGCAGCAACTTGAATGACTATCCAAATCTTCCAATGTACGAACATTCCATTCGGTGACTTTGGTCACCTATGGTTTGAGACATTGAACGACATGCCTGAAAATCGTTTGCAATGGCGCAAGTGCATCCATTCTTTGAGCTCTCTCAAATCCTAATCTTATGGATTCGTCAGCACTTCTACCTTTGTCTTTCTAACCTTATCACACTGAATTATACTTCTTGAATAATATCTTCGAACCCTAGTCTTCTTCATTACCATTAATACCACCTCTACTATCTTTATCACACTATGGGATTTGATTTGACATTTGCATCTCTATGCTAATTTGGTATGGCAACCTGAACTTATGTACATACGTACGAAGTTCTACGTTGCAACTGACTGACTGACTGATATTAATGGTTGCTCTGATTGTTAGGAGAGGTATCTACGTCGTGACTTCCGAAGAAACTTAAATTTCATCATAAAGCGTGGTAATTGTTCTCAATCGATAACTTCGAACTGTAAGGATAGAGTTTAAATGTTTCAAATTATTTGTTGAGGCTAGTGGGTTTTTTTGGCGAGTAAGTTTTCTACTGGATGTGGTCACTAAGTTGATGCCCAACCTTCTTCCTTAATCTATGCTTGGGACCAACAGTAACCGACAGAAGGTCTGCAGGTAGAGTTTTACACTATTCAGTTTGATGGAACGGATATTTCAGGTGTGATTCAAATTCACTGCACCGACTTAGCTTGAACAGTAGGACTTAAATATTGGTTATTCATTGGTTTATCAATCAAAATAACTAAACAACAGTGTTGTTACTCACCTCATATTGATCATATTTCTTTTTATGGTGCCGATGAAACCAACCCATAGTGTGACTGTTTTATTTTATTTTATTTTTTCTTGAAAATATTATTCCTCTATTTTATCCCAATTAAACAAGATGCAATGAAGAATAGTTCCTGTTTTAAAGAACAAAGTTACCAAACAAATCGGGACGCACTCACTGATGAAATTATCAAGTGTTGTCAAAATGATACTGCGAACAATCGTATTGTTATTGAAAATTTAACAAGATCCCATTCAATGTTCCAATCTGTTCGTAATTTTATTTTATTTTTTTTTTGATTTACAAATAATGAATCTGTTAAAAAAAACTAATTCCTTGATAATTTTTTTTCAGTTGTATGACATATGTTGTTGATTTTTTGAATATTGAAGAATAAAACTTGATCAAATAGAGCGCGATTCCATTTTTTTCATTGCTTGTTTTAATTTGTCTTTTAGTCCGAATAAAATTAACAAATTTTTTCAATTATATTCAGTTAGTAATATGAGATTGTGTTTTAAAACTGAGTAGCAAAAGAATTAATTGATCATTACTCCTCTATAATGAATGGTAGATAGGATTCAGCATTTGACTGTTTCTGTTTTCGTTTTTTTTTCTTAATTTTCTCAAAGTAAAGACGAAATTTATTTTATAGTTCAATTTTTAAATCATATTTCAATTGTGAGTATTATTATGAATGGTTACGGCTAATTATTGTATTCAATATTGAACAAAACTATATTCTCATTGAAATTCACATTACCGCTCACTTACATAGATCGATCGATCAATGTGTGTATGAATGCATGTGTGTGTGTATGTGTGTGCGCGTATGTACATGCGTTTGAGTGGTTTGAGTGCACCATTGAGTGGGTTGACGTTGGATATTTGCTCATTGTGAAAGATTTCCGATGTAAATAAAGACAGTTGTTAGTTTAAAAGTTTTAACTGTCACTGTGTTTCATTGTACATCTTCATATCCTCCTATAGAATGAAAGTATACGCATTGTTTGATGGTCAATTCATTTTGTATATTGAATTATTTCACTCCATTCTAGTTGTGTGTGTGTGTGTGTGTGTGCGGTGTGTATGTCGTGTAACATGCATGAGCTTTCATACTACTACTACTAGTACTACTACTACAGCCAACTAACTAACTGACTAACTGACTGCACACAATTTTTTATTGGTTTAAACTGTCTCATTCAAATCGATTTAGCTTTTGTTTTAAATTATGAGACTGAAAATATTCTACTTGAGACTGAGTTCAATCAAACAGATTATTATTAGTGAATGTTGTGAAGAATATTTAGAATAAAATGAGTCGTGATTGATGAAAACAAGGCTTACGTCTACAACTTTGATATACTGGATGGCATTGATTCGAGGACCAGAGAGAGAGCAAGCATCACATCATTGAAAAATGGTAGAAATGTTTTACTAATGCCTATGAACTATTTGAAATCATCAATCAATCATTGTTAGACCACCATTAGAAACCTGGAAGAACTGGACGGCCGTTTCGTCCTAGTATGGGACTCCTTAGCAGTGCGCATCCACGACTCCTGCTACACGCAGGATTCGAACCTGGGACATTTGGCATTGTAGGCGAACGCCTTACCATTAGGCCACTGGGCAGGCATCCAACGGTGTTAATGTCTAACTCTGATTGATCTAGGGATGCGCACTGCTGAGGAGTCCCATACTAGGACGAAACGGCCGTCCAGTGCTTCCAGGATTCTAATAATGGTGGTCTAACAATGATTGATTGATGATTTCAAATGTGTAAAAACGCAAACCTCCAAAACTGTGCCCCGAAATAGCCTATGAACTAGTGTGAAAATTAGGTGGAACAAGGTCACATCTACTGAATTTTCTTGAATTACGCCAACTGTCAAGGTTGATTATTGTGTATATAGATAAACTTATCCATAAGAAGTGATCATATTATTCTCCACTGGTCGGTCCTATTACTGTAGTTTCTCAAAATTTAGTGAAGATGTCAAAACTATTCATTAAAATAATGAAAGTCAAATGAAAGCAGACATACTGATTAACTTTTTTGTAAACTTTTTAGATAGATTGACTTTGTTGACTACTTAAGAAATTCATGTTTCCATTTTCATAATGGAGACATCTATTATCCATTTACATTTCAGACATTGAAAATATGCTAAGGTGCACTGATAGTTTCCATTTTTATCATGTTTCTTTCTAAAGTGAGCTCTTCAATGACTTATTTCTCTCAATTCATTCATCAGTTCAGTTCTAGGAAAAAGCTGTCTTCAAGTTAATCAATTCCCTTGTTGTCACCATTTGACATTTACAAGAATATTGAACCCATATTTAATAGTATTCTTATGCAATTAACTCCGCTTGAAGTCCTTCAGTGTTTACTACCGATCCCAAGACCGGAGAAAACACCGACCCCATCCTGTAGAAATCCAACGCACTAAAAATAACGCACTAACTATAAAAAATATTCGCTTGTCAGCGGCTTATGCTCCATTAGGGATAACAGGCGTAATTAAGTAAGTTTTGGAGCAATTGTTAAGTTAAATTTTCAGTCAGTCAGTCAGTCAGATGTAACGTAGAACTTCGTACGTAAGTACATCAGTTCATGTTGCCATACCACATCACCACAGAGATGTAATTGTCAATTTAAATCCAAAAGTAGAAGAGGTAGTAAGGGTATCAGAAGTAATCGGGGAGGTTAGGATTAGAAGATATTATTCAAGAAGTATGATTAAATGAGAAAAGTTTAGAAAGTCAAAACTAGAGGTGTTGAAGAACCCAGAGGATCAGGATTAGAGAGAACAAAGAATAAATGCACCGGCGCCATTGCGAACGACTTTGAGCCATTTCATTCAAGGTCTCTAACCATCGATTATTATCATCTCGCGGACCCCAACCAGATAGTCGAAAATTACCGACATGGCTAAGTCCATTCGTCAATGACTTCATGGATTTGTGCCATGTTTTGGTCTGGCCGTCCCTTACTTTTTTCCAACCTACTCCTACACTACAAAACTACAAAACTATTTTCAGAACTATTCAAATTGAATTTACTGTTTATACATTTATTGGATAATTAAATACTTAAATTTATGTCATCTAATTTTCCCCTAAATTAACTTCCGTTTAACGCATCAACTGTTGTCACATGTTTCGCTTTCCCTAAGCTATTACAAATTAACTACTGACCTATAGTCGCATTGTAATTTCTTATCGTTATGTAGTATGATCAAGTAACTGATGTATATAATTGCCCGTGTTTGAGTGATGTTAGCAATCGATAAACAGAATATTGATTACGCTGTTTTCTACTTTGTATAAGCAATAGCTTCTGGATAATCAAGAATTACAATTCTCCGGTCATTATTCATGGATTCCGCGAGCCATTAGTCGACAGAAAGTCAATGAGGTGAATAAGTTCGATAGAGCAGAAAATAATTCACTCGTTTTTGCAGTTAACTGATTTAATCACATGAATTGAATGCAACAAAACAACTCATTATTTTTGTAAACAATAACAAGTTTTTGTTTTGACCAGACTAAATTTAGAACAGTGTCGAGTGAATCAATTTGCATGAATTGACCAGTGAGTGCTAACTTCACGCATATATTTGCCGAATCCTTCTTTTGTATTGATCGAATTCTGTCAACTAATTTGGTATTGTGAACACTAATCTTAGTGTATAAATCAATATCAAAGATGAACTATTTTGACCTTAGTTCCAGTTAGGTTGATTTTCTTTAACATTTCGACAAACTGATACATTCTAATTAGTTTGATTTATGAGATTTATTTTAAAAATTAAATAAACTAGTGACTAGCTTCGTGAGGAAATTCTCGGAGTTCCAGTGAGAAGACGTGACCAGTGGAGTTCATCCCTGTCGGGTGTAGAAAGTAACTACCAAAGAAAAATGGGTGAGGTCGCTCGAAATCCCTAGATCAATCAGAGTTAGACATTAACACTGTTGGATGCCGGCCCAGTGGCACGATGGTTAGGCATTCGCATATAATACTGAAGGTCCCGGGTTCGAATCCTGAGTGGTGCAGGGGTCGTGGATGCGCAATGCCACTGATGAGTCCCATACCGAGACGAAATGGCCGTGTAGGTGCTTGTAGGTTTCTAATGGTGGTCTAACAGTGAATGATTGATTGATGATTTCAAATGTGTAAAAACACTAATCTCCATAACCGAATTAAGCTTGAATTAGATAAGCTTTCATAAATAACACTGAAGTGTTCAACTTACTATTCTTATCTAAACATACATATTACATTAGCTTTCATTCACACTGAATAATCCTTAGTTGAATTTCAACAATTTCCAATCGATATACACTGTTTTGTTTTTAAGTGATTCAATTCTCTTACCCGTTAAATCAACATTTTTCAAGTAACTAAATGTTTTCATCACATTCTTTGGCATAGTTTATTCATAGAACATTGGTGTTCAAACCAAGTTTTGATTTAATGATTTTTAAAAAAACAATTTCAACATGATGTTGATTGTCCTTAGGAATTTGTACTTTCCAATAAATTGAACAATTAAATAAAATGATGTTCATTAACTTTTCACTATTTAACGACAATAGTTTCAGCAAGTTAATAGTACTTACTTACTTGCGCCTGTTACCCCCAAAGGCTGCCGCATAGGCCGCCGACCAGTATTCTCCAACCTGCCCTCTCTTGAGCCTGCCTTCCCAGTCCTGTCCAATTTTTGTTTATTCTTCTGATGTCTGTCTTCATTTCTCGGTGTGGTATATATATTCTTTGGCCTTACTCTTTTCCTTTGTCCTTGAGAGATCCAAGTGAGGGCTTGTCTTGTGATGATGCATTTGGGTGCTTCCCGCAATGTGTGTGGATCGAAATTTATAGACGTATTAGCTTTCATATATTGTTTATCCTTTGGTATTTCTATTGGGCCATTTAGAAATCAAATACAACTTGAAAAAAAATAGTTAAAACATCGGCTATATGTTTACATGCTACAACAATATCAGATAAGAAGACAGTTTATGCGTTGTGTTCAACTTTTCCCATACTATGACCAACCGCAGGACCAATTAAATCAATAGTAATTTTAACTATTAGGATAAACCAATGTGACTAATGTGTACATACAACCGGTCATAATCAAATGAAATTGACTTTTCGATCTTTTCTCACATATCATTGTATTATTATTATTATTATTATTATTATTATTACTATGATTATTGACGAGTAAAGTGGATCTGTTACAGATGTTAAGATACTGATTAGCAAAACCAAGAAAGAATCTATACATTTGAACAATATCTGTAACTGAAAATAACTGTCAATCAACATCAAAGTCACAACCTCTAATATCAATGTCAAGATAGTTCTATTATATGGAGTGAAAACTTGGAGAACTACGAAAGCCAGCATTCAAAAGATACAGGTATTTGCTAACAACTGTTTACGAAAAATGCTGAGGATCCGTTGGCCAGATACTATCAGCTACAACCTCCTAGGGGAGCGAACAAACCAGATTCCAGTGGAGGAAGAAATGTGAGAAAAGCGTTAAAAGTGGATAAGACACACACTGAAGAAAGCAGCCAACTGAGTCACAACGAAAGCCCTCACTCGGAATCCTCAACGTCAAAGGAAAAGCGGGAGACCAAAGAACACAGTACAATGAGAAATGGAGACAGATACGAGAGGAATGAACAACAGTTGGACAGAACTAGAAATGAAGGCCCAGGATAGAGTTGGTTGGAGAATGCTGGTCGGTGCCCTGGCTCTACTGGGGTTAACAGGTATAAATAAATACTATTATTATTTTGTTTGATAGCACTGAGAATCTTCCGAATTTATCTTATATTTTACTAATATTCAATCAAGTCTTTCACCAGATATTCGAATGAACTAGGTAATTGCATGATTATTTGTTGCGCCCTATCCGAGCCATATTTATACTGATCAATAATATCAAAATTCTATTTGATTGAATTCATGAACTCACCAATGCCAGCCTATCATTGGAAACCTGGGAGCGTTTAAGCACCGATAGTCCTAGATTCGATTCCCGCTTGCCGGACGTGGATGCACACAGTGGATGAATCTCATACCGGGGTGAATCACCCTTTTATGTTCTGTAACTTGAGTAACGCCAAACCACTGTACAACTGACAACACTGAACGTTAGACTCCCACCGTTCAGTAAATAAGAAGACGGAAGACGTTGGAGAACACTTATTAACAGAATCAAAAATATACAATCAAACATGCGTATTTATACAATTATACATATAATCGATATTTTTGTCGTTAAAATATTTGAACATTAATCAAATTTGAAATCATTAATCAATCATCATTGTTAGACCACCATTAGAAACATGGAAGCACTGGACGGCCGTTTCGTCCTAGTATGGGACTCCTCAGCAGTGCGCATCCACGACTCCTGCTCCTCGCAGGATTCGAACCCGGGACCTTTGGCATTGTAGGCGAACGCCTTACCATCGGACCACTGGGCCGGCATCCAACGGTGTTAATGTCTAACTCTGATCAAATTGTCCATCATGAACATTAATCAGATAATTCACCAATCGACTGCTCTTGAAATATTTAAGCATTTAATCGATAAGTTGATCAATCCACAATGTGCGTGGGTGGCTTCTCGATGGTTATCCCAACACACACATCAGGTTACCAATGGTGGTGTAACATTGATCATTTCATGATTTCAATCAAACTCAACAATCTCCAAAGGTATATTGACACTTTTATTTAAAGTATAAGATGGTTCAATTTAACAGTGCATATTGGTCATTCGCAAATTAACGATTTTATTTTATTTGATATTGTAAACAGTGTCATCTTCCCATTGATGTTTAAGATCGAAACAGATCAGTCTGTTTAGCATACATGTATCCTGTGAGAATTGCCTCAGTAGTGCCATTACATTGAAGAAATCATAAGCAGAAATGGATGGTAGCTGGCTGTGGAATTCAGGACTTGTCAACCGGATATACTCACATCCAGGAGTTGATGTTCACTACGAGACTGAAACGCAGTACCATCTAGCTTCAAACTCCATTGTGTTATCGACTTGGTTATTGATTCCACTGGTTTGTGCAAATTGGATAAAATGTGCATCTTGGATTCCAACACTAACAGCCCTTCCATCTCTGTGAATCATCTTAAATTCATACGTAATTTTGAGAGTATTAATTTGACTATCCAATTCCACATTCTGAACAAAAAAAATAATGAAAGTTGTTTTGTAAATTTTTGTAATTCATAAGAAACCTCTAAGAGCATGGACACTTCACACATTTACCTGATTAGGAATAAGAACCTTTTTGACCTGATCCCAACAACCTCCTGGTACTGTACAAATTAACATAGTCAATATGAATGCAATGAGAAAAATCTTTCCTCTTTCATGTAGTTTTCTGTAAATCAAATTAATCTACACTTGTTAACTGTTTTTATCAACTCATTTTATTTGATAATTAATTCACAGTGACTTCATTACAGAAAAAGCCTCGATCGATTTACTATGCATTTAGGCTGATAATTGTCTTCATTATAGTTGATTGTTAGTTTCTAAAAACCATTAGAAGGAATTTTAGATGAATAATAAATTTTTTTATTCAGATAGTAGTTTTCTGTGAGAAATTATTCACACTTGTGTCCTCTTGATATTGAATCCAATTTAATAGGTTAAACATGCTTCCGTTCAAATTTACTAGATCAAATCAAGTATAGGGATCTTGTCAATTATCTTTGTACAATGAAATACACAGCTGGATAGTTTTTAAAGTTTTTTTCAAATTCTATCTATGCAACCATAACAAATTCAACTTTGCTATCATTGATTTCGTGTCGTTGTGTTTTGTTTTTTTCTGACCAAGGTATGTGTGTCAATGTGTCAATGAAAGTCATCATTATAAGATTATTTGAAAATTGCTGAAACAGTCCTGTTTAGCTGACCTAGTTTGTGATTGGTTGTTTGCATAAACTTACTTCTACATCCTGGGTTTATTATTTTCTCTAGTTGACCTATGACTCATTGACCTTATTCACATTCGCAGAATGAATGGTCATTGATATGACTATTCTTTACAGGCTATAAAAATTATAGTTAACTGACAGCTTACCTTATCAAAATCAAAACACAATCTTTCATGTATTTTGCACGAATTTTAAAGTGAATGAATAGAAAACTAGTATGTTATTATTGACATAAAATACTTCACATCATTAAAAATATCTATTCAGCAACCGAAAAGTAAATGTAAGATTTCGCATAAGCTAAATTACAAAACATAGCTGTCCTTTAGATAAATTCTGTATTGAAGTAGTTAATGTGTTTCAGTGCGTAGTTAAGAATTTTAAATGCAGCTAGATTATATTTTCCAAATCTAAATCTCAACTCTCAGTTTGTTAATTTTGTAAACAGTAGTATGACAAAGTATTTCATCATAGCCAATGTCAGTTCTCGGTGAAAATTTTAACCATGGTTTGTAAATTTATCTCAGAAGTAAGGCTTTTTAGATTTTAAATGGTGTCAGTTGATGACTAACCCCGATTCCTAATATGCAAACTTGACATTGTCATTATATTTGAGATCGTGAATCGATCATCGTTATATCATCACTAGAAACCCAGAAGCACTGGACAGCTGTTTCGTTCTAGTATGGAACTCATCACTAGTGCGTATCCACGATCCTTGCCAACGTTAATCTCACTCAAGACCTTCGGTTTCGCGCGCCAACTCTTAACCTCTAGACCAGTGACCCAGGATCCAATGGTGTTAATATCTAACTTATATTGGTGTTGAGTAATGTAGTCATGATTAGTCAACAATTTCAAGTATTATATGTATCTGACAAATTATAATTTCTAAATGTAGGGATGTTGGATGTTTCAACGTCAAAAAGAAGTTACTTAATAATTCAAGAGTACACAGAATGGTGAGATTGGGTCAGATATATAAGAGGATGACTGTTCATTTGACAGATAGGAAGAAAATAGAAAACACCAGGGTCATATACATATAACACAATTGAACAATAATCATGAAAACAGATAAAGGATAAGACTAACTGATTACAGTTTAAAAATAAAAATAGTAAAATAATAAAAGCACAATAAAATGAAGAAAACAGGACCAGGAAAGAATCAAAGATTGGACATATCATTTCTACGCATAGAATTTGGTCTTAAATTGATGGGTCGATAGAGCCTCTACAAAGTGTAGGTTCTTTTGAACTGCATATATTGTGGTGCGCGCTACTTATAAGTAGTATATGACGCGAGTGTAAACGTAATGTCTGGCAGCAGAAGATGGGGGAAAATCAAGAAAGAAAGAGTGGGAACACAATGGAATTTGTATGAAACGCATGAATAGTGAAATGTCAGACAATGGATTGATCACTGATTAAAGATTTGCAAATTAACGATTTACGATATGGTTTTCCTATTTTATTGAGTAACTCTGTAATTTTCGTTAAATACAATTCGTTTGCCCTCACTTGTGTTCTGCTTCACTACAATATTACTTTCACCGACAACTAACTTTCGAATAACGTGTTCACAGTTGTAACTTAACCTCACAAGAGCAAATAAGTTTATAGATGAACATCGATATGACCCGAAAAAATGATATCGCCGTAAAGAAACTCTTCCTCACTGAATTCTCTTTCCTTTTCACGAAACTGTTATTTTATTTTTCTCATTGACAGCGTTTCCTGATTTACTGACTGATAGATCATTCAAGAATGTCAGTAAAGTATGCTTTTACTATTCTTCTGTATTTATAAGTTTTCATATATATCATCTATCTGACTTCCAATTTCCAATATATATATGAAAAGATAAAGCGAGCTTATTCTCAAAACTATTTAGGTCAAGTATGTATATAGTACAATTTTACACAAGTTACCATTTCGAGCTAAAAAACAAAAAACATCGTCATAATATTACTCTTTCATGTTTTTATTTGAATCTCCAGATGGCAGGCAAATATATTCCATAGAAGAAGAAAAATCAATAATTCTACATATTTCTGCGAATCAGCTGATCACATCAAAAAAAAAAAAGAATTCTACTCTATTTTATGCAGATACGTCATTTTATTTTCAAATGAATAAATAGTTTTGTATTTAAACTCAGTGAAATATTGATTCGTTGAACTATATTTCTACGTGTAACTTTGAAAGAAACTATCATAAATAAGTTTTATTAGTTTTTACATAGAATTGTAGCATAAATATCTGAAATACAAATCATTTTCATTTCACGTAGTTGGCGATCATCAATAATGCAGGAACTGTTGAGGTTGGTTTTGTACTGATAAGTTCTTAAGAAAAGTAACTTGGAATTAACACTTTCTTGAATTCACGTTAACGAATTACAGTTCTAATAGTCTCGATTCTATTCCATTTATGGCCTCGTTATATCAATGTTTGTAATGACTCAATTGTGTCGATATGGAGTCAAGATTTTTACTGTATATTATTGTATGAGTTGAGTTGTTAAAGTAACTTTGAAGCCAGACGTTTTCTACCTGTTCTGTTGTATTTGATCCTGGCTATAAGCCAGAAGAGTGTAGGAAAACCATAACTATATTCTGTACCAATAGTAATGAAGCGGTTGTCTTAAAGGCTATCTTAGTATGATTGGTTACCTCAAGATCATGTGTACTAGATACAGACACGGTGAATTATCCAATGCTAAAACTAGATAAAATGGTTTGAATTATTTTTTCTGGTTAGCGTTTTTTTGGCGAGTGAGATTTCGACGGAATGGGATCGCCAACCCCATGTCCAACCATCCTCCTTTATCCGGGCTTGGGACCGGCAGTAGCACCTAAGTTTCTACTGGCGGAGTTTAGGACACACACTACGAAAAGCACCCAACTACATCACGAGACAAGCCCTCACATGGAACCCTCAAGGCAAAAGGAAAAGAGGAAGGCCAAAGTATACATTACGCCGAGAAATAGAGAAAGATATGAGAGGAATGAACAAACATTGGACAGAACTGGAGAAGGAAGCCCAGGACAGAGTTGGTTGGAGAAAACTGGTGGGCAGCCCATGCTCCATGGGGGGTAACAGGCGTAAGTAAGTAAGTAAAACTAGATAGATGCATCTGCTGTCCTGGGTAACGTATTGGTCTTATGACCCTAAAAATCACTCACAGGATCTATTCTTCATGAAACATCAGTGGATTTTTTTAAAATCCTTAACAAACTTACCAGTCTGGGTGAGATATATGCCAGTGTTGTCTACTGCCGTATAAAACAATATTTCAAAATGTTTTCCATTAAAGTTGAATTTACAAACTGGTATGATAATACTGCATTTAAAACCTATATCTGACTAGAAGTCGATAACCATTGAAGTTAGGCAATATAAACCTTTACATTTCGACTCTCCGCAGTTTAAGGGTTTAAGACTTGTTTCGAAACCATGAGATCCTTAGTTTGACCCTCAATAAGATTATAGATGCTCATTATTAAGGAGTTACGCGGTGGAACGAGAACAGTTATCTGCTTCTTCCAACTTTTAACTGGTCATGACGTAAATTATCAATAATCATACTTTAGACAGATTATACTTTATCTCAGAAGTTTTAACAGCTGGATCTTTGTTATGCTCGTCAAATGATATGCTTGAAACTACTAAGAGTTCACCTAAGTCGGTAAACGAGAGTGAAGACAAATGATCCAGTGACACGAGAGGCTACTCTTATCCGAACGTCCAAAGGCCCCACTAAGTAGAGGAAGAAGTCGTGATATGGCTTAAAAAGTGTATTCTACAAGCACCCAGAAAATATGAGGTCAACAAGCACACAAATCGAGTTTATTTATACATGATAGAAACGTCTTTAGGAGAGCCACAAAAATAGCGTACTAAAATAATACATCAACCAATAACAGTCAAGGACTTTCCGGGTGGGAAAAGTAGTCTCAAGGTCAGCTGATCAGCCAACGCTTAAAAACATAAAATCCAAAATTTGGACCTTAATCAAGTGAGTTCTGGGGATCTAAAGTCCCCAAGACTCTTAATTATCAATAGACAGTAGAATCCCAGTGAAAAGATTTCACTACAGATTTAGTAAGCTAGAATTTTTTCTCATACGCTTTATCATTATCATAAAGAATTCCAGGTTTCATATTTGTTTTAGAGTTGATTCTTAGAGTAACACACTTTTAACAGACAATCACTGATAACACAAGATGTCACAATGTGTCAATATATATTCTCATCCTGAAATTTAACTCAGAGATACAGTCACTTTGAGAAACTCGTCATCAGGCTTTATATGAAAGTGTTAAACCAATCAAGGAAATCATCACAATGAAATGAAATAGATTACGTCACTACACACATGAAAGGCAAAAGTACAAGGTTGATAGTAGGAAGACAGGTGTCCTGATAATAGTGGTAAGAAAAATAAAACACGATAACAAAAGTTCTAGTCGATCGTTCAACATTGGAGATGGTAGGTCAAACGTGGATAAGCAGACTTAAAACATTATAACTATTACGTAATGCGAAGTGTGTACATAATTAAATAATGAAGAATATAAACGGAAAGAGGCAGAAAATTGTAAACGAATACAAGATAAGAAAATCATACTTATAATAACATTGGCCTCCTCTGAGTACAGTTACAAATTCAGCTGCTCCTGTGGAGACAAGCCATATCTGGCGTACTACCAGGCAACTTAACCAACAACATCTCCCAGCACGGTTTATGAAGGGCTAGATAAAAACAATACGCAGCTCTATCTTGGCACATCTGACTGACAGTGGTCATATTGTAGATAAATCTGGATCGTTTCAAATGATCAGCTATCGTATACCTGCATCATTTCCCAACAGAGTTAGATCCTGTCTCTTACATATAGCAGAAGTCATAAAAATTCGTACATTCAACTCTAATTTATGAGTTCAGAAGAAATTCGTGAAAACCCTATGCCTTTCGTGGACGTTTTAAAAGCAATTTGTATTTTTATTTTATTTTTGTTATTATTAGCATTATTTTCACATCCTGTATTTGTTTGTTATGTCCAGACCACTGATTCAGCATCCAGCGGTGTTAATGCCTAGCTTCGATCAGTCCAAGGTATTGCGCACCTTTGCCCAATGTCTTTGATAGGTACACCCGACAAGGTTGAACTCCATTGGTCAATGGCTTCTCACTAGAACTCCCGCGAGCAGGGATGTGCATTGTTGATGAGTCCCTTACTAGGACGAAACGGCCATCCAGTGCTTGTGGGTTTCTAATAGTGGTCTAACAATGAGCAATCCATGGTTTCAATGAAACTCAACAATCTTAACCACTCTATCATGAAAAAGATACATAATTAACGTTGTGCATTTTGGAAAAGTTGATTTACGTTATATACTATTGAATAACATAAGTAGTAAATAACTATTAATTTCAATTTGTGGCGATCTGAAATCATATAGGAATGAAGCATACACTAGACATTCATTTATCATATTTTATTGGATCATAACAAAATTTTCATTGAGGATCTCACTTTAATTAATTTCTTCCATTTGGCATGTGCTACTGAAATGGAATTCCTAGTAAATGAACGGAAAAATAAGAGATTCGGCGATTGTGTAAGAAAATAAATGGAGAAGAATGAATATTCTAGAATCTTGATTTCTATCAGTCATGTTGAGAAGTTGTTTGTTTATGATTAGATTTGATTAATCTCAATTTTTTAACATCTCTATTGATTCATGTTTCACTCAGGATTAAGTTCCGTATGTCTTCTTTCATTCAAATATTCTAAATGAGATTTTACACGTTGTGATTATTAAGTACATAAATCTGAAAGATTCCGTTGTAGTGAGTGCATTTGAGAAATCCTCACGACAAATGTGTAGTGAGGGTAGAAAACTCAATAGCCACGTGTCTATGTTGCATATCATTTTTATGATTAGTGAAAATGCAAACAGTCGTAGCCACACCCCCCGCCTCACACACACACACCCACACAGACAAACTGGAAACTTGGACATTTCCATGTCGGTTAATTTCGTGAATTTTATAACAAAAATGACACAAAAAATTGATTAGAATATTTCTTAGAATAAATATATATTTGAAAAACACTCGGAAAAAGCTTCTTAATTCAGTGATTTGTATTTATCATGTACCTATCGTGTACATGTATCAAGCAAATTCTATTTGATATGAATGGAGAGATGATCAACTTTCGAGTAGTTTGATCAGCAAATTTTCACTAAAGAGTTATGGAAAATGTTGTATATCATTGAAATCATGAACTGATCATTGTCAGACTACCATTAGAAACCCGAAAGCACTGGATGGCCATTTGGTCTTTATATAAAATCCATCATCAGTGAGTATCCACGATTCCCATCCGCGATAATCTAACTCAAGACCTTCGGTCTCATGTGTGAACGCTTAACCTCCAGACTATTCAGCCGGTATCCAACGGTGTTGATGATTAACTTTCTTCAATTTACTGTTTTTGCGTATCCTCACCGATTGTCATCGGCAGTTATTGCCCATACCAAACGGGGTTGAACTCCACTAGTTAGACTGGAAATTCGAGGTTTCTCAAAAGTCAAAGTCACATATTAACAGCGTTGGACAGAAGTTCAGTGGTCTAGAAGGTAATCGTTCGCACGTGAGACCTAAGGTCCTAGATTCGATCCCAGGGAGCGGGTGGTCGTGGATGTGCACTGCCGAAGAGTCCAATACTACGGTGAAACGGCCATCCAGTGCATGTGGGTTTCTAATGGTAGTCTAACAATGATTGATTCATGTCTTCAATGATATCGTCTTCGAATTGAAAAATGTTATTCAGTGTATTACCGTGGTTGCTTCCTGCTTCTCTTAGATATCACAACTATTCTTATCCAACAACCTTTCTGATAACTTCTATGGCACTTTAATTGATATTTGTTGTTGATCAAAAATCATCTTACAAATTTATTATGTTAGTAATGCTACTAAGAGCATCAGAAGTACAATTTCTACCAATTCTCCGATGAAATATGCTTTAAAGTGAATTACAACATGCAGGGAAACTATTACTATGAAAAAAGAGAACATTCAGACATTTTAACGAAGTTCATGAGTCAGACGCGCATCTTTTGTTACAAGTACAAATAGTCTTGAAAGCAATGGAAAAGAGTAAGGCCAAGGAACACATTACGCCGAGAATTAGAAACAGAAATGAGAAGAATGAACAACAGTTGAACGGAACTAGAAAAGAAGGCCCAAGGCAGATCAGGTTAGAGAATGCTGGTCAGCGGCCCATCCTCTATTGGGTGGGTAACAGGCGAAAGTAAACAACAGTAAGTAATGTCAGTATTACGCGTTCGAACATGCTGGATGAAAAACTCAAAAACACTGACGTCAAATCTTAATCGAAGATTTCAATCATATAGATACAACACTCACCAAAATGATGTCCTGCTATTTTCAATAAGTTACTCTTGTGTTCCAGATGAATAGTGTGAGGAGATTTCTCTGATGAAACATCAGCAATCAAACTTTAGATAACTATCACTTCTTTACTACGCTGGTGTACCGTTGTCACACAAACCAAACAAATGGTCACAGTACCTCCTGGTCTGACGGTGTTAATGTCTAACTTGATCAATTCACGGAGTTGCGCAGCCTCATACACAGTCTTCGGTAGTTACTGTCTACACCCGAACATGTTGAACTTCACTGAACTTCACCGTAATGCAAATTACCTGTGCTCACTAGTGACTAGCTTCTTGAAGGATCTGCGAGTTCTAGTGGGAGGACGTAACCAGTGCTTCCAGGTTTTTAATAGTGGCCTAACATTTACCGATTCATGGTTTCAAATAAAACTTAAAAATTTTCACAACAACCCCGTAATGCAAGGTATAGATATGGAGCAAATTTAGAATGGTACATTTTTCAATGACAAACCAAACAGAATTTGCTAAAATTAGACTACAAATTATTAGAAATCTAATCTTTTTATATGCTAGAGCTTTCACATCGGTAAATTTGTAATTATTATTGACAGCTGTATTCAATAAGTTTAGTACAAAATGAAATTCTAAAGCACAAACTAGTCCGACCGATAGGTTTCTTTTACAGCGAAATAATCGATAACCGCATATATATATATATGCTTGAAATGAGTAGATAAACTATGTGGAATTCAATGAAATATTTTGTTTTCAATAAGATAAGAATCTATACAATATTTTAATTAGCAATGTGTTTGAGAATACAACTGTTTGATTTAATCTCAACTCTTACAACCTGTTCATGGCATAGTATGTTTGCTAAATAAGGTATTTATTGTAGAACTTTTATGACATGTGCTTCTGTGCACGGATGTACACCGAGGAAGAAGTGAATGAAGTGTATGGTTAGTTTCTCACAAAATAGTGATTTCCATGGATTTGTAAGATTTCAAATGTTTATCTACGGTTCAATTCATTGATGACATTAAAAGATTCAGCACATGCCTCACTAACGGCCTTCAGTACTCTCTTCAATACAGTAAAGTATTTCAAGAAACGGCAGAGAAAAAATAATGTGGAACAGTAAGTGATGTACGGGGGTCTATATGTCCAATACAAAACATGATTTATAGGACGGACACAGAGGAATTTGCGAAATGATTCATCTTTAACTCAGTTTATGGCTTCTTCATTAACTAAGTAGAATCAGAGAAAAAGATTACAACTGCCAAAGCAAATATTTCATTTAGAATTATGGATATAATTGTTCTTACACGTTGAAACCATCAACCAATCATTAATAGAACATCATTAGAAACCTGAAAACACTGGACGGCCGTTTCACCCTGATATGGAACTAATCAGCAGTGCAGTTCAAAAGCTCCTACTACTCTCAGGATTCGAACCCAAGACCTTCAGTCTATGTGCGAACACCTAATCACTGCTGATGAGCCCTGCACAAGGACGAAACGGCCGTTCAGTGCCTCCCGGTTTCTAATGGTGGTTTTACAATGATTGATTGATGAATTTCAACAGAATATATGCATCTGAACAAAATCTGGAACTGAAAAACACCTGTCGATCAACATCAAAGTCACAATCATCAATACAAACGTAAAAACAGTTCTATTGTATGGAGTGAACACTTGGAGAACTACGAAAGCCAACATTCAAAAGATACAAGTGTTCATTAACAAATGTTTACACAACATATTCACGATCCGTTAGCCATACACCATCAACAACAACCTACTGTGAGAGAGAATAAATCAGATTGCTGCTTTGAAAGTAATTGGGAAGGATGGCTGGAAGTGGATAAGACACACATTAAGAAATGCAACCAATTGCATCACAAGAGAAGCCCTAACTTGGGATCCTCAAGTCCAAAGGAGAAGAGAAAGTCCAAAGAACGCATTCAATCGAGTATTAGAGATAGACATGAGAGTAATGAACAACAACTGGATCGAACTGGAAAGGAGGGTCCAGTACATACTTGTTGATTGAACTCTGGCCTTGTGATTAACTGGTCTCTTCCGTATGAGTTCTTAGGTTATTTCTATATTAATGTGTCTGTTAATTGCTAACCGATTTGAATGCTATGCTTCAAGAAATCACCTAGTAACTTTGAAGTTTCCTCAGTATTCTCATAATCGAATCACTATTCATGATTGTCTCCACCTATCGATATCAGTACATCATAACATACCATCTCATTGTTAATCTATGTTTAGATATGCGTAGATAACAAGAGAATCCATTTTATCTAATATTTACGTGAATTTATTTTGTAAATAGTAGTAGATTTATCTGCATTTCGTTATGTTATCCTTCGGTTTGTATAGGATGGAATGCAGTAAATGTATTAGTTTGTGAACAACATTAATTCCAAATGAATTCAAGATCCTTTGAATGATTTCTCGGACATTTCTCACATATAATAAAATGATCTGTTTCTTGGTTTCTGAGGTTGTTTATTTTACGATATGTTGATTGGTTAGACACCTTTTAATGAAGTTGTTGGGGTAGTCATTGCAGAAGTCAGACTATAGATGAGTTTATTCAATTTCTGTCTAGTGAGAGTGTAGTGAACGAGAACGAAAATCACAGTGTTACTCAGTAAAATCGGAAAACCATATCGTAAATCGTTAATTTGCAAAATATCAGTTCATCATATCGAACTGGACTGTTCCTGTTGCAAAACATCAATCCATTGTCACTATTCATGCGTTTCATACAAATTTCATTGTTTTCTAACTCTTCCTTTCTTGATCTTTACCCATTTTCTGCTGTCAGACATTACGTTGACACTCACGTCATATACTACTTATAAGTAGCTCGCACCACAAGAGTACTACAGTGGATTTTGACACTTCTGAATAATGCCTGAACACAAGTCATTTTGTGGACTGTTGAGTTGTTACTATTGTAGCCTAATATTTGTTTCATGTAGCTCGGTTTCTTGTATACTTGTGTTTCAAAAGTTTCTGTGTTTGTTTTATTGATTAAGAAGGAGAATCTAGTTTCTGCTTTTTTTCCGAAAATGTTGTCAATCAACTTGTGAGTATTTTCAAGTCTGTTCCTGTAAAGAACAACATATGTTTCATCAACACAATTTCTCATTTAATCAGAGCTTATAATCACTAGTTCTATCGCTATTCATAATTCTAGTGTTAAAAAATGTTCTTTTTGAATCTGCAAATCCCATTGTTTCTGCTTTGTTAAAAATTGCATTTAATGATTGAGATAATTTAATCAATAGGAAACAACCTTAACCCACGTTAAACCTAAGGTTGTTTAAGGTTAACTCTTATCAACCGATCAATAATAACCTTGCTGGGTCACATGAATCTCATGCCACCAATAAATAAAGACACACAAATTCTTAAGTCACGTTATACATACAGTTTTGTTAAAATCCATTTACCAAAAAAAACCATACTGATCAATGAAATTGAGATAAAGTTTGGAGTAATTCCATGTGACTACATGTATGTGTTTATACATCTATTCTAACATGTGTTTGTTAGAGATGATTAATAAAAGTAAATGTAGAATTGGTTTCAGTAAGAATTTTCTCATGGTATTTACTTATCCCTTTCTCAATAATTAATTTCAAACCAATTTTATTGTACAGATTCAAATTTAGATTCGCTAGTTAGACTAGATATTGTGGAAATGCATACGTGAAATTCATTGAACCGATTGTTCCTAATGTAAAAGTCTGATAAATCAAAATAAGTACATATCACAAGATAATCATATTTGCTCGGCATTGACACTTACGTACCTACGCCTGTTACCTCCAGTGGAGCATAGGACACCGACCAGCATTCTCCAACCTACTCTATCTTGGACCTTCCTTTCCAGTTCGACCCAATTGCTGTTCATTATTTTCATGTTTATCTACAATACTCGATTTGATGTGTTCTTTGGACTTTCTCTTCTCCTTTGGCTTTAAGGATTCCAAGTTAGGGCTTCTCTTGTACTATCTATCCACTTCCAGCCATCCTTCCCAAGTTCTTTCAAAGCAGCAACCTGATTTATTCTCTCTCACAGTTGGTTGTCGTTGATGGTGTATGGATACCAGATCGTGAGTATGTTGTGTAAACATTTGTTAATGAACACTTGTATCTTTTGAATGTTGGCTTTCGTAGTTGTCAAAGTTTTCACTTCATACGTTTTGACGTTCATATTGAAGATTGTGACTTTGATGTTAATTGACAGTTGTTTTGAGTTTCGGATGTATAAGTTCTTCGCTTTCTTTGCTAATCCGTTTCTTGACATCTGCATTTCATCCACCTTGTGTTGCCGATGGGGCTGCCCAGAAATGTAAAGATTTTTACATTTTCTAATGCTTCTCCATCAAGTGTGATTTTGTTGGTGCATGTTGTGTTGTATGGGAGAATCTTGTTTTTCCCTTTTCTGTATGTTGAGACCTGCTGTTGCTACACTGGTTGTCTTCTCTTGTATTCACGTTGGGATCAAGGTTCCTTTCAGCTTTCGAGTTTCGAACAAGGTGAAATATGATTTCTGCTGGTAATCACATATCAAATAAGCTATAAAAAAATCACAGTGTTGCCAAGTGTTTTTTTTTTTGAAAATTTACATGAATGGTAAGAATTTTTAGATTTTGAGGTAAAAAGTAAAAACATATCGGAAGAAATTCCTTTAAAAATTCAAGGTCTTTTAAGCCAACCAATAAAATATAAATGATCCCATTTTAATGGATTACAATGTATACTATCAAAACATAATTTGTATTTGGTTGTATTCACTATATGAAATGGATTTATATTCGTGAAAATAGAAAATTACACTCTTCGGTTTTTAGTGAATCCACTTTTATTGAAGAGCACGTGATTGGTTTAATAGAAACACTCATTATTATAACCAGTTGTACCAGTGATTGTTGAACTGCACTTTTTGTCTATTACAGTTTGTACGACGCGCAGACTTTTGTGTAGCTGCCATTTTGGCTCCATTGTTTTTGTAGTTTCGCTCAACTATTCTGGCACGATTTCGGTAGCCTTTCGATACCAGCAAATCTATTCTTTACTATGGAATAACTAACTGTTCTTCTCAGTGATGGGTTCATAATGAGTATTTTGTGGTGATCATAGTCAATCTCAACTAGATCGCCACTAAAGATAATGAAGCATACTAGTTTGGAAAGGATTAGACTGAATTCCCACCAAGTCTACCGCTATGATTAATATCGGGAGATTTTTATCGCCCTGTTTGTGACGGTCATTTCATATCAAAACACATCTCTAGACTAAATTTGTCACTAAAAGTTTAGGTCCATAACTCTTTAATGAAAAAAACCATAGAGGGTAGACTTCATTGAGTTTAGGTTGAACCATAAATATCTCAAGTTAAAATGTGTGTATTTCGGAATCCTACTAGCGGACCTAGTCAAGTGGAAAAACATTATCTACAAGCTTTGAATTTCACTGTCCAAGATATGAAGCATGTTTATGCGCGTAACATGCATTAGTTTAGTCCAAATGTGACATCTCCCTAGGATGATTCATTGTCCAAGATACATTACATTGTATCGTACAATAAGACTCAGTAGGATATTCCCATAAAAACCTGTTTTCAATTTACTTAAAGCTTTCGTTAAAGTGGGACACAATGGGACGGTTGAATTACGCAATCTCTCATTTATTCAAAATGCATCCACCCTGCATATCAAAAGCAATATAAAATAATCTTGAACTTCGAAACTGAACGGATTAATGTTTACATACACAACACACCAACAAAAGTCGATATCAAAATAGGTACAATGTAATGTGATTATTTACCCTGAATGAGTGATACACAAACATGTACATTGGACGAATTAGAAAACAGTGAAGGATTAGTTCGATTTAAATTGGGGTAAAAATTCTTTTTACTATTAGTTAAGCCAGCAAAGATAAAATAATGGAAAAAAGATGCATTATCTAAGAACCAATCGAAGTAATTGTCCAGAAAGACAGACTTTAAAATTAACCTATCACAAGACAACTTTTAGTTTATGTAACCTACATGTATGTTCATTGGCTACTTGAAGACCGGTCGATACTCTCTGACTTAAAGTAAACATTGAAGTTAAAAATAGTGTTTTAATGCCTCAGTCTCATGGTCCGATTCTTCGGGTCTTTATTTATCTTGTGCCCGTCAATTTTCAGGCCGCCCGCTCCTGTCGACCGCCTTGTGCCGATCTGTCACGCGCCAAGCTAATAAAGTAAGCGTTTTGACTTTGTGCTGGCCTTATGTTTATTGACGTGTCTTAAGTCTCGTGCTTAATGCGACACAAGAGACTTAGGGCCTGTCGTCTTTGACTTGTATTGCATATTTTATATATATTTTGTAACATAATCATGTATGCAAAAGAACATTAAACTCGACTGGATATGCTAGTCTTACTATCCAATCTATCATACTTCCGATGGTTGTGTATACCACATGTATATATTGCTGCGCAACGTTAATCCGTACATTTGCATTCTACTGATTGGGTTTTGGACTACTCATTGGAAAGTGATGATTTGTTCTACCAACCGATTATGTGGGAAGAAATGAATAAACGAATCGTCTACATGAAAAAAACCCAACTTTCCTAAAGCAGCTTTAGCGTTACATTCACAAGGAAATGTTTTTGTTGATCCTGGATGTTGTTTGCCACAGTTCACCTATCAAATGGTTTTACGAATGAACATTCGATGATTGTTGGGATTTTAATGTATATTTCGTTCGACGATAACATGCAACTTGAACTAGTACTGTCGTTGAGTCGTCGTGCTGCATGTATTTAGCATTCGCTTGTCATCAAGGAAATATGTAGTGAAGTTTCAAAACTGCAGGGATTTTTCAGTCAAAATCGTACCTTTGATTTATTTAAATCATGATTGTTTTTCATTTGGAAAACTTGATAACTGTTAATCTGTTATGAATAGTCTTGTTACTAGCATAATATATTTTACTTGTTTTACGGCATGTCATTGATTGTTACTTTCATTTCCGAATTCGGTTATTATGTGTTATATGTGTCAATAGTAACTTTCAGTCAAAGTACTCACAGTCTGTATGCTCTCGAAGGAAGACCACATTACATCGTGCATAAAGGATATAAAAGGAGGATCGCAATCTTAGCTTTGATCGCTTTCATTTACTGCGATATTGGCTCTTGAGTTTAATCATTCCACTGCACTGCATAAATTAAGCGTATACCACTT
>OX103975.1:8894956-8929799 GCA_944470395.2 Schistosoma turkestanicum
AGGTCAATCGATACTTGGGATTGCTTAGTCTTGACGTTTCAGGTTGTAGACTTGTGGTGTGAAGAACTAGTGCCCGAAAGATTACCATTATTTCTCGCTATCAAGTATTGTCCTGATTTTCTTGTCCACTACCTCTAAGTCACCTTATAGTAAGTATAACTAGCTACCACACAGAAATATTTGATTCTAAACTGTGTTCTTTAATATACACCTTCATAGATTAATTACAAGTTTATAGACTGTTCCACATGAAAATAATGCTACACTTAAATTACAATGGTCAATGTTTTATGTACAAATGAACTGATTAATTTAATTTACACGTGTGATACATTTATTTGTGTGGTATCAAAAAAAAAGTAATCGATAAATTCAATCATTTGTTTGTTTAACTATCTCTGCATATCAATTTATTGAATCATTTCGAATTTGGATTACTTTCATTGAGAAAGATTTTGCAACACTGATAGAGATCTTAGTTAGAGAACTCTTGAAATTTGGAAAGCTTTGAATCATTGTTTCATCCTTGGTTATTGAACTCTCTAGGAATGCATATTCATGACTCTCTATCTAATGAATCTTTAAACACTTATTGGTGATCCTTTTGCTTGGTCCTCATTAGAATAGCTAACTACCAAGGAGTCGTATACAGATACTGAACAGTGCATCTAGTACTTCCTGGTTTCTCCAGTTGTTGTTTGACTAAAATCAGTCCATGATATAATCTATAAAACTGAATGAACTCTGTGAACCATTTCAAAACGATTAACATTATTGTC
Organism: Schistosoma turkestanicum; assembly: GCA_944470395.2. Classification (NCBI taxonomy): domain Eukaryota; kingdom Metazoa; phylum Platyhelminthes; class Trematoda; order Strigeidida; family Schistosomatidae; genus Schistosoma; species Schistosoma turkestanicum. The sequence goes on from OX103975.1 coordinate 8,895,736, forward strand.
GTCTAAATGAAATATATAGTTTGGCAGAAAGTCATTGATATATTTATGTATGATCATGACTTGTCATGAATGCTTAATAATCACCTGCGACACCTTACATTATTAGTAGTTATAACAATTAAGAATTTACGTTACCTGTAACTAAGTACATTTTTGTAATTAGTTGTGAACTGTATATCTTTTATTACAACGTGTGATACATTTCGATACTGTTTCAATTTAGTTTCTGATTGGACATTGAAAAACATGCATGCATAGTAGATAGATGTATAGTATTTATCAATAATTTTAAGCATCCTTTTAACCTTCAATCGATGACATGAATGAAAATCGTTTGCAACGTTGCAGATACATGCATTGTTGTTGGTCTTTGCTCGAATTTTATCTTTAAAATTCTTCTTGACCTGTCTTCTTTTTTGTAAATTAATTCCACTGGGATATACTTCTCGAATTACATCTTCGATCCTTAATGTTTTTGATTACTGCTAATACTTCTACTGGAGCTACCACCAAGGGGTTTGCACTGATATTTCGTTCTAGCTGTGCTAATGTTTTATGGCAAATTGAAGTGATGTACGTACTTATGTACAAGGTTCTAGATTGTTTCTGACTGACTAAAACCATAGGACTTGGTAAGTACTATATCCATTCACTGTGGAATACTGTCAGTTAATCAGTCAGTGAATCACAACGTAGAAATTCGTAAGTAAGCACATAAGTTCAGGTTACTATAACACATTAGCACAGAGACGCAATTGTCAGTTCAAATCCCATAGTGGTAGAGATAGTAGAAGTATTACTGGTAATGGAGAAGATTAGCGTTTGAAGATGTTATTCAAGAAGTATAATTCATTGAGATAACTTTAGAAAGAGAAAAAGATACAGGTGATGAGGAATTCAGAAGATTAAAATTTGTGAGAAGAGAAAGGGTAGATGCACTTGCTCCATTACAAACGATTGTGAGCCATATCGTTCAAGGTCTCTAACCATCGATTACTATAGTCTCGCGGACTCCAACTAGGTAGTCTACTCCTACTAACATGCCTTAGTCCAGTTGTCAGTGACATCATGGATTTGTGCCATGTTTTGGTTTGTCCGGCCTTAGCTTTCTTCCAACCTACTCCTACACCACAAAACATCGCTTTTCGAGGAAGTCGGTGGTTGGGCGTTCGTAATACATGTCCCAACCATCTCAACTGATGAAATTTCTCTACTTCATCTCTTTCTCTTCCATCCTTACCTAATAGCCGTTTCCTAACAACAGCGATAGTCTCAGGGTATACGACCAATGCTCCAGAGACACCTATGTTCGAAAACCAGTAACCTAGGAATATCCTCTACTCTTACTGGCTATGTTTCACACCCGTAAACTGGGACTGAGCGACTTGCTGAGTAGTCGATTCGTCCTGTGTTTAGCAGACAGATAGCTCGCCCACTCCATGAGTGACGAGAGACGGCAAAATCCAGTCGAGTCTTCTGTATACGAGCTGAGATTTCGTCAGTTACCAGGCCATCAGCATTGATGAGACTCCCGAGATAAGTGAGGCGGTCTACAACCTCGACTACTTCACTGCCTATCACTAGTTCAGGTGCCGATACAAGCCAATCTTGAAGCAACATAATTTGCATTTCGAGGGTGAGAACTGCATCACGAACATGCTTGACTGTCGCCTATTACTGTCATTTAATACGTGATACCACTTAATTCTCCAAACTTTTATTCGTTGAGGGAAGCTTCAATTTTGGATTGAAACTAAATATCAGATCGTTGTTTTATATATTTTTTCAGAACGATTTATTGAATTCAATGTAAAAGCTGTGGTTAGAGGGGAGGATTTGTAATGTTAATCTCTTAAAATCACCTTTTTGTTTTTTTTAAAAAGACGAGAGCATAAAATCTGTCCATTAAACACATCTGGATTCCATCCCCAGTCACAGAGTGTTGTTGTGACAAATAACAACACCATAAATAATGCTCTAATCGCTCTAACTCCAACTGTCCTGACTTATATTTGATCTGATTCAGAATAAGTGAACATTGTCAATTTGTTTTTAAATGGGCCAGGTTTATTAAGTTGGATTCGACGATGGACGCCTGTCAGTAGTGCTAGTGTAGTGAAGGAGAACACAGGTGAGGGCAACCGAATTGTATTTAACGAAAATTACAGAGTCACTCAGTAAAATAGGAAAACCATATCGTAAATCGTTAATTTGCAAATCTTCAATCCATCATCAATCAATTGTCTGACATTTCACTCACTATTCATGCGTTTCATACAAATTCCATTGTGTTCCCACTCTTCCTTTCTTGATCTTCCCCCATCTTCTGCTGCCACTAGACATTACGTTTACACTCGCGTCATATACTACTTATAAGTAGCGCGCACCACACTAGTTTTACAACCTTATGCTCTTTCATAAAAATCACTTTGATATTCTGTGATTATATGAAATTCTCTACTGTGTTTTTTTCTTTTTCACTTCATTCTATTTATTTTACATTAAAACTTTTAGTGACCATCATCATCATCATTCTTTGGATGATGAAGATGATGATGTCGACGATGTGGCAATTGATTCATTCGATTTAGATAATTCCAATTCATCAATCAATAATCCTAATATTGGCGATCTGCATTCAATACAACAGCAACAACAATTGCATGAAAATCATGCCAGAACTGGGATTGGTACAAGTAACAATCATAATCATAATAATAATAACGTCAACGCCAACAACACCAACACCAACAACATTGATAATGAGGCATTAATCAAAGTCAAATTATCATCAAGTCAAGAGAATTTGAATATAGACATTTCACAAACATATCCTTTAGGTAACTACTACTTATCTGTATAAATATATATATATATATATATATATATATATATATATTTGTTATTTCCGTCGAGAACTCTTATCCTTCTATTGTTATGATTGAAAGATTGCCAAATGTGTTAGTGAATCTGTTGAATGAAATGTATTAGCCCTTCAGAAGTTGAACACAGAAATACTTGCATGACTAAATTATCATTGTTGTCAATCGGTTTACTTTTGAATTGTTGATATATACACATTTATGCGAGGATGGTTATACTGTGATGATGATGTTGATGATGATGATAAGCCCCACCAAAAGTTTCTTGACACAAATTGATCTGATTTCCAGTGAATGAGGTGATTGCAAACTATTCAAATTGTCAATCCGTATGTATAAACCAAATGAATGGTGTAATTAAGTCATGAAACATGATATTTTGTTCAAGTTCAATTTGGTTTTACTGAATAGATTGATTTTGATTAATAATTATATCAATGGAATCCAGTGCATGTATTTTTCGCATTGTATTGAGTTTGAAGTTAGTTCGATTATGCATCCAGTATGTTGTTTAGATTTAAAGTATTTCATTGAAATTTAATGAGATTATAATCTTTTCATTTTTTGAAACCATGAATCAATCATTGTTAGACCACCATTAGAAACCTGGAAGCACTGGACGGCCGTTTCGTCCTAGTATGGGACTCATCAGAGGCAGTGCGCATCCACGACTCCTGCACCCCGCAGGATTCGAACCCAGGACCTTTGGTATTGTGCGCGAACGCCCTAACCGTTAGGCCGTTAGTTCTTTTCATAGATTGATATCACATTTTTGTTTGACCATTTCTAGTGGGGTTTTTTTTGTTTATTGTGGACTAATCTACTCTACCAGTAAATAATACTTTGTTTGAGTTACAGAGGTTGTAAGCATTACATGATACATGCCCCCAATCACTTGGATCAATGAACATTCACTTCATTCCTTCAACAACCTGCTGTTTTCTATTCTAAAAAAGGTCACGTTCCATCTAAACTAAACTTTGATAATTAATCTATTTTGTCAATATTTTTATTACAGGCAATATTATTCAAACACCAAATGGACAAACTTTATTTGACATAACAACTAATGGTCAATTGATACATTCACAAAATCCACTACATCAATATTCTCAATTTTCACTACAACAACAACCACAGCCATTGAACAATCCAACGGAGCTTCTCTTTACACCATTATCCTCCTATCATCCACCTAATCCGAATATAAATAATGCTTCATTCTCTCCAGCTATCATATTTGTACCAGCTGCATATACCACCACAGCGACTAATTATAATCGTATGGAATTGATTACTGGCACTTCGGATTCATCAATGGTTACATCATCTTCATTGACGACGAATTTATCACCCAACCTAGGCATTGTTTGTTCATCGATTTCTGCTCCGTTGCCACCATTGGATGAGAATATGTTTGATATATGTAAGTTAATGCATTGAAATTTACATTCACACGTATATTTATATATGTGTATATCTTGCTGTTTTGTTCATTTGATTATGGTATTTAACAAGCTTTTTTAAGTAGTAATAGTAGTAGTAGTGGTAGTAGTAGTACTTGTTTTTATTTTAACACTTTCTATATTGTAAGTTGTGATTTTGGTGTGTTTCATTTTGTCATACCTCCACATTCGTCACTTTTATAGAGTTTTAATTGACAGAACTGTGTGATTTTTGATTTATTATCTTTAGTCTGTGATAGTCTCGTAACAATGGTGCATTTAGAAGATTTCGGATATATTTTTTAGTAGTTTACATTATGAACTGAACATAGTTAGACAATTAGTGAAAGCCAGAATCTCCTGGGAATTCTCGACAATGGACATCCATAACTCTCTCTCCCAACTCTAGAACGAATCCAAGACCTCATCGATGTGGCGTCAGAAGCTTGATCTTTTAGGGTCCGTGAATGCACAGTACTGAAAAGTTTCATACTAGGATGAGGCAGGCAGTTGTTTTGTACTTCCTTGTTGTTTTTAGTGGTTGTTATAATCAAAGTCAGTTCATGATGTAAAAACTATGAAATTCAACAATTTGCACTGAGCCCTAGCGTGTTGATCTCGGATAGTTTCAGACCTATTTAATGAATTTAATGATTTAGATTTACTATACGGACAAGAAATTACTTCAGAAAAAAGAAGTAAACTGTATCAATGAAAAGATCCTATCAGATAGATTTATTAGTTACAATCTTATATCAACCTTGGTTAAATTGAAATTTTGGGGCAGAGTTTTGGAGGTTTGCGTTTTTACACATTTGAAATCATCAATCAATCATTGTTAGACCACCATTAGAAACCTGGAAGCTCTGGACGGCCGTTTCGTCCTGGTATGGGACTCATCAGTGGCAGTGCGCATCCACGACTCCTACTCCTCTCAGGATTCGAACCCGGGACCTTCGGGTGATTGATTGATTGATGATCTTGGAAACAGACATTTTAAGTTTTTATGCTCGATTTAATGATAGTCCTTAATGACCATGTATTGGTAAAAAGTAATGGGACATGTTAGTCAGTTAGTCAGTCAAAAATCATAAGAAACATTGTACTTTGTTCATATCTCTATAGATTCAAGTTGTCATAACATATAAATATGACGAAATGAAAGCACTGTTGTAGTACCTATTAAACATACCACTTCGCGGGATAAAAAATGTTAATCTCGTCACTTTAAGAAACAGATAAAAAGGCAATTCCAGAGGAAGAAGTATGTTTAATGCCTAGCCTCGTGATATCGAAATAATCACGAGACTAGGGTACATAAACGGCTAACAACGAGCGAGAAAAGAAGGCCGAAAGGCCAAGACACGCTTGGCGCTCGAGAGATTATAGTCTTTAGTTCAGATTAACAAGAGGTGTACAATATAACAATCATTGTCAGAATTAAGTACAATAATTGTGTTTTCTTCGTAAAAGCATACCACTACAGCATCATGACAAATACCAGATTAATAGAATAATTAGTGACAGTATGGTAAGTAGTAGTAGTAGTAGTAGAAAAAATTAAATACAGAAATTATGCTTCGTGTAGAAAGGATGAATATGCGCACCAAACAGCATACAATCATTCTTGGAATTAAGATACATATACATACATATACACTGTTGCGATCGATTCACAACAATGTCGTTCATCATTAATTTACTATCAGCACAAAGACAGACGCCCAACCAGGTAGTCTGTTTACACTGGCAGGGTTCAATCAGACAGTCAGTGACTTGATGGACACGTCTCTCAACTTACTCATACACACTGGTAAACGTCATGGATTGAATTAGACACCTGTAGAACACACTTAATAATGGTGTTTCACCCAATCGATTTGATAGAACAAATTTTTAATTTACTTTTTCTATCCTCGCAACTCATCCTGTGCATCTTTTAATATTCCATATTTATTGAAGCTCGTCTTGGTGGCATTGAAAATCTCATGCCTACAACTATGATTTCATCAAGTACACCAATTAAACAATCATCACCTGAAATAATTATATCACATTGTATACAACCAGATCTAATGACTACAAAACCTCAATTATTATCAAATCATAATGATGATACAACCATTCAATGTCAATCAAATGATGATATACGTATTGATTTACGCAAAACTGGAGGTGGTTCTGGTCGTTCGGTTAAATTGGAATTACGTGAATTACTAGATCTTGTCTTAGCAGCTGCAGCGCATACACCGAATTCTTTAGTTTTAGCAGATAGTGGTAAAATTTATTCTCCACTGCCTGGTACATCTCAACGTCCTCCAGTTGGTTTAGTAACACAATTACTATGGCGTGCTCGTGCGCTGGATGATCGTGGCCCATGGATTTTAACTTTTGCTATGTGGTGGTTAATGCAACACTATTTCGGTATCGGAAGCCGAACACATCATGTACGTTTACGTTGGGGACATTTAAGATTGGTGACAAATGTTATTGATCCACTGACTGGAGAGTTGTGTGAAGCAATTGAATATGTCGGTCCGTCAGCATTTACTACAGTTAAAGCATGCGCTCTACTTGAGTCTAATTCATCTGCAAAAGATCAACCTGTTCGTCGTGTTTATCCATCTTCCGGTTGGGGTGAGGCTGAGATTGCAGTTGCTGCAGCATTGGCTTCTGAACAAGCTTGTAATCGTCCAAGAGTTCGACCACTGGATATTGATCCAACTGTACCAATTGTTCCAGCTCGTTCCGGTCCTAATTTTGTATCTTTGTATAAATCATTTGCTCGGCATAGACAACAAGCATCGTTACTTCCTGAAGCACCATTTTATGTTCAACCTTTACAGGTCAGTTTTTTTTATGTATGAATGCTGTGTTATTTTGTCCTGTGTCAATTTTTACTGATTTATTGAGATTTTTTTTCTGGGTCATGAAATGTAGGCTTTTTTTTCTATCAAACTAATTAATTTACTTTCTGTTACATTCAGGACCGTCCTCTTAGAGTTAACATTAAGCTCGTCAGATTTCTCAGCTGTTCACCTTCTACCAGGAAATTCGCTTACTGATCTAGAATATGCCGATGACATAGTTCTATTCGGTGAAGACGCTGACAAAATGCAGAGTCTTCTGACTACCATAAGCAACAATGCGAGCATGTTCGGGATGCGGTTCTCACCCTGGAAATGCAAAATGTTGCTTCAAGACTGGATTGCATCGGCACCTGAACTAGTGATAGGAAGTGAAGTAGTCGAACGTGTTGATCAGTTCACTTATCTTGGGAGTCTCATCAGCGCTGATAGCCTGGTGACAGATGAAATCTCAGCACGGATACAGAAGGCTCGATCGGCTTTTGCCAACCTGCGTCACTTATGGCGTAGGCGTGATATCCGTTTGCTGACTAAAGGACGGGTGTACTGCGCAGCAGTTCTCTCTGTTCTCCTATACGGATGCGAAACATGGCCGTTAAGAGTAGATGTTCGTAGGTTGCTAGTATTCGATCATAGATGTTTAAGAAGCATTGCTCGTATATCGTGGGACAACCGAGTAAGCAATGCTGTCGTTAGGAAACGAGTACTAGGTAAGGATGGCAGATCAATAGATGAAGTGGTGAAACTTCATCAGTTGAGGTGGTTGGGACATGTGTTATGTATGGCTAACCACCGACTGCCTCGACGAGCTATGTTTTGTGCTGTAGGAGTAGGTTGGAAGAAAGCTAGGGGCGTAGAGACCAAAACATGGCAGAAATCCATGATGTCACTGACTAGTGGACTGAGTCATGTTGGTAGATGTAGTCTACCTGGTTGGGGTCCGCGAGTTGATAATAATCGATGGTTAGAGACCTTGAACGACATGGCTCAAAATCGTTTGCAATTGCGCAAGTGCATCCATTCTTCGAGCTCTCCCTAATCCTGATCTTCTGGATTCTTCAACACCTCTAGTTTTGACTTTCTAAACTTTTCTCACTGAATCATACTTCTTGAATAATATTTTTGAACCCTAGTCTTCTTCATTACCATTAATACCTCTATTATTTTTATTACTTTGGGTTTGACATCTGCGTCTTTGTGCTAATGTGGTATGGCAACATGAACTTATGTACATACGTACGAAGTTCTACGTTGCAACTAACTAAACATTCAGTATAATTGACTCGAAAGTTTCAACTTTTATTGATAACTGATTTATTTTTATGACAGTATTATCACTGGTAAGTGATTATTTGACTTTCTTTAAAAGTTGGCGAATTAAGAACATCTTTTCACGAATGGAATTGTATAATGGGTAGGAGTGAATCCTAGAACGTCCGTTTCTTCTTATTTGGGGTTTGGCAGCTAGATGTATTTCAACTCCGTGTTTATGTTCAAATACAGACTCGAACTCAGTATGACGTATGTGCATTCTGTGCAGATTGCCTTTAGGATTGGATTGTCAATAATTCATGAGGATTTGAATAATGTGGTTCGAATTATTCCAGCAGAGATATTTGTGTAGTGCTGTTTACCGAATTGGTGTACACATTAGAGTTGACTAGTGGAAATTAGTACATTGTTGCACCGGTTGGTACCTTAGCTCTGTATTCTTATCGATTTATTTAGTCAGCAAATACTCACTCATTCAATCTTATGGCTTGTCTATATCTTCAAGTAACACTTGATAAATGAAAGGGTATTGATATCACCCCGGTTAGGCTAAATTGGAGTAGGTAGGACCAGTTTCTAATCTTTCGAATTAAGAATTGAACTTCTTATCACTGAACCCTACCGTTCTACAGATGACTGGATAGGATTTAAACTTAGCTGAAGTTTAAAAAGTATTCGTTTGAAGTTATTAGTATTAGTATTATAGTGATATTTAAAATGTTTTTTTTTTCCAGTTAGCTTCTGTCACTGACACTTCTATGCCTATCATCGATGTAATAATCTTTAATTGGTCGTTGTTTTGTTTTTCTCTCTATCCATCTATCATCTGCTTAGAATTCTGCTTCTGCTCTTCAATCGAAAGCTGCCATTGCATGGTTTAGTGTTGGTGCATTAGGCAAAAATCGTATTGGTGCATTAATGCGTAATATTGTTGATAAAGTTGTTCGTCCAGATATGTCTCGTGTTGCAACAGCTGCATTGTCAGCAGCTACCAGTGCATGTGTTCTGGCGGCGGATAGAGCTGCATTAGCATTAAATGTTTATGACAATTTTAGTTGTTCTACTGGTGGTCCGTGTGCTACTACGACGACTACTACAGCGGCAAATCAAAATATTCATAATCACAACAGTAATAATACTAACAATTCAGATTTCAATCATCGTCAACAATCATTAGTTGATAAATTATCATGTCTGCTAGGCACTAATATGTCTAGTATAATGAATACAAGAAATGATATGATATTTACATCATCACCTACAATGATTAACACTATGAATATTAATCCAATCAATAATCATGAGCATAACATGATTACTTCTTCTGCTTCTTCTTCTGATAATAATAATAATAATAATGATAATAATCTCAATACAATGATATTTTCACGTGTAGACAATACTAAAACAACATCAACATCAACACCGTCAACACCAGCAACAACAACAACAACTATACCTCATTCATCCACTTCGATCATAATACAATCATCACGTACAACAGATCTGAACAATTCGAATCATCAGTTCGTATTGAAATTACCGAATTTAGTACAAAAATCTCAACCACCACAACAACAACAGCAACAGCAATCATCCACTATGTTGTCCTCTTGTAAGCTGTCACCGTCACTACCTCTTCAATCATCCTCCTCCTCATCAATATCTTTGTCGACACTGGCTGATTTTCGTAATCAAATCTTATATGAAACTTCATCGATTCAACAACAACAACTACAACTACAACAGCAACAACAACCACAAACGTTTCTCACTCAAGAAAATGATCGATTTATTGTGAATCCAATTAATCAATTGATGACAAATAGTTTTGTTCTATTAACCACAGTAGATGGTCATACATTTTTAGCACCTAACAATAATAATGGTAGTTGTAGTAGCAGTACTGGTACTGGTACTAGTAGTAGTAGTAGTAGTAGTAGTATTTATCCATCCACTTCAATGACAGCAACACCACCAACAACAACAACTAATCAATTGAATAATTATATTTTGATGCCAACAACTTCCATCTGCACTGGAGGAGGAATCAATGCAAAATTTATTACTTCTACTGCTGCTACTACTACTTGTACATCGAATCTGTCTTCTCTACAACACCACCAACACCAACACCAACAGCAACGACAATCGGAACAAACCGATTCTATGCAATTTCAATCTTATCAAACAACACTTGATTCATTGCAACAACATCATCATAGTACACTAATCTTGTCAGGTTTTGATAATTCAACTTTACAAACATCGAATTCAGTGAGTTTTGAGTGGTTGTTTTACTGAATTTTTAAATATTATTGCGCACTTATAATAATTTCATTGTTCAACATTTTTTGTGTGATTGATTCAAGGCGACAGTTGCTGCTACTATAAAGTATTAGTAATCGGAAAGATAAGTTATAGCAAAACACAATGTAAGCCACTGCTACTTTATGAAATTTCAATAAGTTTTATTTTTGTAACTTTAGTTGAAGGCAATGAGATGATATTCTAACACATAAGAACGATCATACTGTACAGCATAGTTTTGTATCAATTTATTCACCGAAAGTTAATCTGTATTGTCATCAGTCAGTCAGTCAGCTACCTTGACGTGGCGGTCGGGCCTGTCTATCGTGATGACCCAACCGAGCTAAATTAGCTGAGACGTATGTTCCTGTAGGTTCTACCATGCCAGGCAGGTTGATTGGAGAGCGATGAGACTAAAAGCAGCTACTCAAGGTCTGAGGGTGAAGTCGTGCTGCTGACTGCAGAGGGGTGTGACAGCAGTAAGGCGTTTCCCTCGGACAACCAGCATCTGCAGCGATGCTGCCTTCTCACAAGGAAGGAGGGGTTAGAAAAGCTCGACCCTAAAAATGTCACACCTCCCCTAACTCACGGATTTCCGTCTTCGTCGGTAAGGGTGCCCACCAAGGGCCTTTAAGAGCGGAGCTAATCCTCAAAAAACCTTTCATAAAAAGGCCGTGCGTGACCGACCTCAAGCAGTCGTCCCTTGGGCTCTGAGGACACGCTCCGAGGTCTCCAAGACCAACACTAATCTATCTTCCTTTTCAGGTCCCTCAAGAAAAATACCCTTCCACGGTGTGGGCAGCCGGGAAGTGACAACCGCCCTCATACCCGTAACAGCACGCGAGACCAAATTGGTCGAAATCAAATCCTTCCTACACCCCGTAATAGCTCTCTTATCTCCACGACTAACTCTTCTCACATTCATTTATCACAGTGCACAGCTAATGGACAACCGAGTAAGGAATGCTGTCGTTAGGAAACGAGTACTAGGTAGGGATGGCAGATCAATAGATGAAGTGGTGAAACTTCATCAGTTGAGGTGGTTGGGACATGTGTTATGTATGGCTAACCACCGACTGCCTCGACGAGCTGTGTTTTGTGGTGTAGGAGTAGATTGGAAGAAAGCTAGGGGCGGCCAGACCAAAACATGGCAGAAATCCATGAAGTCACTGACTAGTGGACTGAGTGATGTTGGTAGATGTAGACTACCTGGTTGGTGTCCGCGAGACGAAAGTCACCAATGGTTAGAGACCTTGAACGACATGGCTCAAAATCGTTTGCAATGGCGCAAGTGCATCCATTCGTTGAGTTCTCTCAAATCCTAATCTTATGGATTCGTCAGCACCTCTACCTTTGTCTTTCTAACCTTATTTCACCTAATTATACTTCTTGAATAATATTTTTGAACCCTAGTCTTCTTCATTACCGTTAATACCTCTACTATCTTTATCACTATGGGATTAGATTTGACATTTGCGTCTCTATGCTAATTTGGTATGGCAACATGAACTTATGTACATACGTACGTGGAGTTCTACGTTGCAACGGACTGATGTCATTCAAGGTCTCTAATTATCGGTTACTATTGTTTTGAGAACCACAACCAGGTCTAGTCTACACATACCAATATTATGGCTCAGTCCAGTTGTAAGTGAGTTCATGGATTTGTGCCACGTTCTGGTTTGGCTGCCCCTATTTTTCTTCTAGTCTACTCCTACAACACAAAACATCGCTTTTCTGTGGTTGAGCATACGTAACACATGTCGCGACTACCTTAACTGATGAAGTTTCATTACTTCATTAATTGATTTGACATCCTTACCTAGTATCCTTTTACTGGTAACAGCATCGCTTATTCAATTGACTCAGGATATTCGTCTTTCTACTTGTATCTTATTTTCTTGGTGAATTTTTTTTGTTTTGTTTCAAATTTTTTGAATATCTTGCTTTGATATGAATTGTTATCTATCTTAGTTGACAGTGACAACAGCAACGACAGGCGCAACTAATCCTACGGCATCCCAACCCGTTATAACCACATCTCGAGCATTTAATCAACCTGTGGCATGTCATCTTATATCATATCCAAGTAGTAATAATAATAATAATAATAATAATAATCATAATAGTAATAATAGCAATAATGCAATACCGGTGAATTTAATTCTCTTATCTACCTCAACTTCACCTGGTTTCTCTTCTTCTTCTCCAATTATATTAAATACAACTTTACAACCTCAAATTCAACATTGTCGACAAAATCAATCACAATCTTGTAATCTACAAACAATTTATCAATCAGACAATCGTCCATGTGATTTTGATTTTAATCTATGCGCTGTTGGTAGCAACAACAACAACAGGGATGGAGCAAGTACTTTTATCGATTCACTTCAACCGTTAATTATTCAACGAAATGATTCGAATTTAGCTAGTATTGTATTGAATACAAATAATAATGATGTATCACCACCGGTTTGTAGAACAGTTGTCAATTTAATGAATTCAATCAATTCGACAAATGGAATTGACAGTTGTGGTAGTAGTAATACTAGTCGGATAACATCATCTCAGCAGGTGAATGCCACCAGTTCAACACCTAACAACACCGTCACAACAACAGCATTGACAACGATACCAACTGTGACTATTGCTACTGCGACCACTAATACTTGTACTACACTTCCAGCTTGTAATCAAATATTTTATGGACGAAATTCATTACGACAACAACATCAAGAACAAGATCAATCTGCACTTCAAATTTATGAAACATTTCATATAGCAGATCATCAAAAACTCACAGCCGAGCCAACTACACCTAGTCCAATGAAATCAAACTATCCTATACAGAATGGTAATATTGTTCAAACTATTTCATGTACTTCTAATGGACAATTGATAACTATTGCAAAACCTGAGCATGTGCTAGTAGTTGGTGATGGTGATTCCAGTGTTGGCAGTACACAATCACAGTTCTCGACATTAATTGACGCAAAATTAGATCCTTCAACAAATAATTCTCATCATCTTATACAACAATATGATCATGTGAGTTACAATTGAACTGTATAAATATACATATGTATATGTATATATAAAGTATCCATGTTAAATGTGTTTCTTTAGAACTTGGGTTTCTCTATGATACCCCTACTCATAATTTGCAGTTCATTAATCGATCATCATGATTATAGTCCCATCTGATCCATTTTGTGTAAACAGAGTACTACAATAAGTGAGAAAGTTGACTAAAATAAACCGACAGTTTATTTAATCGATTTTTTTTCAATTAAAATTACGCATCAGTCATTGGTTAGACAGACCATCATTATAAACCTGGAATTACTGGATGACCGTTTTTATTCTAGTATGGGGATTTTCACTCAGTCAGTGCAAATCCACTACCGGCGCTTGCGGGAACCGGACCCACGGTCTTTGGTCTTGTGTGCAGATGCTTATGCTCTAGACCACTTGGCGGGAATGCGACGGTGTTAATGTCTAACTTCGATCAATCTAAGGTTTCGCACAAACTCACCAGTAGTTACTGCCTACACTAGACAAGGTTGAACTCTCCTGGTTACGGCTTCTCTCTGGAGAGGAGTCTCGTACTAAGACGAAACGGCTGTGCAATGATTTCAGGTTTGATTGATTCATGATTTCAATGAAAAACAGCAATCTCTATAAAACTCTATAATGAATGTCAATCGGATTTGTTGTCATAATGGCGAAAATTTACATCTCTAGTGAATACTTTTAACAGTGTGATTTGTATTCTCTGTGACAGATGTTTAAATTGTAGAGTTTGAATAGTTATTCTTGACAACATTTAGATATTTGTATGTGTAAGTGTTGAAATCATCTGAACAGTTATATTAATTTGCATTACGGGTTATGAAGATTGTTAAGTTACACATTTTTTGAAACCATGAATCGATCAATGTTAGACCACCATTGGAAACCTGGAAGCACTGGACGGCCGTTTCGTCTTGGTATGGGACTCCTCAGCAGTGCGCATCCACGACCCCTGTACCCCGCAGAATTCGAACCCAGGACCTTCGGTATTGTGCGAGAACGCCTAACCATCGGACCACTGAGCTGGTTTTTAACGGTGTTAGTGTCTAACTTGATCTAATTCACAGAGTTGCGCAACCTCATACACAGTCTTTGGTAGTTACTGTCTACATCCGAACAGGTTGAACTTCACTAGTCACGTCTTCCCACTAGAACTCGGGGAAGATTCCTCACTGAGCTAGTCACTCACTAGTGAGCACAGGTAATTTACGTTACGGGGTTGTGAAGATTGTTAAGTTACACATTTTCGGAAACCTGCGGGTTGCAGGAGTTGTTGATGCGCACTGCTGAGGAGTCCCATACCAGGACGAAACGGCCGTCCAGTGCTTCCGGGTTTCCAATGGTGGTCTAACATTGATCGATTCATGGTTTCAAAAAAAGTTGTATTAATGATAAATGCCTCCTAATAATAATGTTCTTTAACACAGTAACTTCTCTCTTTATATGAAGTGAATCAGTGTATGAATTAATTATTGTGTGATGATTAGAGCCTATTTATTTAAATTAGCTTCTAGAAATGGGTCTGTTACATATGGGACACATTATTTTCTAAAAAACCAGTGTTAGACCGACCACCATCGGAGATCTGAAAACACTACACGGCCATTTTGTATCGGTTGTGTTCCAGTTACTCATCGAAGACAATGGATGATAGTTGCACGGTGTCGTGGAATAATTGATGTTAAACAATCACATCGTTAAGTGGCGTTTACGCTCAACAACCTTCACAATTCTATACTAAAATATTTGACATCGGTTTAAATCGCTACTGGATTCTAGTTATGATCGGTTCCATTTCTTCATTTTTTGACTCTTACTTTAACCAGTTGTGCGTTCAATGTGAATAAAGTTCCTTTTAGTGTGTGTACTTTTTTTAGAAAAAAATTTTACTTTATTTTATTTTTTAAGCTTGTCACTTCATCGAATTCACTGCATAGTCAACCGTTGATTACTTTTCTTCCAATTAACAATAATTATTTATTCACTCAATCTAATACTACTAGTACAATCAATACTACTAATACTACATTAACTACTACTACTACTAGTACTACTACGACTACGGCTACTAGTACTACAATGTCGAATACAATCATTTCACCAATGATTAAAACTACAATTACAAATAATAACAACAACACTAATAATAAACCGGATATTTATTTCGAAATCCCTTTACAGAATAGAGATTTGTCTAGTTCCGTTCAAACAGTTTATCGTTTGTTATATACAGACAATATTGATCGACCAGTGATCAGTAATAATGAAACTGCATTAATAAATGACACTGGTCATTTTGTTCTTGTCAATAATGATAGCATACATAACAATAATAATACTAATAATAATAATAGTAACAATAGTCTATTGAATACAATGACAATACTTGGCACTGACTATTCAACTTATCCTTCTTCTTGTGCCTCATCAACATCATCATCATCATCCTCATCAGCAGCAGTAGCTGATCATTATATTATTGATCATCTTCCGAATATGATCAATTGTCAACTTCAATCGAATGGTTATTCTTTATTGTCCATACCTTCAACATCATCTACATCGTTAACATTGACAACAACATTGACAACTTCATCGATGATGCCATTATTGTCTATCGGTGGTGGTAACACATCGACCACACCATTGCAACTACAACAGTCTAAACATTCATCAATGAATATGACACGTTGTTTATTGCAAACATCGAATCAACATTTTGATAATCCTAATATTGATAGGACTACTACTGTTGTTACTTCTACTACCACTGCTACTACTACTAATATTACATCGACACCTGTTACAAATACCACTATCAATGGTGATCATAGTCATCTAATGTCGAATTATCATATTAAAATAGATGATAGTTATTTATTGACAACTTCTGTAATGACCACTACAGCGAATTCAATCACATCGAAACAACACAATCACAATATCCATCATAATCATAAAAATCTACGAAATAATTCATTACTAACACTTCCTCCATTGTCAAGTATGACATGTCATTTAATTCCAGTGGAACCGAAACCTGATCAATTGAGAACTTTACAATCTGTAAGTTATATTTATTATAAGTTTTTTAGTTAAAATATTTCTTGTTTTTGGGCTTACTTACTGATTGATAGAATACCATTATATACTTCGTGTTAGATGAAAAAGTTGAACTTTTTTGCTTGAAATAATCATTCAATTTAATTTAATAATACTCAATTCAATACATATGAGCAACTACTGTTTGTCATTCACCCTCTGTTCATATATATATATACACGGTTGAACTCAGCAGAGTAATCCGTTTTAAGTTTGATGTCCAAAATTACTGCACTGACGTCACTCAAATAAGGCGAAGTGTATGCCGTATATCTGGAAGCCCTTCTTCTGCTTTCCCCATGGCCTCGCTGTTGTAGGTATAGCATTGAGTCCTAGTGTGGTGCTGTGGTGCGAACTACTTATAAGTAGTATATAACGTGAGTGTCAACGTAATGTCTGGTAGCATAATATGGGGGGAAGATCAAGAAAGGAAGAGTTAGAAAACAATGGAATTTGTATGAAACGCATGAATAGTGACAATCGATTGATGTTTGGCAACAGGAACAGTCCAGTTCTATAGGATGAACTGATCTTTTGCAAATGAACGATTTACAATATGGTTTTCCGATTTTACTGAGTAACTCTGTAATTTTCGTTAAATACAATTCGGTTGCCCCACCTGTGTTCTCATTCACTACACTAGGACAGAATTAGCTGTCACAGACTGTCTCCCAGTAGGATTCGCAAATGTGGGGACACGTCGTTGCCTCTTCATTGTATCTGCCTACACACCCCTACTGACTTGACTGCAGCTCAGACGAGATAGTCATATATCAGAAATTAGACTATTCGTTTTATATAATAAGTTGTTCAATTTTCTCTTTTCTTTCATTTAATTCCCTTTATCATCATCATCATCTCTTTTAGGTGATTAATTCTGCTAGCGCATTTCAATGTTCCGATTTTCCTGCTTATGTGGAACAATTATTTCGTAAAGGTATATTAAGTGGTCGAAGACCATGGTGTTTAAATTTCACTGCATGGTTTATTAATACATTAGTATTTGAAGTGGAAAATCGTACAGAACATGTCAGTCTACGTTGGGGTGATTTTCGTCTTTGTCAAACAGCTGATGGACAAACAGAATATATTTATTTTATTAATCGAGTTACTAATAAACGTTATTATTTAGCTGGATCACCAACAACCTGTTGTGCACTGGGTTATAAGAAAAGTGAATTCGATATGAAATCAATGCATGAACCACCTGTTCGATGTCCATGCCCTGTAACAATATTCAAAGAATTAAGAGATAGGCGACCTAGTGGTTGTTTGGATCCATATTCAAAATTTTACTTACAAGTATGTTCAATGTGTGTTTCTCCTGTTATTATTATTATTATTATTATTATTATTATTATTATTATTACTATCAAACATTTCTATCTGTATGAATAATGATAAATAGGAATTATGAAGGACTATTGTGATAAAGACCTCAGGGCTTACTTACTTACTTACTTACGCCTGTTACCCCCAATCGAGCATAGGCCGCCCACCAGTTTTCTCCAACCAACTCTGTCCTGGGCTTCCCTCTCCAGTTCTGTCCAGTGTTTGTTCATTCCTCTCATATCTTTCTCTATTTCTCGGCGTAGTGTGTTCCTTGGCCTTCCTCTTTTCCTTTTGCCTTGAGGGTTCCATGTGAGGGCTTGTCTTGTGACGCAGTTAGGTGCTTTTCGTAGTGTGTGTCCTATCCACTTCCACCGCTTCTTCCTGATTTCCTCCTCCACTGGAATCTGGTTTGTTCTCTCCCACAGTTCGTTGTTGCTTATGGTGTCTGGCCAACGAATACGAAGTATTTTGCGTAGACAACTGTTAATAAATACTTGTATCTTCTGAATGATGGCTTTGGTAGTTCTCCATGTTTCCGCTCCATACAGTAGAACTGTCTTGACATTTGTATTGAAAATCCTGATTTTGGTTTTGTTTGAAAGTTGTTTGGAGTTCCAGATATTTTTCAACTGTAGAAATGCAGCCCTCGCTTTGCCAATCCGCGTCCTCACATCTGCGTCCGATCCACCATGGTTGTCGATGATGCTGCCCAGATATGTAAAGGTGTTAACGTCCTCGAAAGCATCTCCATCAAGCGTGATTTGGTTGGTGCATGTTGTGTTGCATCGGAGAATTTTGCTTTTTCCTTTATGTATGTTGAGAGCTACTGCTGCTGAGGCTGCTGCTACACTGGTCGTCTTCTCTTGCATTTGTTGTTGACTGTGCGATAGAAGAGCCAAGTCATCTGCGAAGTCCAGATCCTCTAGCTGCGTCCTAACTGTCCAGTTGATACCGTGCTTCCCTCCAGATGATGAATGAAACATTGGTCAATTTAAATATAGAAAAAATGAAAATCCCTAAATGTCTGTTCATTTATTGATTAAGAATACGCATTGATAATCGCTGAAAGTCTTTCACAACTGCGTCGTACCATCTTTAACCCATTTTGTTTTATGAATTTATATCCCATCTTTGGTCATCTTCTAGTCAGTCAGTTAGTCAATCAGTCAGCTGCAACATAGAACTTGATATGTACGTACATCATTTTAAGTACCACATTAACACAGAGAGATCGAACTGTCAGTTTAAATCCCATAGTATTATGGATAATAGAAGTATTAGTGTTGACAGAAAAGTTTAGGGTTCGAAGTATGACCCAGTGAAATATATTTGGAAAGAGAAGACAGGTCATGAAGAATTCAGAAGATAAGAATTTGAAAGAGAGGATAAAGAATGGATGCATGTGCTCCATTGCAAACGATTTTGAGCCATGTCATGTAAAGTCTCTAACTATCGGTTATTATTGTCTTACGAACCTCAACCTACACCTACCAACATGACGCAGTCCAGTTGTCAGTGACTTCATGGATCTGTGCCATGTTTTGGTTTGGCCGTCCAACCTATTCCTACACCAGAAAGCATCGCTCGTCGAGGTAGTTGGTGGTTAGGTTGCTTGTATCACCCATCACTGTTCACGATGATTGCATGGGCTTGATATTAGCTTTTTTAAAGCTGTCTCCACTCCACATAATATTCAGAGTCAGACGGGATGAATTTCTGAGAGTCTATCAGTTCACTAGATGCCAATGAAATCAACTGATCTTTCCTTATCTTTTGCTGTAACTTACCGGTAGATATTATTGCTGTTTTTACAGCTTTTTGGATATCACTCGAAACTCCATGGAACCGAGTAGCACCTCCATAGTTTCTGTCCAAATGAACTCTTTGGTTTTTTATTTTTGAGTAGTACTCCAAGAAGTTTCCTTGCTGTCTTTTTCGAGTCCAGTAACCTGAAGACAAATGCTTGCTCGTACTAGGACATTGGCTGAGTCTAGACTTGCTCTGCAAAACGAACGACAATCTTCTATTGAGCCAAATAGTAATCGGCAGTTGGAGGTTAGCAATTCAGGAACTGACATCTGATTAACGTCCATTGGTTTCCATTCATATTATCATATTGTGTGTCGGGTGGTATTTTTTTTTGTACTTTGTAAAGCGATCAGTCGTAAACTCTTTATATAAGCGCCTGAATAGATTATCCAATTAACAGATAAATTGATGTGTTTAGGCAAACAGAAGGAGGTAACTTGTTGAAATGCTAACAGGAAGAGGTTTCATCTGGTGGTTGAGAAGAGTTAATTCTGTTTTAATCTGAAAAAAATCATTGTAGATTTGGAGGTGTTGTGTAAATAAACCTGATATCAACCAATGGATCAGTGGAGTGAACAGAACTTCTAACTACTTTCTTCTTATCTTCGTACAACCACACTAGGGCATGTTCTCATATCCGAGTTGAAGTCAGGCTCCTAGATACGGTCTGTGTCTTGTTTCACAAGAGTAGTTGAACTGATAGAGGCAGTTTATGTTTTACGGATTCAGAAACGAAGTTACTACTAGTTAATGTTAGATTAATTGTACAGCTGGGACTGTGTGCTTTCCATTGCTTCTTTTTGTCTGACTAAAATCAAGTCGTTATTTAAACTTTCAAATTAACTGACTATATTTACTTTTGTTTGAATGATTGAATATTTTATAATATTTTCAACATATATGATGCATTTCTTTACACCACTATTTTTTTCTCTCTTCATACAACTAACCAAAACCTAAAAATAATCATTATAGCCGCGTAATGTTGAATGTCCCGATGCAAATGATATTGAAGAAATACATGATAAAGTACAAAAATGTCATTTATTGCCGGCGAATAGTAATTGGTTCACAGAGCATGCCTGGGGTAAAAATAAACTTGGCGGTCTATTTGCTGAAGCGTCAAAACTTGCCGGTTTACCAACAATTTGGTTGCGTAAACATCGTTCACGAAATTTTTTTCCCGGTGGTGGAGGCTCTGGTATCGGTGCACTAGGTAATCTGCATCATCATCATCATCATAATCAGCATGCGCATAAAACTGACAACACTGCTAATCATTATACAAATTCTTACAAGTCAACTATGAAAACTATGGAAAATGAGCACAAGATTAATACATCGAAAGAGAATAATGAAATGACTAGTACTAGTAGTAGTAGTAGTAGTAGTGGTAGTACACATACAGAGATTAAACGTAGACGACTTATGACTTCAGTTGAAGATCTAGTGTCAACAACCACTTCATCGACATCGGCTAAAGTGGTGTCAACAACGAAAACAATCATTGGAACAATGAATCCAATTATGATGATGACTGTTGATCAAAAAGTAAGTAATAAATTCACATTGATTTGATGAATGTAAATTTATCAAAGTCGAAAAAAGAGTATTACTGTAGTGGAGTAGGATTCAGTGGGAGCTATTGTCATTTACTTAAGTTGTACAATCGTAGCAATGCGTTAATTTTACATATATAACAGGTGTTGTGTCATTAACAAAAAAAGTCTAAATAACTGGCTCAATTGTATAGCCAACTGTACACTTTCCTCTGATACATAATAGCATAAGTCTAAGATTCACAGAATAAGTTCGTTCCTATTTTAAAGAGAAAAAAAATAACAAAACACTCATTGGGATCAAATGTAACTAAACTTAAATGTGTAATAGCATATTTCGAATGATGATATTTGAACAATGAGCACACATTGGTCAGGTTATTGACAAAGCTTTAAGTATAATAAATTCACTGGCCTCATAATTGTGTTTGTGTTGTAATACTAGTCATTGAACCAAGTAAATCAACTGATGATATCTCTGCGTTTTAGTTGGAACTATAATACTACTTATTTGTACTTAAGTAGTTGAAAACATTATCCACAAAAACTTACAGGACTATATACTAGAAAAATTCTGATAATCGGAATTATATTCATGTTTATAATCCTAACATGAAAATCGAGTGGGGATTTCCAAATGACATCGCTGATCTGTTTCTCATTGAGAGAATTAGGCAGATTCAATTGGATATATCATTCGTGACAAAGTCGAGTCACTGGAAAGTTAGTTGATCGAAAATAAGTTTAATAAATTTTTTGCTTATGTACAGTTTATGGATTGTGGAAATCATTCACTCATATTTAATTTAGTAAAACGAAGTAGAGCGTAAATTTCTCTTATTGTTACTTATTGAAAAAATGTGATGCAGCTATTTGCAGCACACTATGAATCAATGATAATCTATAACGAAAGTGTATGAACGTTTCCGTTTTCCTAGTAAATATTTTCAACAAATATTTGATGATATTTTTCATTTTTGTGTTAATTTCAACACTCCTCTCAATTATTCTCTCTGTCATCTGTAATGAACTAGCCTTTACACATTTGAAATCATCAATCAATCATTGTTAGACCACCATTAAAAACCTACAAGCACTGGTGGGCCGTTTGGTCCTAGTGTGGGACTCATCAGTGGCAGTGAGAATCCACGACTCCTGCATCCCGCAGGATTCGAACCCGGGACCTTCGGTATTGTGCGCGAACACCTAACTATTGGACCACTGGGCCGGCATCTAACGGTGTTAATGTCTAACTCTGATTTAATCCTGCTAGATGCAGGAGTCATGGATGCGCACTGCCTCTGATAAGTCCCATACCAGGACGAAACGGCCACCTTGTGCTTTCAGGTTTCTAATGGTGGTCTAACAATGATTGATTGATGATTTCAAATGTGTAAAAACACTAATCTCCATAACTCTAATTGGGAATGATCTTTGTCATGCATTACTGAAGTACCTTGTAGCTATTTTAAAGAGTTAGAGTTAGAAGAGGATGAATATTTCATGTGCATCATAATTCGTTCTGTTTTTTTTCTTTTGAAACTTAATTCCATTCTTACAAATTTTTTTTTATCAATTCAATACTTGTGAATCATAAATATTTATATCTGTTCTTTTTGATAATTATTTTGCAGGATCCTAATATTGTCAACAATATCAATATACTGCCTAGTTCAATGACTATATTGAAACCGAAAGAAACACTGTATACTACTTCCACTGTCAGTTAGAACAGTATCAACCTAATTGACAGTCGACAGAATACATACAGCTTGTAAAAATTTCTTGTCCACATTGCATTCATTCCATATGTTCACACACACCCTTATACAAACACACGCCTTTACGTACACACACACACACATAGATAGACATACAACGATGTCATATTGATTTATTTCATTTGAAATTTGATTTTCAATCATTTCCTAATTATTGTATATTTTGCTTAGTTCTTACTTCAAATAGTGCTATTCTATTAATTTTATTTATGTGTATACAAGGAGTGAGGGACAGTTAGTACAGAATACAGTACAATACAATCCAATATGCGTACTGTATTGTCATCTGTTTGTTTGCCTACATCTCACTGCTTTTTTCCATCGAATCTTGTAGTATCAGTAGTAGTTGAACAATCCAACCACTACCACTATTGTTATCTCAGACAGATTAGGTTGACTAATTGTGTACTCACTTTCTTCTCATTTCATTTCGTTTTTTTCTCCTTTCTTGCTCCATGTTTCTTGAATGAATGCAGTGAGTTTGGGTTTCATCTCCTATAATTAAAGACAAAACACAAACACCTCTCGAATTGATTTGGCTTTAGTTTCTCTTTTCCATATTTTCACATGTAACCAACCCCCCGTCCATTACTACTGCTGTATTTAGTATATATAGAGTCATTGTTCCATGTTAACAATATATATATATCATTACAATCAATACAAATCATTATTGTCATTATTAATGAATTATTT
This sequence comes from Schistosoma turkestanicum, assembly GCA_944470395.2. NCBI lineage: Eukaryota > Metazoa > Platyhelminthes > Trematoda > Strigeidida > Schistosomatidae > Schistosoma > Schistosoma turkestanicum. The sequence continues at coordinate 8,919,866 of OX103975.1, forward strand.
AATTACTTATTACTCTTATTATTATTATTTTTCATGTGTGTAAACGTACACACCACAAAGAATCTATGTATTCGGTTGTATGAACTGATCATCCATTCATGTTTCACCGAAATCAACCTACTAATTGCATGTTTGTACTTGTTTTCCCTCCCATTTAATTTTCATGTACTCTCGTCATCATGTGTGTGAGTGTGTGTGAGTGTGAGTGTTGTACTACTGCTGATATTTGCAATTTTTTTAAGCATCATTGATAAATAGTAAATTTTCTCAGAGAGAATCATTGAATTCTTTTTTTCTTTCTTCTCATATCTAATGGCTTCATTATTATTCATAAAAAAAAATTGTAATTTATTCATTTCGCTTTTTTTTCATAAAAAAAAATAGAAATTTTGATTAAACCCAATGCATTTTTCCACATGTCATTTCATCATTATACAACATAGTCTACATTCTTATACAGACATCTTATATACTCTGCCTTTTGTAGTCTTTATATATATCATACGCAAGTAGGTCGGTCGACTTGCCATTGTCAATTGTGTGTAAACTGAGAAAAACCTTCAGCGCAATCAGTAATGTCAGTGTTTTCAAATGTATTCTGGTCGTCACTATGTTGTACCGCACCAACACAGAGACACACACGCATACACACACAGCGCAGCATATTCTCTCATATTTCAACGTGCAACCTGATGATGTTATTACTAAGTGTGATGATTGTCCTTTTTACTAGTTGTAATATTCTATTGATTGTGTGATTGATTCCCCATGTACAGTGTACACAATTTGTTCATGTATATTGATTTATTGAATTATTCCACAGTGTTCTTTATCTTCGAATTATTTTTTTATATGAACAGAAAAAATCAACTTTTTTTTAGCTTATTATTATTGCTACCACATAATAATGATTGGGATTGTTTTTTTTTCCCCATCGTTTTCCACCAGTTGTCGTCTTCGCTCTCACGGAGGGCGATGTTTTCGTCGTCGGTGTTGTTGTCCTACTTGGTGGTGTTAATTTTATATATTGATGTCATTTGTGTTGCAAAAGTCTCTTTGTAATCGTTGTTTTGCAGTGTACTACTATTTCGTATACACACTATTATGGGTTACTCTTTCTACTTTTGTCTTTTTTTTTCTGGCTAATTGTTGTGTAAAAAAGAAAAGTTATTTGATTCTTTCATTAAAACAATTTGAAAAAAAACAGAAAAAGGGAACTGCTATACATTTTTCACTATTATTATTATTGTTATTATTATTATTATTACTACTACTACTTTTAGTAATCATTCTGTTTTACACATTTATTATCATTATTAGTATTATGGCTTATTATTTATAGATACGATAAAATTAAAATAAAGCCTCTTTTTTTTCTAAATATTTCTTCTTTGTTACGGGATATGATGAGATATTTGTAGTTCTTTCTTTCAATCTGCAGGAGATGTTTAGAATATCTATCTTGAATGATATGGCTGAAAACTGTTATTACAATCATCCACTCGTTTGTATTGTGTCAAATCGTAACCTTCTGAATTCCTCATCACCTTGATCTTTTTTCTTTTTAAGTTTATTTCAATAGATTCTACTTGTTGAATAATGTTCTGGAACACTAATCTCTTCGATTAATACTAATACTTTTACTACCTCTATTGTTATGGTATTTGAATTGACAATTACGTCTTTGTGCTCATAAGGCATGAGAACTCGAACTGATTTATGTACGTACGAAGTTCTACGTACACGAGAAGTCAATACCCGAAAGTGTACAACTATAGTCTATCGATTATAGGTGATGCAGTTGTCGACCCACTTTACTTACTACTGTTTAAGTAACCAGTTGGTATCATTTGCTATATGACACTGCACAAACAGTGTAACTCAAATATTAATACTTGTAAAACAGCTGTAACTGTTTGGCTCTAGTTGTTACAATTCCAGTTAGAGATTCAAAGAAATCAATGTTAAATGATTAGGAACTTCATTGATGTAGGTTTCCTGTTAGTTAGTAAACTGCTGTACTAGAGGTTTTGAAAAGACTGTTCCTTTTCTCATAAAGCAGATATTTAAAAGTAACTGGGCATTGATTCAGTGTGACCAGTCAAGATAGAGAATAGATTTATAGTTTACCTCATGCCAATAATATATAACCCTAATATATCATGTTGAGTCTATAGACACTGATGGTTAGTTATAAACCAGAAGGTCTACCTGTAGTGAACGAGAACACAGGTGGGGCAACCGAATTGTGTTTAACGAAAATTACAGAGTTACTCAGTAAAATCGGAAAACCATATCGTAAATTGTTCATTTGCAAAAGATCAGTTCATCCTATCGAACTGGACTGTTCCTGTTGCCAAACATCAATCGATTGTCACTATTCATGCGTTTCATACAAATTCCATTGTTTTCTAACTCTTCCTTTCTTGATCTTCCCCCCATATTATGCTACCAGACTTTACGTTGACACTCACGTCATATACTACTTATAAGTAGCTCACACCACATACCTATCCTAACACATGTGTAACAAACTAAACAAGTTATTTTAAATGATGTAGGCTGAAAATGTGAAATTCTTCTTTCATTCCCAACTGTTATCTTACACTACACTAAGTCAAGTGCAGCATATATCTTCTGTTTATTATAAAGTTATTGTGTTTGAGTTCTACCAAGGTACTGAGATTCCTGCGGACCAAAACTGCATGTTAGACTAATGAATTCCTTCTTGATGTCTTATTATAAACTGGAAAAGTTGCAAATTTACAGCAAATGTTTAACAGTGTGATGATGGAATTTTTTCCAGAAATTCATCATCAAGCTTGATTTTTCACTTCTAATTGTGAAATGTTTCTGTTCATTCAGTATAATATTACAAGTGATTCTGTCTAAGGTTATGTTTGATATCTTGTTACGTAATAATGTTATCTCAATATGTGGAGCATACCAGTGAATGCTTGATTACTGTTATTTTCAATTGTACCAGTTCATGACAATTATCCAGTTAGTGTTAACATATTAAGTAAATTTGATTTCTGTATAGGTATCTCAGAGCTAAATTCTGCATTTATGGTTTGATATCACAGAGTGATTAAAGTGACTTGCCTCCAAATTTGATAATACTGTTGTGACATTGATTGCTTGTGTGATTTCAAGACACTCTGAGTGTTAAGTGGGCTGGAATCACTATTCTGGGTAACAGAGTAACATGAATGTAATTAGCAGTTACAGTTACAGACGTGTATGATGGGAGGCCAAAATAAGCCTCATAATAATGATAGCCTACTTCGACCAACAACCCACGACAAAGACGCGAAGGTCGTGGTCTCACTGGTTGAAAGCACTACACAAGCGAAAATACTGAAGAAACTGGTTCCCAAAGAGCTGGACAACTCGGTTTGAACAACTTATTTGAAGATCTGACAACGGCTGTTACTGCAGAGGTACATCAGGTGTTGAGACAAACCACCAAGTGTCTCTAAAACAACGTAAGAGAACTCAAGGGTAAGCTGGAAGAGATCTATGTTTCATGACCGCAGTAATATTTACGTCTAGTTAACTCTGGTTAGTCAATGATGACAGGTTCATTACAATCAATTATTTGTAGTCAAATATCAGTTGTGAATTGATTTCTCATTTTATTTGAGCTGAAGTGTAAGAAAAAAGTGGCTTGATTAACAGTTTCAAATCCAATACGGAATTCATTCAATTGGAATTGATATACTGAGGAGAGATACCACATAGAACTATATACACTGCTAGCAAGAAAAAAGGTAAAACAATAAATATTGTTTTCAACATTATTACAAAACATTTCCTGACATGAAAAGATCATTTGTGTAACAACAATTGACAGTAGAAGAAAAGTATTTAGTTATTCATTTCAAACTAACGTATTACATAGTTAGGATATTGATGGTAAGCAATGTTGTTTCTTCCTGTTCTGTCCCCACATCGATCAATACACAGAAAGACAACCTTTGAGTAATCAATACAAAGAGAACTGTTATTCTATGCTGGAAATTTGGCCCAATACTAACTTGCCGTAACTGAAGAGACACATCGAAAACCACTGACCATCAGCTTAAGATTGTCAGTTTACTTTAGACATTCATTTATATACATACCAACCCTAGATCACACAGCAGACTAGTTGACGAACAATATCAACAAGGAACAACAGCAACGACACTAAAGATGATGAGAAAAAATGGAGTAATGCGTAGACAAGTAATCGGCCATAGTTTATGAAAGGAGAATCTGATCGCATTAATGTGCGATTCAAATCAAAGCCCTGAACTAGAGTAGTTCGAAAATAATAAGATCAAAATACTTGATAAATATGCAATCATTATAAACAAATATGACCTTGGAAAAATGACTTTGTAAGTTTGTTACCTTCTAGTTAAATCATACCTCACAAATACTTCCCTATTTACTAATGGGCATTTCAATCCAGTATAAGATGCTATTTATGATTGTCTGATATTTGAAAACAGGTTTGAATTTACAATGCTCGTTAGATCATCCTAAAGTTGGAATGGTGTTTACGACTCACTTTACTTTTTTATTTCGAGGAGAACTTTACAGATAGAACGAAGGTGTATGGCAATGGGTGCACCAGTATCTTTGATTGTAACAAATGTATGCCTTAGAAATCAGTGCGATCGCAAAATGTTTAAATCTACTGAAATTTTCGTTATTTTGTGTAGATGACATTTTTGCTCATCATCAAATGAAACGTTTTGGAAGTAGGAATATTTAGCAATACAAACAACATATCGGAAAGCATTAAAACTAACCAACAAGATAGAATACACTAAGCGGAGACTTGACACATTCTGAGAGATACTTAGATCATGATGGTTCAACTGACGATTATTCTACAAAGGTCACAGTGCTGAAAAATTTAATTATCAGGAGTTATAATTTCATAATGAAGACTGAAGACTGATAGACTAAATTGAATTAAATACTGTCAACATGTAGGCTTAACAACTCACCTAAAGTTTTTCTTTTAAAAGAAGATATTTGCAGGCAGACGGCCGTTTCGTCCTGGTATGGGACTCATCAGTGGCAGTGCGCATCCACAACTCCTGCACCTCTCAGGATTCGAACTTGGAACCTTCGGTATTGTGCGCGAACGCCTAAAAGAAGATAGTTAAAAATCAAATTAGAATGTGAAAGGACCCTATCGTCATCCCATAGCATAAAGAAACATCGGAAGAAATTCAAAGAATTCTAAGCAAACAATACAAGCGATGTCATAAGATCGGTGTTAGGGAAATTTAAGGATAGGATTCCAAAAGAACAACAGGATGTTGCTTGTGAAGTTAGATCGCAGGATTCCAATGCAGTTTATGTGTGAGAAACATCTAGACAGTGAAGTGGAAGGAATACAGTGTTTAAAATGTGTTCCTATATTCTCAGTTGATCTTGAGAAATTTGAGAATCGATCAACAGTAGCATTATCCTAGTTGATGACATGATACACGATCAACTTTAATGAGACCAAAATATTTCAGAAAGCATTTGGAGCGCTTAAGGAAAGATTGATTGCAGAAGCACTGGATGAATGGGCTAATCAGTACAGCATAAATAGAAAAGATAGTGTTCAACATACCGCTCCATGGTAAATTACACATTCACAAGTAATTGGAATTAATATTCACCGTTCAATTTCACATGCAACGTTGTTCCAACAAAAATGAATTAGAATGCTTTGACAGTACATCAGTATATGTGTGATAGTTGTCAAAATTGACATGTACACTTGAATTCTAATAAACATTTACAGTTGTACTTTTTGCTGACACTTACTGTTAACAGCATAAAATTACACATACACATGGAACTATTCGTTTATTTTTCACATTGTGACTTCTTCACGTTTCATATCGCACTTAACTCAAATTACCATCCGAATATGATTGGATAAACATTCAGTATGTACTTGGTTTGTTTGTTAAACATTACACGTTCTTTGGTAATTTTGATTCTGTTCATTACTACTACCCTGAAGAAGTACAGATAAAATGTTGTATATGCTGTATATTTGGCGCCTAATTCCTATCGAATTATTCATATAAAATGTGTCATCCTTAAGTACATAGGGCATACTAAAAATCTTAAGTTTTTTTGTTTTTGAGATAACTGACAAAAACTGTGGTTATTGTTTGATTGATGAGAAAAAATTTTTCTAAATGATGAAGTGTTTATTTCATAAAACTCATTTGTTCTTGTTGTTACAAAATAGTAGATTTACGTAATCTGGTACTAGTTCAAAATTTATTTGAAAGAATACTGCTTTATTTCATAAATAAACGTTGTATAAACTCGTCTACAAAGATAGGTATTGTTGAACAAAACCTATGAATAATCTATTGTTACTCTGTTCTGAGAAATAAGGTGGCTGTCAGCGAATTTCAAAGCAGTTGGCGTATATGCAGTAAAAGTTAAAAGTGTACAACGGTTTATTTAGGTTTTACAGCCGACTCCTTTATATTATGCCCTTGGTAATTTGATGACATCCTAGTTGATCGAGAAACCTGTTACGCCTACACGTAAACCCGTCAACTTGATATACGTGAACTATTGCGAGTTTACCTAGTCAGAAAACGAGAGCGAGGATCCGGCGATACGACATGCTACTCAAATCCGATTATCCCAACCCCCATATTTAGTTGAAATAAGAAGACGTGATATGAAGTAGAACATGTATTCTACAAGCATCCAGAAAGTACGAGGTCTGAATCCAGAAGAGACTCAGGACCCCGGACTAGGGATCCGGGACCGAGCCTTGGTCCTGGTCGTGGTCACAAAACGTTACACATAGTGCGTATTTATACATTTTGGTCGAAAAGGAAACAGCATCGAAGTCTGTGACATTGATAGTTAAGACGACAATAGGAAACAACATTTGAAGTGACATTGGTAGTCAGGTCAACCAATAAGAACAACATTGGAGCAGGTGACATTGATATCTAGGACGACCATAAAATTGACCAGTAGGAATTAACCAATAGGAATTGAACAATAATTCTCTTAGGATATTGGATGAATATCCTAACAAAACCTTAACAATAATGATAATAATAATAGACTGAAGCTTGTTAACATATTAGGATATACAAAACATGACTGCTATGAACATCACTGGATGAGTTGTATTTATTTCTCTCTGTTTAGGTATATTTTTGTCAACCGATACAATACTCTATGCGATGACAAATTCAGAAACTGTGATATGTCTTCATTGAAACTAAACCAATCGTTTGCAATAAAGATTATTCGTTAATTAACGAACTCAACTTGTACACACCGTCTGCAGCCGCTCTGATGCTGCTGCTGCAGGTCCCAAGCTCGGATAAAGGAGTAGTTTTAGGCATGGGATTGGTAATCCTATCCCTTAGAAAACTAACTTACTAAAAAGACACAGTAATCAGAAAAAAATAATTCAGAGATAAAGTTTATCTTTTATCGTGTCCATTAACTAGTATGTTACATAAATCTCATTACAGAACTAATAACATATAGAAATGTTTATAAATATGTAACATTTATCATTTACTTCCCAAGTAAATCTATGCTAAAACTACCTTTGTTTATATACAACCTGCCATTTATTGTTGTAATCTTATGCATATTGTACTTTAATTTTCTGTGCTATACAACCTTGAATATTGATTAAGATAACTTGTTATTCTTTGTCCAATTAAAATGATGTTTTATTGACCAACTTTTTCTTTTAATAAAAAAAGAAAACTAATCTTTTGTTTATCATATTTTGAAATTGTACATTCAATCATGTTCTAATGTTGATTATTTCTAAGTTAATTTTATGAAAATATAATTAGGGCGAGGTAAGCAAAAGTGGTAACGCTAGGCGTTATCGCGCACATGTAATGTGTTATCGGGTATATTATCGGAATAGGTCCAATTAGAATATTTGTTACATTAAGAAGGTCTTGATTGTTTTTATCAATTTTGTCAATGATCGCTTTCAGTTATCTCTTGTCATTGAAATAAATAAATATGTTTAGATAACATAAAAAAGTTGATGTGGATTTAGCGCAATAAACCAACATACACATTGTGTGGTGGAGTTTCGTACTCTGAGTTGAATGTTCTGGTTGTGGAGCTTTCATAGTTCTTTTGAACAACATCATCAGCACAAAATTCAGATAGAAGTGAAGTGAAGGTCAATAACAACCAATCAAGATCGAGGTTAATTGAACAAGCTATAGGTCGAACGTGGAGAAATTAGAATACTTCATTTCTATCTAACATATGTGCTGATGATGTTGTTCAGAAAATCTATGAAAGCTGAATAACCGAAACATCCAGCTGAGAGAACGAAACTCCACCACAATCATCCGCCTGACTTTCAAATTTTCTTCACCATCTCAATATACATTGTGTATACATCGTCTGTGTATGTGCGTGCGTGTTATCATGGACTCGTTTAACTCATATTGATTTTCGAGATTCTGTAATCTGTTTGCCCTATAGATTAATTGAATTGCTTAAGTGTGCTAGTGCAAATTACCACATCACACTTACACAGTGAGATAAAGTTTTTGAAGATAAATAGCTGAGTACTACTAGCTGAGATAGTGTGAGTGATGAAAAAAAGTTTCAGCAAACACAATTCAAGAAGTTTGAATTATGGGACAATTTTTAAACTCATGGAAAGATAAAGCATAGATATTTCAATGTGATTATGGCTGATTCCAATTTACATCAACTATTATCTTCCAAATGGTTGGCTACAATGATCATGTGGACTTGTAACTACGTTGTCTGCATCTACCAACTTAACTTAATCCAGTTATCCTTATGTTACAAACTAATATTACTTCTTGAATTGAGAGCTGTTAACATATTATACAACTTATTCATATAATGACCGATATCTAGTGTCGATATGGATGAAATATTATTCAAGTAATTTGTTTTCTCTCCGTTCGTTTCAAAAGTACGCAACATCACCGTAATGCTTTTCTTTATTTTACAAATAACTTTGAACTTTTCTTTGTTGGTTTTACTTCACAGATATAAATGTAATAAAAATTCAAGTGGAGGAACTAGATTACTCAACTCTTAGTTCGTCATTTAGTGTGTAGGATTGTAATATCATGTAATAAATGTCTAAATATTCGTTACAACAATTAAGGTTTACAGTTGAAGTCATGAACTGATCTTAGTAGATAAGCCATCATTAAAAACCTGGAATTACTGTAAGGCCATTTCTGTTGGGGATGTTAGATCGCCAGAACTCGCTTGATCAATGTCTTATTTTGGATTTCATGTTTGCCAGCATGGGCTGAAAAGTTGACCTTGAGATTTGATTTCCCACTTGGAATATCCTTGGTTGTGATTGGCTGTTGTGTATTTTAGTACGCTATTATTGTGACTGTCCCAATGACGTTTCTATGATGTATAAATAAACGATATTCGTGTGTTTGATTGCATTGTGCTTGCTGGGTGTGTCTGTAGAATATGATTTCTACGCTATATCAAGACTTCTATTTAGCCGTTCGGATCAAGGTAGCCTACCTGGACGCTGATTCATTGTCTCGTTCACGTTCATCGGTGCGGTTGTAGCACCTCACATATATCTTGTACTTTTATCATTGTTGAGCTTCTATGCGCATGTACGCTTGGGCATTACTTGCCAACTACACATATAACTATTTGACTAGCTGTATCGATTAACAGTTTGAATAATTAGATAACAATATCGACTATACACATTTGAATTAAACCCGATATTTATATCGATCATAAAATAATTTGAATAATAAAGAAATTGTGGCAAGGACTCGTGTTCTCTCGTAGCGATCACCCAGACGAAGATATAAGGGAAATCTAAGATAACGAAAATTTACCGTCACACGGTGAACCCGAAAAGTTTGAAGCATACCAAGTGACG
>OX103975.1:8930299-8953823 GCA_944470395.2 Schistosoma turkestanicum
TTGTGAAGGAGGTGGAGCAAAAAAACTCTCTTTTCATTACTCACAGTTCAGATGAAATTACCACATTATTGAGGCGTCACAAGGTCTGAACTTCGAGATTTGGTCACTGGATGAAATGTTCTCTTCAGTGATGTCATTTAATCATTCTGTATGAAAATGAGAATCAGTTAGTGAACTACCTATCATGACTATTCGAATGATTTGTACTGTTACAACACGGAAAATAATTCACTATTAGTGATGAAAACCGTCATCTAACTAACACCATGATTCCGCAATCTTATTTTTAATACACTTAAACCTGTTCATTTTTCTTTGTTAAATTATCATTGACAGCATTGAGGATGGTGTGTGCAGTGTAACGATTGCGAATTTTTCTAGGCAAAGTATATTCAAACTAATTAAGAATAAATCTTCTTCTCGTTGTCGCACAAGTTATCAGCTTATCAGACTAGAAAAAGTTACCTAAGGTGAAATACCTTTACTGATACAACAGCAAATTATGTGTTGAAGTTATTTCAACTCAGTTTCATTTGGTTTTTTTTCTTTCTGTTTTATCATATTATATTCTCTTACTCTTGACAAAACTTTTCAATATCCATACCAGATTAAAAAATAAATTGATATCAATGACCTACTTTTTTTGACAGAAACAAAACAGTCCATTTTAAACTAAACAATGCTATGAGAATTTTATAAACAGACTGTTATGATTTGTGGCATCGGTCACTTTTTCTATGACATTGGTTATGTATGCCTGTATGTTATTGAGATTAGGAATATGAAAGTATGTGAAGCAAAATAAACAGATCTTTTCAAATGATCATTATCAAATCCTGCATTGTACTGACGTCATGGTTCATCTGCAAGTACAGAGAACACTGACAGACTTTCAAATATCCAATATCTTTTTCATGAGCTAGTATAAAACTATTGATTACTTTACGCTCGATTCTTGTTATTTCGGTGCGGTTCCGGTATTTGGACATTGAGATAATGAGAGATGAGGCGATTGTATGCACCTAACATGAATTTTTCTCATTCAACGTACTTAAAAATAAGACTAATATTGTTGTACAACGCACATAATGCTTGGATGAACTATTCACAGTTCCATGGTCAATACATAACAACTCGATTTTCAATGCATTTGTTCAATGGATTATACCGCAGCCGAGTAACTATCTGTCTCACTCTACTCAACGTCATCAGTATAAATTTGATTCATTCCATACAATGCATGTCATTCCGAAGTTATCATTTTGTAATCTTGATAGTGTCAAACAAATAAATCACACTTTCCTAACACCTCTGATCAGTCTCCATTTCTATGGATATTCATCTTCTCTGTATTCACGTTTCACGCATTGACATGAGAATCTAGCTTCTTTTTGAATGAAAATTGACAACACGTCTACATTGTTCTGCCTTGAATCAACATGCTCGTCGTGAAACATTTGTTAGTTCTTCGCAAGCGCTGGAAGTTCCATTATCCATGCTTTTGTCGTGATGCATTTTAATTGGATTACAACTTCATGGTTATCGTCCGAAATAGTGATGACAATGTCAGTGATCATTTTGCCCTCCTTGTTCTTTACTAGCCGTGCTGGTTTTCTACGTTTACCATACCCTTTTCTTGGTACTCTCCCAATATATAATAATCACTCTTTTCTAAAAGCTTTGATAAATTTCAATTTCGGAATATTTTAATTCTTTGTTTATTTCAAATTTATTTATCGTGCATCTGGAATAACACTCTTCTTCGTTTGCTTTTCATGGATAAAATTAATGATTTCTTCTATAGCTTTTGATGTTCATTGAAACTCAGAACCCATCCAAATTCGACACCCACCTAAATATCTGGAAACACTGGACAGTCGTTTCTTCCTAGTATGGAACTCTTCGGAAATATGCATCCATCACCTCAAAACTAGGAATCTAACTGAAGACCTTCGGTCTCATGAGCAAAAAGCTTTCGACATAATGTGCAGTTAGTGCTTAGCTCACCGGTGAGCGGGTTGTCTATAAGACTGTTTATTTTCATGTTGTTACCATGTAAACAAGCATATCATTCTTTTAAATAAAGAACCTAATCTTCTGACCAGTGGTCTCTGATGTCGGTTTATTGGAAATCGTGAGTTGATAAACCCATCACTAACCAACATTTGACAACATTATATCACTGAATTTTATCTGCCGAGTTGCATTCTGTTCATTCAATATACCGATCACAAACTTCGTTCACTTATCAAAACCTTCGAATCAGTGTCTTGTATCTATGTAGATGTATGAACTGTTGTAAATTATCAACAGAAACAATACAGCTGTGAAAGTAACGAATCAAATCAAAGGTCGATAATTTATGCAATCTGAGGTCTTGATGATGTAATCTACCTCATGACTACTTTTATTCAATAAATGTATGCTATATATTATTAAAAGGTATAGCGTGAAGTAACTTTAAATACTGATTTACGTGTGACTTTCAAATATCTCTTCAAATTGAGGTGAGAATATATTTACGTTTGATATGCAATTTAAACTATTTGAAAGAAACAGTGAACTTACTGAGCTAACTAATTAAAGTTTTATGTATTTTATTTACAATTTCGGTATATGATGAATGTATAATTGATTTAAGGAGACCTAGTCAATACATGACACTAAATCATGAGCTGCATATGAAATCCAGCTTTAGTTGATAAAGTTCCCCGAAGATGAACATTGTGTTTTACTAAACGCATATGTTTTCAGTAGATAAGACTTGTTTACGAGATATTCTCAAATCCTTTTCACTATTCTCTGTAATACACCTTTAGCAAATTCATAATTGTACTGCTGTCAAAGTTTATTTGTGAAAAGTCAAGTCTGAAATCGACATTTTCACAAGCAACAAATCTATCATTTATTGTTATGATTTTTATGTAAAATGTCATTCTTTCAAAATTAGTTGTTTACTACGAGGTAATCCATGAAATTTGTTTGAAAATATTTCTTTTCTTTGCGTGAGTTTAGTTCAAGAGTTTTAGGTTGACTACTTTCTGACGTAAATACATCGAAGATGGCCGTAATGTTATCATATCAATGTCATACTCATACAGTTATCAGGACTGATCGAATTCGATCTATTTTACTGCATTTTGGTTACTAGCCTAGGCGGTTCAACAGTTTGTACAATGCTTTGTTTTAAGATGGAGTTCGAGTGAATCGACATAAAAATCTGGACATTGATTTGTTGCTTGTTAACACTCGTGAGCAAGCGATAAGCGCAATCTTGAGGATACTGGTGGTCATGTGTGATTCGAATCCGTGTCACCCACATTCACAATAGAAGAACTTATCACTAAGTCCTACAATAGGACACTCACCGTCAGAATAGCTCAGTCGTAACATTTAAATCGCTTCGGCAAAGTTGGTTCCGTCAAAGTAATCTGTACACACCGAGATTCAAGGTTGTATGGCAACTACGTTCAAACAACTAACATAGTTTATAAATCTTAGTCTTCTCAGTTATTTTATCACAGATTGCTAACAGTGATTTAGACTAATCACAATCTGGAATGTTCATTGTATTGAATTGACTAACATCGATGGTCAACCTAAGAACTACTGAAATTCAGCAATTGCTTACTGAACAGAAATTGTCAGATATTGATGACACAAAACAATGAAACTGATGTGTGGAAAGATCCACCTTGTGAAAATGATTAGGTAACCACTTTCGCGAACTGATGTGCAAAAATGGATTTGAGTTCTGCTGAGTATATTGAATATTTATAGTCATGAGTGGTTATTGCTGCCCCTGTTTCTGATTATTGATATTAGTCTGTAAATGACCAACTTTTAAAATGATCATAACGTTCAGTTAATTCAGCTTCTAGCATATCATTTTAAATTGTTAACAGACAGACAGTGTAATTGCCACTTAATTTGTTCGTATGAATTTCTAACTAGTGAAATTTATTAATCTTCTCATTATCATCTTTGGAATATTTGATAAAAGGTTAATATGTTTAACAATTCCTGGTTTGTACACTTGTTTAGAAATTATCTAGATTGACAAATCTACATTTTGATCTTTGAGTAATGAAATACTTTCCAACAGAATCAACACTTTTCGAAATTGATTTCATGAGTATATCAATAAGTTAATATTAAAACATTTGTTACAGTCAGTATTTGTTTCTTGATTTTCAATCGTAAAAGTTTTCTCTCTGTGATCACTACGTTTATCATTATTGTTTAAACTTCGAAAAACTTTTTTTTGATTTTTTGTTTTAAAGGCATAAATAAGCAGGAAAAAATGTCATTTAAGGTAACTTTCAATCAGGGGACCATCAATATTTTAGATCGGTCAAACCCTAGAAATGCAAGGGAATATCTAACAGCCTGAAGTCTGGACCAGTGAGCATTCAACAGATACGAAAGTGGTTAGTCAGTCACAAACTGAGAGGTCAGCTAATCATTTCGCAACACAACTCTAAATTATATTGCATTTCTTCAAGTTTCATAATTCAGAAATTGATTTTGTGACTAAATATTTATCATTCTCACAACAAAAGTCATCAAATACTTTAAAATCTCCATCGAATTTTTTGACAATTTCAATTGATATTGGTTTTACAAGAATTTATGAAGTGATTTACACGACGAAATGATGTCACTTGAAATGTGACTGCAAATTAATCAACCTAAGAAAATTGTTCTGTCTCACAAAGCCAAACTAACGATTGTATCCAGGTCTCAACAATCCAAGAATCTTAGTTTATATATATATATATATATATATATATATATATATATATATATATATATATATACAATTCAGATGTATTTTGTTTCAAAGATTTCATCAGTGGTCTACTAAGTCAGCCTCAACTCAGTTAACCCCAGTAGTCATAAATCTTTACAATGAATCTAGAAAGTATTTCATAAATGTAATCGTTAATTAACACATGGCTATTAATGAATACGATAAATTGTAAATATATTTCTCAAGTAATTTAATTAGAGAATAAAAATATCAAATTTATCGATTGTAATTCTCATTACCGTTTAGTGCAAAAAATTAAAAAAACTTCACCTGAAGTTTTTCAGCAGTTTACATTTATGGAAAACCTATTTTAAACGAAGTGGACTAAAATGTCAGTGAAATATGAAACGATCTATAACCAGAATGGATTTTACACCAGAAATAATGAAGATAACTAGTAGTGAATACATTTTAAGCAAAGTAATATCCATACAAGCTGATCATTAGAACCTTCGATCAACATGAAAAGTAACCAATCAAATAAGAATTAATTACTGATAAAAATTAAACAAGTATTAATTTGAACATCACATCATTTTTCTGCCTCATATTTGACCAATCATATGAATCAGTCTGAATAGAGAAATTGTCGACTAAACTACAAACCATGTGAAAATGTGTTAGTAGAGTAGGGATTGAGATGTCAGGATGAGTTTACCACACTTTGAGACTGCCATTCTGAAGTTATTTCCTACCCTAGACTAAGAAAATATTCGATATCTAGAGGATCGATAAATCAACTAATATCTGGTTAACCAATTTTTAGGACATTTCATTATAAAAACGTGGGTACATATTACACTGTTTGAAATTCAAGTCGTCTTTATAGCCGATTGGCATAAACGAACACTTATAAGTTTGTTTTCTTATCGAAAATACTAAAAATAGATTAGTTTTCCTAATTACTACTGTTAATGGTAAACTGACTTAACAATCAGTAAATGCCTTTCAATAATTTTACAACACAAACGTAAAGCGTTGTGAGCATTCATACAAACACAAGATATAGATTTTCTTGAAGATTAACTATGCTGTTATATGGGTACTTTTAGAATTACCTGACACAATTAATAACTGTATTACCCAACCTGTTTGTTATGCCTTGTAAGCAAAAATATTATTATGCTCGTCACTTGATATACTTGAAACTATTAAGGTCTCACCTTATTCGATAAACGAGAACGAAGCAATGAACCAGCCTCCAGGTAGGCTACTCTGATCCTAACGAAAAGTCTTGATATAGCGCATAAAGTGTATTCTACAAACACACAGCAAATACAATGATCTCAAGCAGACAAATCGCGTTTATTTATACGTATTAGTAACGTCATTGGGCGAGTTACAAAAATAGCATACTAAAATAACACATCAATCAATCAGAGCCAAGGATTTTCCTGGTGTGAAATGTAATCCCAGGGTCAACTGATCAGCCTATGAATAAAATCCAAGACTAAGGTCGCGCAAAATCCATAGATCAATCTGAGTTAGACATTAACAACGTTGGATGCCGGCCCATTGGTCCGATGGTTAGGCATTCGCGCACAATACCGAAGGTCCTGGGTTTGAATCCTGCGAGGTGCAGGAGTCGTGAATGCGCACTACTGATGAGTCCCATACCAGGAAGAAACGGCCGTCTTTCAGTGCTTCCAGGTTTCTAATGGTGGTCTAACAATGATTGATTGATGATTTCAAATGTGTAAAAATATCAGTGTTTCATAATCATAGGTAATATCCTATCAAGAATTTCTTTCTACAGATAATTCATTTGAAAATTTCCTGTCGAACAGCTAACACTATCACTGAAATTACACTAATAATAGGTAAATCACCACATTTTGAATGTACACTTTCTACATCCCCATCTTGAATTTATGTAAAAGATAGATTAGTAGTAAAATACGCCTAACAATTGTAATGCTGCTGAGCTACATTCACGGAGTTTAGCATCACGACTAGTTTTTTAACTTCACACAATGCCAACTGAGTTTACACAGCCCAAGATTCCTGACTAGTTATTTGAATAAATCTGAAATAGGAAATTTTGATTCTAATATTTGCCAACTTGTCATGGTAGACAAGAAAAAAGAAATTGTGTGTATGATTGCCTTCCTAACTTAAAGTAGAATTTGTAAGCTGATAACACACCGACTAGGTGCCTGACCGACGCCCGTAATTTACCGTCAGACCTTGAGACAGAATTTGACCAAAAAACCATGAGATGCTTATACTTGGAAAAAAATATATCAATTTGAAATCATGAAGCTTGTTAAGCCAATTCTTTTAAACTATCAGAAAGTTATGTGCAATGACAGTAAGTGTGAATGAATAGAATATTTTGAATATGTTAAACACCTCACTATTCCAAAGTATGACAACGATTGAATGACTTAGGCATCTTAGTTCACAGGACCATTTTAAAACAAACAATACAATGCAGGCATTTTCAAAAGTCATTTTTCATATTTTTCTTATCTTTGAAAAGGTTATCAGTAAAATTTATTTTAAACATAAATAAATATGACTAGCATTTCTTTTCTTTTATTTAAAAGAATTCCTTTGAATAATAATAATTGACAGTTGTACAATTTTGTAAGTAAAAACGCCTAAAAACCAGTATATTCTAGCATTTCTTAATTATTACAAAATATCAAATAGAATTTGTTTCATGGAATGACATTTTAAAAATTTACCCCAACTATGACTTTATTTCTAAGTTGTATAAGCTTATAGGAAATATGTGTAAGATAAGAAACACACCAAAAGTCACTAAGACATATATGTATATATACAACAGTCATATATGCGTTCATATTTCAAATCACGATAATATTTTAATTATAACCAAATGAATGAATGATGACATGTAAGTACAATCTGAACAATTAGTGTTTATGATATTCTAAACTTGTGTCATTATCATTCTCGCTACATTCAAATCATTGAATTCTTTATGGCATCGATTGACGATGCAGAAAAACAAAACACACACACACAAACACACACCCATTGAACATTGACATAATTCATTTTTATTTGTATCAATTCAATGGTATCATTGAATATTATGATGTCTAGACCTACTAGTTATACACAATAGATTGCGATGTAGTCAAAAAAAAATAATAATTTACCAAATTAATCACTGATTTCCGGTTAAAAATACAGAAAATAAGAAGAGTAATAATTAGGTATTCACATAATACAGAAAATGTTTAGCCTATGATTATAATGTTTGTTGATAAAATTTCTTTAATGTGAAATACAAATTAATATTGATTGTGTGTGAAGATTGACCACATTCTTAGTTAGGAAAGCTTGTTAGAGAAAGTTTTCTTGTTGTTCCGATCAAAATTATCAATATGTAAGTCATGCGGAAATGAATTTCACTGCATATGGATAACTGTGGATCTAAATGTTACTGATAAAATAGCAAAATTCTCCATTAAAGAAAGTAAAAAGAATGTTAGAGCCTTTTCGTAAGGATGACACTCTGACCAATCAGGTAAACATATGGAATTCGATTCTTTATATTAAAACATTCGAAAAAATGGTCCATCAAAAGAACTGAAAACGACAATCAGTCACAAGAAAAAGTCATAGGAACAAGCTAGTTTAAACCAGCTCACTTCGTCATTGAGAGAATACCGAGGGTAACGATAAGAGTTCCAAAATTAAGTCATCTAGATCAGAAAAACAAAGAACACTGGAAAAACAAAAAAATAATAACTCACAATAAGAAATTTATTTACTTTACAATGATGCATTCCTCACGATAATTACATTATAGGGCACAGTTTTGGAGGTTTGCGTTTTTACATATTTGAAATCATCAATTAATCATTGTTAGACCACCATCCCTAGATCAATCAGAGTTAGACATTAACAAAGTTGGATGCCGGCCCAGTGGTCCGATGGTAAGGCGTTCGCCTACAATGCCAAGGGTCCCGGGTTCGAATCCTGCGGGGGGCAGGAGTCGTGGATGCGCACTGCTGATGAGTTCCATATAAGGACGAAACGGCCGTCCAGTGCTTCCAGGTTTCCAATGGTGGTCTAACGATGACTCATTGATAATTACATTTTATCTAGCTTGAAGCTCCTAAGCAATAAACAATTATGACCTTATAAGGGATTAAAAAACAAGATCTTTAAATCTGACAGAGAAGTTGGTCGTAATCCGCTGGCATTGATCCACTCTGGAAAGAGAAGTGCTGTATTGGTCTTCATGCTATATACTACAGTTTGTCAGCTGAACATCTAGATATTCATTTCGAAACTATTCCGCAATGAGTGTTAGATCATTTTATCTTTTCCGCTAACTTTGACGTGTAGTATAATTCCTGCAGTAATCTGATTCAAAAATAAGTTTGAATTGTGATTATAAAACTTTTCAGATACATAAATTACTTTTCAAAATCATAAATCAGTCAATGTTAGACCAACATTAGAAACCTGGAAGCACTAGAACGGCCGTTTCGTTCTGGTATGCAACTCTACAGCAGTAAGCATCCACGACTATCACAAAAATTAACTTAACAATCTTCACAACCGTTTCATACAAAATGTACAAAAACGATTTTTAAACATTTCACTAGGTACTCTTATTTTGATTTTATTGAAAACATGCTGTGATTACGTTTGTTTAAAGATTG
The DNA here is from genome assembly GCA_944470395.2 of Schistosoma turkestanicum. Taxonomy (NCBI): domain Eukaryota; kingdom Metazoa; phylum Platyhelminthes; class Trematoda; order Strigeidida; family Schistosomatidae; genus Schistosoma; species Schistosoma turkestanicum. The sequence goes on from OX103975.1 coordinate 8,939,762, forward strand.
CACTCTTATAAAATCTAAAAACAAGCCATGTAGTAAGGGATTTTGTAAGACACATTGTAATTTTTATGATTTAAATGGAAGTTTGTTTTATTTTACTAAAAAAATAACACATCATTTGTGTTTGTTTATTTCTTACCGAATAAACTATTCTTGTAACATTCACAACATACAAAAGCTAAATGAATCAATGTGTTAATCATTTATTAGAACAAAGATTCATTTTGATATGTATCAGTGTAAGTTGAATATGCCTTGTTTAGTGATTTAATATTCGTTTAAGGGTTTTATTTAAAAACTTACTTTGTATATTTTCTTTGTTTTAAATGACTAACCTGTAGTGGAACTATTTTGTCGAAAAACCACGATTACTGATGTACAAATACTTATTATTGAACATATGTAACATTAACTGTTTTATTGTATACCATTTGTTTATTTGTACTAAAAGTCACTTTTCGAGCGCCACCCACGCCATCCCTGCGGATCTAACGGTCTTCTCGTGTAATCACCGATTGTACAAGCTGAACACGTGATATTATTCTAATATCACTCGACTTTCTATTAATAAACGTCGATATCCTACATACAATCTTCTGTTCTGGATTTCGTTTGGACGTGTAACCATCACGTCTCAACACTGGTGAGCCCGACGTCTCAAGCCAGCACACGTCGATGACAGTGCCCTACTTGCTAATCCGAGACCCAATGCTAGACCTAGCGGGATCCTCAAAACTACCCCGGATCCCACGCTAGCGAAATCAGAAACCTCATTCTCACGTCCCAGTCAGCAGCACGCGCCATCTGCACTATCTACGGATGAGACTCCGGTCTCACGTCCAGATCAGCAGACCACGCCGCACTTGACTGCGGATGAGAATGCAGGCTCACAAGGTACGCACGAGGCTACTGTCTCGCGTTCCGGTCGCCGCGTACGCCTACCTGTACGCTTTCTCGAATAACTACCAATCTTTCACAGGGGCGGCATAGGATTTTACCATCATACTACACGCATGCTACACTCTTTCTCCTTTTTCTTTGATTTTTTCTTATCCCGAGCCTATACTCCCGACCATTGTCCTGTTGGTACCGTCGACTTCAGTCAACCTTGGCGAAAGCTGGCCTGATCACCCACACTCTAGTCAATGCATTCAGTCGATTTTCTGGTGACGAATATATCTGGTATACGAATGGTTTCGCACTGGTCGTTTCTGGCTTTCTCGCGCAATCTGGTTCCGTCCTACGTCTGCAGCTTTATTTGGTCCGGACCCCTACGAACGCAATTATCAGACACTGGATACGAGCCACGCTGGTGTGGTATGCTAACCCGATGGAAGAACTTGGCGCGTAATTATTGGCACGGCAGTGGACAAACTCCCGGTGACAACTCGAGCTTCATCAGTCGCTTCCTGTCGTCAACCATTCTGCCCGTCAACCGAATATTGGCCGATGAGACCCCTGAACGAAGCCGCTACATATCGAAAGTGTAAAACCCTTTCTAGGGGGGGGCTACTGTAGTGGAACTATTTTGTCGAAAAACCACGATTACTGATGTACAAATACTTATTATTGAACATATGTAACATTAACTGTTTTATTGTATACCATTTGTTTATTTGTACTAAAAGTCACTTTTCGAGCGCCACCCACGCCATCCCTGCGGATCTAACGGTCTTCTCGTGTAATCACCGATTGTACAAGCTGAACACGTGATATTATTCTAATATCACTCGACTTTCTATTAATAAACGTCGATATCCTACATACAATCTTCTGTTCTGAATTTCGTTTGGACGTGTAAGGGATATTATCCCGTCGGTTTTCGACTTATAACACTCTTCACCTAATCATGAACTTGTCTGTTGCATAGAAAAAGCCGCGATTAATTGCGAGCGATAAAACAGTGGTGAACAAACGCTTTTGTGTGTATAGATGATGACTCATCTAAATTGTACTACTAATATCCGAGTTCAGTATTGACATGATGTTAGAGAGGTATTTTAAAGAATTGGAATGACATGACTTCAAAGTTAACCAAATTCCAGAGTATAAGATATGCTAATGACTATATCATACGGAGTTCTTACGATGGATTCAACTGCGAAATCGTACACGAAGGACAGCTAAATTCTCCGATGCAACACAACATGCACCAATCAAATCACGCTTAATGGAGATGCCTTGGAGGACGTTGACATCTTTACATATCTTGGCAGCATCATCGACAACCAAGGTGGATCCGATGCAGATGTGAGGGCGCGGATCGGCAAAGCAAGGACTGCATTTCTACAATTGAAAAATATCTGGAACTCCAAACAACTTTCAACCAAAGCCAAAATCAAGATTTTCAATACAAATGTCAAGACAGTTGTACTGTATGGAGCGGAAACTTGGAGAACTACCAAAGCCATCATCCACAAGATAGAAGTGTTTATTAACAGTTGTCTACACAAAATACTTCGTATTCGTTGGCCAGACACTATCAGCAACAACTTACTGTAGGAGAGAACGAGCCGGATTCCAGTGGAGGAGGAAATCAGGAAGAAGTGGTGGAAGTGGATAGGACACACACTACAAAGAGCACCCAACTGCGTCACGAGACAAGCCCTCACATGGAACCCTTAAGGCAAAAATAAAAGAGGAAGGCCAAGGAACACATTACGCTGAGAAATAGAGAAAGATATGAGAAGAATGATCAGAAATTGGACAGAATTGGAAAGGGAAGCCTAGGACAGAGTTGGTTGGAGAAAACTGGTTGTCGGCCTATGCTCCATTGGGGGGTAACAGGCGTAAGTAAGTAAGTAAGCAAGTAAGTAAGTAAGTAAGTAAGTAATGACTATATATTGTAAGATAACGAAAAACGATACGAAAACGGCTAGATTATTCATATCGTATTCATCATGTATTCTATTGTAATTTAAAATATATAACGTCCTGAGAAAATGGTAAATGCTCATTTACTAAAGTTTCATTCATTAAAACACAGAAATCAAATATATTAATTTCGATGATAATATTACTGATATTCAAAGATAAATCAGTGAGAATTGTACCTAAATAAATTAGTGAGAATATAAGATTGGATTATATAGTGAAATTAGGTAACAGAGAAATCTGGACATTGAATTAATTACAAACAAATACGCATCCCTAACTAAATAAATATCATACTAGATTTATACAAAAGAATAATGTACTTGATAAATCCTATCCAAACAAATGTCATTGTGACTGATGCAAAATACTAAAGACAACTATCCTTTATGTTACAAAGATGTTAATATTTGAACAGTATATCAAACTGCGAGATATTTCATCCTATCATTTACTATCATGATAATTTAAGAAAATGATACTCATACATTTCCCATACATAGTTACACTCGTATATGACATTATTGATAGGATAGTTATGTTTTAATGATATAAAGTTTTTTGTCCAGAAGAGCCAGTCGACTTTCCAATCCAGTTGGCAGTGCCCCTCGACCTCCTTGTACGATAAAAATAAAAAAATTAGTAGATAATATGAAATCGAGATATTTGGAAAGACAAAAGGTAAATGCATTAGTATCAATGTGACCAATATCAAATATTTCAGTAAATATCTTTAATTACTGGTTACAATAATCAAGTAGCCATCAGTCAGATAGTCTAAATCTATCAATTCATCTCAACCTAGTAGTTAATGACTTTATAAACAGATGTTACATGTTGGTTTAACTACTTTTAACATTCTTAAAAATGTTTATATATTATATATACTGTTAGGCCACCATCGGAAACCTGCAAACACTGGCGTAAGACTCATCGGCAGTACGCATCCATGACTGCTGCTGCCTGCTGCTTGCAGGATTTGAACCCAGGACTTTCGGTCTTGCGCGGGGGCGCCTATCCTCGGAACCCCTGGGCCGGCATCTAATGGTGTTAATGTGTAACTTTGATCAATTTAGGGAATATGCGTGGTGTTACCCATTTGTCTCCCATAGTTAGTCTACATCCGACAGGGTTGAACTCCACGTAACACGTATTCTCACTACAACTCCGAGAATTTCCTCACAAAGCTAGTTACTAGTGAGTATATTGTACGATTCTTCAACTAAACTTACAGAGATTGTTGCTTATTACTGACATGATTGATGCATGATGTTTACAAACAGTTGAATGAAATTACAAAATACATTTATGATTTTGTTTGAAAATGTTTAACGAATCAGTTTGAATTCATAATGAAAATTGTTGATATAGTTGTAAAATGATTTATTACATAGGTAAATATCATCACCATGCTGATATCCATGTGGCGCCTTGTTGTATTTACCAGCTTGAAATACTGCTACTAATCTATTCAAGGCTGTGACTACTTTTCAGTGAATGACATAGATTATGCAGGTCCAAATTCATCGGGGTAGAGTGAGTTTCCGCAATAATTAAGCGATACTTAATTAAAAAATACTCATCACCACAAAACTTAAGTCGAAGGTTTCTAGTGGACTTTCTTCAATTATCTCGTATTCAGATATATTCATTTAGGAAACATATATTATAAGTTAAGAGTAAAATCTCATTAAATATTCAAACGTGACTATCTTAATCAATCGACCGAATAACTTATAATTTTTAAAAAATTTAATCTGTAACAGATCATACGATAGACGAATTCAAAAAAATTATACTTTACAACGAAATCAATGAACTTGATTATTTGCTTGACTGAATTTCACATTTCTAAGTTAAACAAATTATTTCCTCTGGTTAGCGTTATTTTTTGGCAAGTTAGTTTTTAGTTGGGATCGGGGCGCCAACCCCATGCCCGACGCCCTCCTCCCTTATCCGGGCTTGGGACCGGCAGTAGCCCTGAATGGTCGACGCCGAGAAATAGAGAAAGATATGAGAAGAATGAACAAAAATTGGACAGAACTGGATAGCGAAGCCCATGATAGAGTTGGTTGGCGAAAACTGGTGGACGGTCTATGCTCCATTGGGAGTAACCGGCGTAGATTAGACGAAAATACTCCAGTTCAATATTATCGAGTTATAATAATGTTTCCATAGATGTACGTTACAAAATTCAATGTTGTGTAATCGAAAAATAGGCTCCTTATGATAGTGGCATTTTCTAAGTTCAATTCAATTCATAACAAAATTATTAATTTAAGGACTTTTATTTTCTTGTTCTATAGTAAATTTCATTATCTTGTTGTAGCCAGTTATTTTGTAGTACACATTACAAAAAGTTTACATGATCATTACAAATTTTCGATATTGATGAGAGAAAAATATGTTACACTTTCACATTATTTTTTTTAGAAAAAAACGGGTTAATTTGTCATTGAACATCAATTATTTATCATGACCGGCAATGATAAACACAAAACAGAGCGGAAAACAATCAAACAAAGCTGAAAATAACATTCTGTGGTATAAAACCGATTATTAGTATTTTTTCTTTCATGTAACCTTCAGACTTCTTGTTCGATCAATAAAATGCAGCTACAGCAGCGGCAGCGGCAGGGTTAGGATAGCATAGAAATATTCATGTTCATAATAATCTCATCATGATTACTGTTGTTTAGTTTTGTTTTGATGAATGATGAAAAGTAAACAGTTGGAAAACATATAAGAGAAAAAAAACAATATATCATCAGTTGTAGGAATAAAATATCGGAAATACATAAAATCTAATGAAAATTTATCATTTCAAACCAAGTTGAATAACACAGGATATTGATGAGAATTGAATTTTGTGCAGGTGAAGAAAATTTGTAGCTCAGATGGATGATTGTGATGGTGTTTCGTTCTTTGAGTGGGATATACATTAGTAGGCAATAAAACATGAACCTGCAATGATTTAAATATGAATAAACCAATGTGTAACGACGTGTACACTAAACTATTGAAAATTTATGTTTGATGATATTCTCCTAGCATTCTCATGGAATAAGATATATGTCATCTAAAGGAGTATTTAAGAAATCAGAATATCCGGAATGCAAAGTATGGTTGTTCAAACTTGAAGAGACTTATTTTGTAAATGCATATTGATCAAATTGCCTATTCTACATTTCAACTAAATAATCTTGCGTTTTTATCATATGATTACAACTGATCATTAAATCTAATTACTCGGGGAAAACAAATTTTTTGAAAAGAATCATCTTAACATCTGGATAACTTTAAAAGGTCTACCTAGTAGTGAGAATAGAATTCCAAATCACTCCTAGTTGAAAATTCGCTCAATCAAGATGAATAATGTTTTGTTACAGAATGATGAAGTGAGTGAATTGTATACTCTATGTAACTAGCTTTTCAACAGCAGTCAAAATGATAAACATACGTATATATGGCAAATTCAGGTTGACTATCTTTATTACTGATTCTGATTATCTGACGATTATAAAAGTGAAATGTATTCAGGTTGGTTATAGAAAACAATTTCTAAACTGATTTTCTTAACCTGTGCATTATTATTTCCTTGGTATCATCATTTAAGAGCATGCAACTGCTTCACAAAACAAGCCCTTATCTGGAATCCTCAAGGTGAAACGATAGAAGTAAGAATATTAAACACTTAACACTGAGAAATGGAGACAGACATGAGAAGAATAAAAAATGATTGGATAGAACTAGAAAGGAAGGTCCAAGATAGAGTAGGTTGGACAATACTGGTCAGCGGACTATGCTTCATTAGGGATAACAGGCGTAAGTATGTAATCGTCATTTGAGAACTATAATTTTATCTTTTTGCTGAATTTCTATAATACAAAGATGAAATTTATTGAATGAATGATTAACTAGTTAGAAATTTATGAAAATTTCGCTACAGGCTATTTCGAGATGAATATAACAAGTAAGCAAATGAAATATCCTGTCTTGCCATATTCTAACCATAAAATTGTATAAATATCCATCTTTTATTCATCATATGAATGGTAAATTTTTTTAAAGAATTCACCATAAAATTAATTATACACTTTATCAACGAATCAATGCCTACCTATCCTTGTCTGGTCAATTCGTTTTAATTATTACAATGAAGTTAGACTGACATCCAATGTTTGGATAATATTAAAGGGAATCATCATCAATCAGCCTAACATGACTTAGATAACTTCATTTAAGCTTCAGGGCATAAAACTTTTCTGCTATGCCTTTTTTTTCTTGCTTTTCAATTGATTTGTTTTAAAAATAAATACTCTTGAATATTGTATTCTTACAGTTTTAGGGTGAATTTCATCCGGAAAATGAAATCAATACCTCCTTACGGATTCAAACCCTGATTTAACCGCTTCTACTTTCTCGAACGCTGCAACTCATGTGTTAGGGCCGTGACAACGAACGTCTCAAACTGTGACAATGAGTAAGTTGGACCAGTATCCATTATACAACAACTAATTCTTCAAGATTTTAGGTATACCTCACTGATGAGTACTAAATAGAATAGAAATCTGAATCCAGTATTTTACTCCGACTGCCTTTAACTTGCATAACAAATAATATATCCTTTCTAAAAATGTAAGGTGCATTTATTTTCAAAAATTACTAAATGTAGTTTTACCGAATAAAAGGCACCTTCAACTGAACTGAATTAATTTCGTTAATATTATTACAATGATCAAAGAGGTGCTTACACGAATAACAATCTATGTTCCATTTGATACACTGACGACCATCAACATCATCTTAATGGATCAAACAATTTCTGAACGAAACAATTACCAATGACAATAGAATAAAGCTACTAATTACTAGCATATAAAATAAGTCATTTATCAAGTAATTCAAGAGAATGTAAAACGTTAACTAAGAATCCAATGGTCTAGAATTAACCTCTTCCATCAATCTCAAAGTTTGGAAATTTTGAATTAGTCATGCTGCCATACTGCCATTGTAGGTGTGTGCTACTTATACGACGATATAAGTAGTATAAGAAGGGACGTGAAAGAAGAAGTCTCACGGTTGGAAGAAGAAAACGGAAAGCAAATGGACCAAAGGAAGAAGTAAATGGAGTACCATTAAACAAACTCTTCGTTCACAGTTCAAGTGACATTAATTCGGCTTTTTTTTATGTGATTCTAATCCAATCGGTTAATCCATCCAACAGGGTCAACTTCTTTCAATCATAAAACACTTGAATATCTAACAACAACAACAAGAGTGAATGGTTTATTGCAAACAATTTGACTTTAACCCGCTCCGATTGATTATTAAAGTTACCGATAACATAAATACACTTCAACTGTTATCATTTATTGATTATTAGCTTGGAAATTATTCCAAATAAACATTTGGTTAATCATCACAATCTATGAGCGAATCATTATTACAAATAGATGCAGAGAACAAATAGTTTAAACCTCTTCCCTTTTGACTATGAAAATCCATCTCATTCAATCAATGTACTAGGGTATACAAAACTAATAATGTGACGTAATTCCGTCTAAATTAAATGAGACTGTGTCAGCGAGATATATAAAGAAGAAATATAAAGAACATTAAAAGCATAAACATTTTGCTTATCAATACAAAAATACAAAACTAATAAACACTAAATGATTTTTGTTTTCTTTTTTTCATTTTTAAAGCTAAAACAAAGAGAATAATATTATGTAAGAAAGAAAAAAAACTAGACTGAAATCACAATGTCAATAAGGATTTCGTTATACATGATTTGATTTCTAGGTTTGAAAGTTGTGCGTCTCATTTCCAATATATATATATATATATATATATATATATATATATATATATATATATATATATATATATATATACCATCGCCAGAAAAACACAAGCTTCGAAAATCGATTCATAAGCAAATGCAAATGCGCACTGCTGAGGAGTCCCATACCAGGACGAAACGGCCGCCCCAGTGCTTCCAGGTTTCTAATGGTGGTCTAACATTGATCGATTCATGGTTTCAAAAATGTGTAACTTAACAATCTTCACAACCCCGTAATTCAAATAATTATATGTCACATATTGTTTCAAATGAAACAATGTGTTAAAGCTGTTTACATCGCATACTGGAATTGAACTTGATAGCTAGTGGGAAAAAAGGTTGGTTCTATGTAACTATATGGTTGTAATATGAAAGTTTTCTAATCACCGATTAAGATATCTGATTGATTAAAGTTGAGAATTTTAACCGTATCAATGTAAAACACTCATCATATAACCCAAGAATTCTTGGTTCAATGTTTAGATCAGTTGAAGGTGGTTCATTGAGGAATCTTGTACTGGGATGAAACAGTCCATAAAGTTTTTGTGACTAAAGTGCTACCCAGTGGAGTTAGTCTAGCTGACTCCGTCAGAATAAATGTGTAATTTCTCATTGAAATGCTAGATATTCTTTGACTGAATCTATTTTTTTTAATGCCAACGGAATAAAATAAGCTGAATCCGAAATGCATGTTTGGAAATGCATGCGTCGTGAAATTGTTCGAATAGGCAAACTATAAGAGGTTAGGCTTTCGTTCACGAGACCGAACGTCCAGGGTTTGGATCCTGCAGGTTTCAGGAGTCATGGATGCGCACTACTGATGAGTCCCAAACCAGGACGAAACGGCCGTCCAGTGCTTCCATGTTTCAAAATGGTGGTCTAACATTGGTCGATTCATTATTTCAATGTGCCAAAAATTAAGAGATAGATTCACATCTAAGATAGAATAGTAATCTAGGCAAATAGAGATTGACAAGCATGTATACAATATATAACCTATAACGTTACAGTGACATATGAAAAGGTCAGACAAGTTCATTATAATAAGTTTGTATCAATCTGTCAAATCAATTTATGAAACAATTGTAAATTTGATTTTGTTTACATATATTTCACGTGCATACATCGAGCTATATAGTCGATAATTTTCAACTGTACAATTTTAAATAAACAATAACTGCAATAAATTCTTATTGTATGCGTTACTGATTACTTTACATAAACTGAAGAAGATTTAAAACAAATGAGTAGAGATCAATTTATATTAAAATGAGTGTATGATTGAATCGATAATATCCAAAGTGCTTCTTTTCAAAATTCAAATAAAAATGCAATAGTCACAACTTGAAATCGAAAGTTCTTGCGTATAAAATCCACTAGCGTTCAATTTAAAAAAGATGAAATGATCGAAACTGCATCTTTAAAAATAGACCCGTTAGTTTTAAAAGTGTGCTGACACTGATTCTCGCTGATATCACATACTGTTCTATGAAATAAATAATTATAAATTTCTGCTGTGTTTATTAAATTAGTGTAGTATTATATTTAATTGGAGTTATGACGATCATTGTTTCTACGCAGAAATCATGAATCAATCATTAATCAGAGTTAGAAATTAACACCATCGGGTACCACTTCACTGGTCCTGGGTTCGAGCCCTATGGATGCGTACTAAGGCTGATGACTCCCATGCCAGGATGAAACGGCCGTCCAGTGCTTTAAGGTTTCCAATGGTTGTCTAACAATGATTGATTCACGATTTCTATGTTTAGTATATTTAAACTGTGACTAGCAGTTGAGTCTGAGGAGCAGCTCTCGGTCTACTTGAGATTTGTCAATCGGACGTATCACTATTCCAGTGTTGACCATTCACACTGAAACTATAATCTAGTACTTATTACTTCAAACGCTAATAGCTGTTGCAAGCAAATTTACTTGCGTTACATATATTACTACTGTCATCATTGTTAGTAATCATAGTCGAAAATATTATTAAAGAACTAAGAGTAATCTATAATTCAAATTGCCACCTTAATGCTAATGACGAAATAGAAAAATCGATAATTCCCTACGTTTATGTACCAACTCAAATTTTAAACTTTTCACGTATGAAATACACGCATTTAACTACGCAAAATGGAGAAAGAGAAGCAATTTAAGTAAATTATTAGATGAATACTTCATCCGAAAAAAAGTATGTACAATAATTTGAATGCAATAATACAAGATACTTCAGTTTTGATTTAGTTAGGATTTATATCAGTTATGAAAGTCAAACTACCAATCTAACAGCTATTTCATTTGTTACCATATGAAGTTATAACTAATAATCTGACATTATTTATTTCATTTTGTTGACTGCGTAATTAATAATCCGTTGACAAGATTTTAAATACCTCGATATCTTAGGGGAAGCATAGAATACAGTGGACAGCTCGAATGCAGCTGGAAGATCTGGACTTCACAGATGATCTAACACTCCAATCCTATACAATAATATATGCAGTAGAAGAAAGCCGATGTATTAGTAGCTTCTGCAACAGTATGTCTCACCATATACAAAAAGAAAAGCAAGATCCTCACAACATGCACCAACTAAATCACACTTGATGGCGAAGCTTTGGAAGGTATGGAAACCATTATATAACTGGACAGCAACAATGATTAACAAGGTGGATCTGATGCTGGTGTAAAGACACGGATTAGCAAAGCGAGGATGGAATTTCTACAACTGAACGACACCTGGAACTCAAAACAACTATCAACAAACACCAAAGTCATAATTTTCACTACAAAAATCAATACATTTCTATGTCAAGGAGTGGAAACTCGGATAACTATGAAAGCCGTCATCCGAAAAAATCCAGGTATTTATTAACAGTTGACTAGGCACTATCAACAATAACTTCCAGTTAAAGTGGAAATTAGGAAGATAAGCTGAAAATGGATGGGATTGTGGAAAGCAACCAACTACATAGCGAGGCAAGTTAATCTATCTATTATAGTATTATATTCACTGATATATTGTATTATAAATGAGATGACTAAAACGCTTCAGCATATTTTCAAGCATAGTTTTCTAACTAACAACGATAAATAGATGTGTACGCTATTAATGTCCACAACGGTTAAAAACCAATGACATTTTAATGGACGGTTGTTTGCACTAACTACCTACCTATACACCGGTTATCTTGTGATTAAGCGTCGTAGATAATTCTTAAATAAACTCTCTATCCTAAAAGTTAAACATGTAAAGAACTGTATGAAGGAGCAATGAACTTCAATTCAACAACTTATCACGACAGCTTGTCGGTGTTCATCATCACTAAACAGTTCTTCTATACTTCGATGAAACAATATTGCTGAATCAACTCCATTCAATTCATGATGTGTAGAGTATCATATTCACAAAGAAATTGTCACATTTTCCATTCAAAAACAATGTCTTTTATTCAGATTATTATTATTATTATTATTATAGTTTCAACTAGACAGTTATTGTTCAATTTAAACTAAAAGCCAACAACAAATGATATTTTCATGCTATTTAGTTACTGTTCACTGATTACGTAATACACTGTTATTCTTATTGACAAAAAAGGTAAATGCGATAAACTGTTGTCTATTTTATCATGAAAAAACTGTTTATGTTCAATTTCATGTGACCATTCAGATAAATATTCATGATTTATTATCTTACTTTTATGTTACATTTTTAAATGCTTAATGTAATTGTAAACATGAAATTTATCAATAAAATTTTTTTTGTGGGCAATCATCATACTACTCATATTAGGATAACATAGCCAGTGTGCTGACATTAATTATTCAAACCAATACAGAATAGTTATGTCATAATGATACTCATGGGTTATACAATTAACTTACTGAACTGACAACTACACAAGGTCAAATGGTTACGGGATGACGAAGATCGGTTACAATTTACGAAAGCAATAATCCAATTCTGGTAAATTCATCTACACAGAAAGAAAATTCGAGTTGATTTAAAAAAAGCAAGTTTATTCATGCAGATTATTGAATAAATTACGGTTGACAACAATCAGCATAGTAAAATGGTAGAAGAAACTTAATGAAATTGAGAAATTGGTCGACTGAAGCAAAGTATAAATTAAACTACAAAAATTAGAATATTAGGAGTTAAAAAAACAAAGAAGTGATTTCCACAATCTCTAGCAAGTTACCTGATGCATAAATTACAATTCAAGTATGTTACATTGATATTGCTCTAGTTAATATCAGTTTGCCTTGAACTAATTTAAAATTTGTTGATTCAAATGTTCAGCACAGATTGACCTCATTTCGAGTACCGTTTAGAAATCAAGGAGCAATGTTAAGCTTAATCGTTCTGTCATGAAATTCCGCCCTGATACCTATCCAAGATATCACCATAAATCAAATCTAGTCGCTTGAGATTCTAATGTAAACATCTGATCATTGAAACCACTGATTTGGTGTCTTATGGTAGAAACTTGATTCTAATTAGTTTGCGTTATAGTTTGATCTCAGTGGTGACAGCTAATAGACTTCCAGTGTTGTTGGATAGTGCTAGTCACGATTGTATAACATAGCTTTAGGATAGTTTTGAAAAAGGTCACTACTATAGATCAGATTAATAGAAATTAGTTTAGTTTGTACTTCGTAACTTGAAATCATCGCTATTTCTTTTTGTCGGGCTTGCAAAATGTAATGTTATCTTCGTTTGAAAAGAGGACAGTTTTATTCTCAGCCATGTTGACTAAATGTCTGTAGCATTCATTTTCATGTTTTTCATGTTTTTTTTTATTTGAGTTGTGAGAAGTGCAGTGTTTCACATTTCAAAGGAGGAGTGGGAAATTTTAGTGAGACTGTGGACCCAATAGAACGTATTTGGAATAGGTTCAAATCCTACTACATCTACTTTAATTAGACCAACCAATTCGTATCACTAGCCATCACATTGAGAAAGTTTAGTATGAGTTCAAGTTCATGAGTACAGTACTGGAATAACAGAATAAATAAAAGTTGTCATAATGGCTAATTAATAGTTGTGAAAATAATTGGAATGGATTAAGATTAATAATTTCAAAGTCAAACAAACAGAAATAACAAAACAAGTACACAATAACACCTCGAACAAAAGCCCATAGATTATGAAACGGTTGAAAGGCAGCTTAATACTATAGAACAACAAGCAATTGAATATACTACTACTTCTTTACGCTAAGGTTAGGCTTGAACTACTGAATAACAATAACCTCTGCTGTGCATAGATTCATTGTCTGTGCTTCTTTTGAATCAACTCATCTGACTGTACATAAAATTTTGAAAGGAGAGGTGATC